>QNGE01000190.1:142919-273050 GCA_008508345.1 Paragonimus westermani
TCTTCCAACCCCCAACCTGGAGGACCAGGAGACTGTGGTTTGTCAGACCTCTACCTGTTGGCCTGCCTGGTATGAGTAACTCTGTCCAGTTTAGCCCAAAAGGTCATCGAGATGCGCAAGCCGTCACATCACGTTAAGGTCCAGTCTCACCGTGACGGTATCAGTGCCTGAAACATGGATGACAAGTGCAGTATTTGAATTATCGTAATTATCAGGCCGAGGCGAACACATAGGTGGAACCAGTAGAATTCACAGTCAGAAACAGCATTCAACATCTTAGGAATACATAGCGCTAACCGGCTGTTAGGCCACTACTTTACGAAGATGGCCCCCAAGCGAACTATTACGAGCCATGTCATATATGGAACTGAACAGATGACCACCTGATGTGAGGACTGAAAATACAAAGAGAACGTTACCTCTAATTCGGCAGAACTCTAAGGAGTTTAGATCCTAAGCCAACATTGTAACTTCCGAATACTTAGGTTGGGGGTTCCGCGCAACCTTTTCGAAGAAAAGGTGGCCAGGTAACAATTTCGATCTCAAAGCGCGGACGGATGGAACCGTTGCATAATGGTTTAAAACAGTGGAGATCAAACTGACCGAAAAGCCTCTTGAGTAACGCCACAGCATTATCACACTCTTTCGTATTCGCCACGGTGTCGTCTGAACTTGAAAGAGCGTGGGATACCACTTGAAGTTGCATGCCGTCAAGAGAGGAGACGGTATCTATTCGTGGGCGTGCATAATTTAGCACCTTTCGGCACTGAAAATCAGCTTATTTAAATGGGACCAACCATACACTCTTGGTATCATTCTTTAGAATGGTTGAGTCGTCAGATGTGCTCATGGCACACCATGCTTTGGCTTCCTCAGTGAACAGCAACAAGAGAGAGGAGAACGAAGTAACATCATTCATAAAGATAAGTAATAAGAGCGGGCCAAGAATAGATTCTCGGGGAATACCGCTGTAACCTGTTTGGAAGCTAGAGTTGATGCGCACTCTATGTCGAAGAGCGGTGGTCATCGGAGGATACTGTCGCATTCCGTAGCGGTGCGGTTTACCAAGCAAAACAGTGCAATTCACCTGGTTGAAAGCATGGGCAAAACCCGAGCATACACCCACTCCGATAGCCTGGTCGACTGCATGTGTCTACTCGTCAATGGCTAGCGAGATATTCGTGGTGCACAAACTTCTCTTGCGAAAGGCGTGCTGCGCTTTACAGAATTTACTAGGAGAAAGATAACTAGGAACTGAGTCGTATGCGAATGCTTCTAGCAACTTAGAAGCAGTTGAGAGCAAGATTATTGGACGATAACCAATCGGAAGACTTCGTCCACTACTTTTGGAGACACGGGTGACGTTCGCTAATTCCTAACTACCGGATATCGTTCCTTTGGAAACAGATCGAGTGGAGAGTAACCTAGGAGGCTCGGCAGTCTGTTCAGTCGTTTCGAGAAGGCCTTTCTGAGGAACGCCATCTGGACCGACAGAACAGTCTTTAATCCGCCGGAGCTTATCCGGACTAGCGAAGTGAGAAGTGTCTACAGCGTGAATGTCTTCGAATTCGATTGCAAGAAAACTGAGAACGGGATGGGATGTGGGCAGAGGAAATTGTTGTCAAACTATGTGAGAATAGTGGTGAATTTCGCATCGTAGTTTGTAGGTTCTGTTGGACCGAGGAGTTGAGATACTCCGCCTTAACCTTATGCACTGTCGAGGCAAACCGAAATGAGCTTTTCTGAGCGGCAATGAAGCGTTCAATGAGCCGCTGCTGATATTCAGGTCGACCTTCGCGAGTGAACGAGACACATCGATTCCTAACGTGTACACTCTTCGGTCTTCTTTTAGGTCAGACAACCGACAGTGCATCCATACGCATCGCTTCCTTAGGATTAATTCGAAAGTACAACGTAGCTGATATGGCGGCTTGTTGCGCTCCAGGACCGTCAATGGTGTGGATTCTCTAACGACCGTGGAAAGAGCGATTGTGATTTTCGCACACTGTTTACCAGCAGGGTGGAAGAAAGTTCAGCCATCCCACGTCCGTGAGACGGCACAAGAACGCAGCAGAATTCATTTTAAGAAAGTTTGTGCAACTCTCGGCAACTACACTGATAAAATTAGTGCTACGGGTAAAATCAAGGAAAACGACTATCTAGTCGCCTAGGCCAAGTGACACGATTGCTTTCAGACCATCCATCCTCTATCCTGGTTGATAAAAACAAACCACACACGAGGACATCTGGCCTTGCCGCCAACGCGTGAAGCTTGATATATGCTTTGAAGAGCTCGATACTTTAACAACATTGAAGCGCGCTAGCATGTAGTCTAAAGGCCCCATGTACGAAAAGTTCGGAGGGTTTATTCCCGGAAGATAAAGTTCGCCTAACGAAAGGTGTATGAAAAGCCTATGGAAGTCGAAGTTTCCACTCCACTCAACTGTAATTAATCTCTAGTGTGAGTTGCAGATGGGGGACGGTAGATGACCTCCACTAATCAACGATCCGAATTTTCTGAACAGACCAGACATCAAGACGTTTGAGTAAGAGCATGAAGGACTGCAATATCACTCTGGAAGGCCTGCGGCAAAGCGTGGACATATATATATATATATGTATATATATGTATATGTATATTATATACATATATATATAAGAATTAGTGAACCGGAATCCGGTGACCGCAACTATACGGGGTTTCGAACAGGAGGAGAGTTCACGAAGCTTAGCTACCTTGTTACACGGGCAGAGAACGCCAATATAAGCATAAGTGGTCATATATGATACACCTACATATAACGCATGCATAATACATATGTATACATATAAAACAATGTACACAAGCACGTTAAAACGATATTATTACGTTGTGAACGCTCGACTGTTTCCTCTTGAGTACAACGGTAACTGGCTGTGGTCATACGCGCGTTTTGAAAAGTGCATACACTACGGAACACAATGACCATTCCCTGCTCGCCAGTGACCCTACTTGTTAATAGTCACACCAACAAAATCTATTCGGACCTCCTAAGTGTGACCGAGTTAGTTGATGAGTAGTATACAGCAGTCCACAACGCTGCACCGTCGAAATGGAACCCTATTCTACTATTAGGGTTTTTGGCAACCACTCCTTACCAATGAAATTTCTGCACTATATAGTGGAGAGTACTTAATCAAGGTTAATACATACAGTGAGATGAGTCATGACAAGATTCATTTCAAGATTGTCAAGAAAGCAGCTGCTAGTCTGGCAGAACACCTACACACGTTCTTAAAGCAGACACTTAGCAACCTCCCTAGTGCACGGAAAGAAGCCAATGTCACGCCCACCTTCAAAGTGAGTGTCCGGCACTCCCGGCAAGTTATCCGCCAATCATCCCTACTAGTACTCCATGTAAGGTAACGGAGTGTTTAATAAAGCGCGATCTTCAGGTACTTCTAACCGAACAATCTTTTTTCCTCCACTCAGCATGGCTTTTTTCCCAACCGGTCATGTATAACAAAAGTGACACGAGACAGTAGTCTCACGGGGACCAAAGACGACAGTCTCAGTTCATGAAATCCGCATCTGCAGATGCTATCACATTCGATTTTGCCAAGGCTTCAACCGTGTCCTACAACCGTGTCCTTCAACCGTGTCCTTCAACCGTGCCCGACAAAACTGGAAACTTGATATTCGAGGAGGTTCTTTTCTGGATTCTTGATAATAGAACTTTTGAGATTAAAACCAGAACAGACCCTTCATCTCTCTCTCCGACTTCTGCAGGGAGTCCGTAAGGATCAATACTAGGTCCTCTTCTATTTCTTATTTAAATCAATAACCTTCAAGACTATTCTCACCAGTGATCTATACACCGATGATCTAAAAATCTGGAACGCTAATGACCCCAGTGCGCTACAGATGAATCTTGACATGATTAAGCGCTGGTCGGACGGTCGTAACCTTTTACTAAATGGCGGTAGGTGCGCACATTGGTCGTTCGGTGAGGGGTGTGGCAATGCCTCCGTGATTCGTACGTTCAGCATAGTAGACGTTGCGTAAATCGATCAGAAGAAAGATCTAGGCATCTGGATGTCGTCCAACTTATCCTTCGCATATCATCACGAGGTGGCGATCAAAAAGGGGTTTCCTACACCTGGGGTAATTAAACGCACTTTGTCCCGCACAGACAAGAAAGCGTTTTAAACCATCTACGGTTTTGTACAGAATCGCTACTTGGGTATACTGACCAAGTCGCGTACACCGGATTTAGTAAAGATATACTCGTTTCTCAGCGATCACAGCGCACGGCTGCCGAGCTAGTCACGGGATTAAGAAGTGTCGCGTACGACTCTCGCTTATATCCACTTGTATTCCAACTACCTTGTGATGACTTGATTGTCGCACATTCCTTTGGGATAGGTCTCGTAGAACAGATCTTCATCGTGCCGAATGATGACCGTTGCCGAGGTCATGCCAGGAAGCTTTACAAGCTCTATCCTTGGGTCTTCCTCTGGCAACAGTTCTTTCCGTATAGGGCTGTTAACCACTGGAACAGCCTTCTTTTTGAAGTCGTTGGCTGCGATTCCACAGATCATTTTAAATCGATGTTCACTCACTTGAAACGGGCTGGTAATCTTACTCTGTTATTCGTATTTATTGTAATCGCTAAGAGTGATGTCGTTGTATTCTCAGATCAACAGACGTCCGCTTGGCACCGGACTGACCGGATCCGGTTACTTTGTGCCTCCATCCTCCAACCCATGTATTGATCGCCGAATCGCTGCCTTGCAAACTACAGAAGGTTGAACCATTAAAAACCACGCAATAAAAACAAGGCTTTTACTATTCCCGACTACCTCGGCTTTTGACTGCACTGATTTGCTCCATTTTCAACAACGATTTTCGACGATTTGTATGCGGGTTCAAGGCTAGATCCAGTAGGTTTGTCTGTTCCGATTGATCAGAAAAGTGGTTTTTGGAAAACAGGGTGTACCACCTCTCTTGAAAGTTACAGAGAACCAAGATCAGAGTAAATTACTGATCCAACCGTCTCTTAAGTAAGCAGTAGAAGAGAAGCTAACAGCCTCCAATGGAAGGCCGCTCCAGTAGTTGATAACCTTGTAAGAAAAGAACTGTTGCCTAGAAAAGGTCCAAGGTAGAAGCTTGTAGAGCTGCTTGTCGTGGCCTCTTCGATTGTTATCGGCTACTGAGGTAAACGATTGTTGCACCAATCCTATGCGTAGGTTTTGGGTTACTGCAGACGCTTCAAAACTCACGTGGATCAAGAGTTTCAATTGGAGACTCACACATAAAATGCTGCAAGCCGGTGACCACTTTGGTGGCTACTAGCTCGATATGTTCAGTGGTGAGTATGTTTTTCAAGCCCCACACGAGCGTCTTACATAGACCCCATAAGGCGTCTAAAAAGCATGTCAATCAATGACAGAAAAAGTGCTTTGTATCATCCCAAGAATTCCAAATCCTTTTGGCGGCCAGCAAAAAGAATCAACTAGACGACAGTCAAATCCCTAGATCTTTGTAAGGTCAACTTTCAAGGTCTATTGTACTCTGTAAAATATGCATCGCAAATGGGTTTCCGGGGTCTCTTTCGAGTGACATGTACGCACATTAGCTGTCGTTTAGAGAGAGACGCTAGTCACCTGGCCGGCGCTTAATACGGTCAGGATCAATTTGTAGTGTCTAACAAGTAAACTGAATGAACGGCTTTGGTTTTCCGTTATATTCGGAAACCCGATTCATGCAACGTAGAAATAACAGAAAACAGTATTCTGTCGAAGTAAAGGTTCCAGCAATTGTCGTTTAATAGGAGAAAACACGAAAAAGCATGCTCCAAAGGTTCGGCAAAACATGCACACGAATTACACAATCGAAAACCAAAATGGGGCCAACATGGCAACACACCGCGTTGTAAATGCGCAGTTCAACAGATTGGACGCTCGCGTTTCTAGTGGTCGATCAGAGTTACGGGGCTCCATTACGTGCCAGCAGCTGGAATAAACCCAAACGCAAGGTGCGAAGGGGGGAAGTTATGCATCTTGAGTAGTGCGATGACACACAGTAAGTGAGAGTAGGAATATGGATAGAGTAGTTAAGGAAAAGTAAGGTGGAAAAGACGCAGAGACGCAAAAGAAAAGCTTGAGCTGTGTATGAACAGTCTGGGAGGACATTAGATTTCTGAAATGTAAGGTGAACGTAGGGCAAAGTTTGGAACGAATCTGGCAGAGAACCATCACAAGAAACCCAAGACCTTCTTTAGCAACATCTGGGCCGAACGGAACACTGAGAGAGGACTGAGTAGCGCAGCAATGTTATCGAATCACCGCTACAGAAAACGGGGAGTTACGCCGACCTTTTTGAAGGCGGCTCATATTCCTGAAACTACTGCAGTTGGACTCAGTAAAGTGAATGCAACATGGCCTGTGATGGGAGCAGTTGGAACAGAAGTAAAGAATGGGTTGAATACGCGAGGTGTCACTAAGGTGATGAGGCCAGACCGTATTCATTCAAGGATACTGAGACCTCTCAGTGATGTATTGCAGCAGCTTTCACTCAGCTGTTCAACGTGACCCTTCAGAAGATCATCCTTCCAGATGACTGGAGGAAGGCAGGGGTTGTACCTATTTATTACGGAGGAGGGGCGGAAAACAAAGTGAGAATCTGCCGATCAGTAAGTTTCACATCAGTTATCCCGCAAGTGCTGGAATGAATTAGTGAGGATAGGACTGTGAGGTGCCTTACTGAGAATAGGCCTCTCTCAGCAGACTGGCATGGGTTCATGTGGTATAATTATTGTCCCAACAGCCTGGTTTGCTTCCTCGATGAGATCACGGAAAGGTTGGACAGGAGGGAAAAAGTCAAGATTTGCTAATTGAACCTCAGGAAAGCATTCGACTCAGTGAACCACCGATCGCCACTACTAAAACCAAACCTCCGGTCTTCCTTCAAGGCTGCTGGTTTAGGTGATTAGTGAAGTACCTCAGGGACCAGCGCTTGGACCACCATTATTCTTAAAGTTCATCAATTATCTCACTAAAAACCTGGAGTGTCCCTGCCACATCTTTGTTGATGAAATGAAGGTTGTAGGAAATCCTGACAGCACGCACATGCAGGAGGATTTGAAGTGTCCAGAGATGGTCATATGAATGACAGCTACTCTTGAAAGTAGACAATTATAGTCACCTGCTTGCTGGAGAACAGTCAGGGTCGGCCAGGTTTCTTAGTAAGCAGGATGAGGAGAAAGAGCTGAGGAGGATAGGGACAGCCGAGGACTTGAGCGCGTTGTCAGTGAAGAACTTCAAGGTCTCCAAGCAGTGTCTAGAAGCGGTCTGAAAGGGAAATGGAGCACTGCATGTGTTGAGGAAGACATCCATGTCAATGGGACCTGGGGATGTAACCGATTTATAGGACGTGTGCATGGGATACTGTATGAAGGTCTGGAGTCTTAATATTGAAAAAGAAACGAAGGTACGTGAGGAAGATCAGAGATGTTTTAAAAGGCTGTAGGAAGGAAGGTGGGGCAACTCGTATAATGATAGCTATGGCCCACAAAGACTACGTCCTAAGGGGCATTCAGGATCACGTGCAATAACTCTACGGTAAGTTAGAGAAGAGGAGAGCAGCTACGTCGATTAAGGCTAATACGAGGAAAAAACACATTCGAACGGCTTACTAACACGCTTAGTGACCTTGTAGAGCCTGTTACCATTTCGATCTTTTGTTACGTACCATTCTTCATACCGGTTATGTTCATTGTACATATTAACTACTTGTTTGTTGATTCAAACAATAGACAAGTAGTTATTATGTACAATGTACAATATGCACAATAACCGGTATGAAGAATGGTGCGTAACAAAAGATCGAATGTCAGGTTAGAGTTTACCTTTACAAAAATCAAACTGGTTCAACAAATGCAACTGACAGTGGCCATCTGCTTTACTTTAGTACAGCCGGATAAAAATTGATACGAGATGTTGACACTTTTAGGCTGGTGTGGATCAGTCGTTAGTAAATAAATATAGGTATATATGTGAAACCTAAAGATCAAATGGGGTTAACAACCTTGTCACAATTTGAGAAGAGGAAAGGCAATGTCTGATATGAAGATTAAATGTAACGAAATAAAGAGTGATAAGTTGCAAAATTGTACACACACACACACACAGACACGAGCACTACTGACTCTTGTTCTCAAACATCGCTCTGAGCAAGTTCATGCAAGTGTACTCGTTTCTCATCATCAAATTGTACCGTTTCTTCGGTGAAACAACTGTCCTCTTATATCTGTTAATTTTTGAGCTAGCTGAACACCAGATACCCACCTTCGCTGCCTCTTATGTTATCATCTTTTCTTGATATCGTGTTCGTAATTTCCATGCTACACTCCCGTTTATACGTTTTAATACCTTCCAAAACTATTACAAGTCTGTTAGTTTCGAACTATCTGGAAAAGGTTATCTCATATTTTCATATGGTGAGCCTGTTTGCTATGGAACTGCAGGTAAAATGCCACAAAGCACAGAATGGTCTCGGTTCCCTCCTTTGCGCGTCTAACAACCAAACACTTACACCTTTATCCGGTTAACTTATTTGAATATAAGCTGAACAGCATTCACAGCTATTCACAGCTTCCGAATTCTTGTAGAGTTTCGAACCTACTCTCCTTGCAAGAAGAAACGCTAGATTTGGGTTTTGTTCTTGTCAGAGCTTGTCGGTAGAGCGGCACCCAACCCAGTTACTTCAGAAAGGCCTTACTGGAGTTAACCTTTCTGCCATGGCAAGAGTGCGCACTGCCACTGAGTTCTAACAACAGCGGAAGTTAACTTTAATGCCTCTTTTAAATGTGAGCTGGTTGGAAAGTTGACGTGAACGCAAACAACGCGCTCAACTATGACTTTTTCGTAAATTTGGCGAATGACTCTACCACAGACACAACAAACCAATTAGGCAAGTTTTCCAATGTCCCTATTCCTGAAGGCAGTCAATTCAACATCGACCGAAAGGTAGTCATTACTGAGCTGCTTTAGAGCAGATTACTTTAATAGAGGTGGCTTTTTTTGTCGAATAGCACAGGCATTTTATTTTAAAGGATGCCTCACTCCATCCGTAGATTGACCTTCGTGTCTCAACTAACTTACTTTCACTCATGGCGACATCATCCAGTAACTGGCCAACCACAACCATTAAAAATGAGCCAACAACTTGTTTCATCTTCAACTCACGATTAACCAGGGAGTTTGAAAGCACATGCAGAATGTCAAAAAACAGTTATTTAAAAGTGAGTGTACTATTGTCAACTGGTTGCGGATACAGTTAACTGCTAACATCGTTATAACCGCGAAAGAAAAATGTAACCAATGAAACGGTAAAAATGAAAATTACTCTGTCAGAAAAACGCTTGGAACCTCCGCAACCGGTAAAATCTTTTAATCTTTCCAGCCAAGGAAGCAAGAAACTAAGAAAAAGAATTTGCCCGGTCAGTAAAAATCAATGTACAACGGCGCTATATTTATACGTTACGAATGACCTTGAGGAAAAGTGGGACTTCCATCTCCTTCTAGCAACGCTGCAATTAACCTGACTGATTGCCTCATGGCCACGTCGTTACACTAAGCCCTCAAGTATGTATCGCAAGTTGGCCGCAGATTTGGAATCTGCGGTTAAAATTCCTCCATTCTAAAAATAAGGTTTTATATTACTGATCAGTAGCTTGGCAAATTTGATAATTTAGAAGAGACCCAGTCGTGAAAAAATCTGGACGAAATTCAGTACAGAATATACCGCAACTTCAAGAGTCTAGTAATTAGGTCATTTACAGAGTTGAAACGACTGATCAGTTCATATGGTGTAGAAGTATACCTGTGTGGGAAATTCCGGTTGGAAAAACTTTTTCCAGTCAAGGAACGAGTGGCATCCATAATCAATAAACTAAACGTCATATTCTATTACGATTAGCCCACTAGCAGCTTTACTCGGTTCAGGCTTTGTGTTCGTTTTTACAACCATTCAGATTGAGCCCAGTTCACTCAATCTTAACTGGCTAAGACCTTTGACCCGAGTGCAGCTTGCCGTTAAATAGTTTTGTCCCACAACTTAGGTACTTTAGCCGTGCCGAATCTGGTTAAATGGTTGTACAGAGTACCAATTAGTGGTTTGTCTTCTCCACAATTTTCACGATTTCTTAGCATGTGACAGTCTAACAGCCCCATTCATGTGAAGTATTATAATCACCAGTGTCATACAAGGGAAGAAACGTTTGAATTTTCGTTGGATATCATTTTCAGATAATTATCGCTTTTTTCCATTTGCGCTTAACAGCATTACAAACATGTTGTTGCTCTCGAACTCTGTGTTTAGCTAGAAAACAATAGCTAGTAGTAATGTCATCCACGCAAATGAGTAACAGAAGTGTTCATTCCATTCTGTTCATTCTTGCGGTCAAACTGATCATTACAAAATACTCTAATGATTCACGGACATGCTGTTAAAACACGGTTTTTGTCTGCGAACGATACATTTGTATTACTATACATGTATAACCTTCACATTTCAGTAACGAGCTATACTTATTGTGATAAGTTATTATTATAGAAAACAAACCTTTTGTCAGAGTTTCATTCAGTAACTGCACAGCAATTAGTGTTTAAATGACTATTGACAAGTCTTTTCAATTTTTGGTTGCATATTGCTCAACTCTGACAACTTACGGCTTTCACTTTCCCACTTCACTAAATGCACTCACCTCACAGCCAACTCGGACAAACAACGACAACATTCACGCCGCTGAGCTCGATTAGTCGCCGTCTCACCTAGAGTCTCCAGCCACCGACTCTGATTCACGATGGCCCCAAACCGAGAGACGAACTCGATCTACAGTGGCCAACCCTTCCCTTGGTGAACGACTTCATTTCCCTACGCCAGGTTATTATCTCTCCACCTCGCACCTTACACCAGTCGGTCGCAGTGTCAGCGAACAGTGCGCGGTGTGGAAGACGACTAGCTGGCATCCTTAATACGTGACCCAACCATCTAAGCCTGTGCAAACGTAGAGACTGGACAAANAAATAGCGTCTAGCATGGTTTGTGCTGCTTGAAAGTTGTCAAACAGCAACACCTTGTCTTCAGCATAATCAAGATCAGTCAGTCTTTCACCATGTAGGAGGTCCACGCCGGCATCTTGTGAGTGCCGCAGACAATCCTCCATTATTTCGTCTATCACGAAATTAAACAAAAATGGTGGCAGCCTTGACGTACGCCGCTCATGGTGCTGAAACTGTCAGACAGTTCACCGTAAACCCTAATCTGAGCTGAGGTATGGGAATATAGTGCCGACAGTATGTTTACGTACTTAATCGACACACCTCTGCGTTTGAGCGACTTTAAAAGTGTACATCGATCCACTGAATCGAACACACCTTCAAAGTCGTTCAAACAAGTTGAAACAAATGAGTCAAAGCCTCTACTAACGCTTGTCCCCTTTCTTTGAAAGGTGCAGGCACGAGGTCATCTGAACCAGTAGCCTTATGCTCAAGAGCTGCAATGCAACTGCATACCTCAATCTAAGTGGGTGGTTCTAAGTCTGTCGGCCAAGGCACTACATTACAAGTTTGTGGTGGCAATGCAGTTGACTCTCAAAGTGTTCCACCCATCGCTCTAACCTTCTGGACTTATTATAAGTGAGTGTGCCATCTGCCTCACTGATAGCTTTACTGACAGACGGTCGCCCGGAACCAGTGAAACGGATAAGCTAAAACAGTTTGCCAGTTTTTCCTGAAGCGAAAGCAATTGATAAATTCGGTAGACCCCCACATCTTTCAGTGAGATTTCTTTTATGATTACAATTTCTTTCAACACAGATTTTGGGCTTGCTTTTGTCTGTTGGGAGATGAATCATTCGCAATTTCTAAAAAGTTGCTAGATACGGATACTGTCACTTCATTTAGGCCAGCCGCCAAGTACTGGCTAACTCCAGTAGGTAACTTTTTGACACAGTAGAGTTCATTTACGGATGCATACGCGAGATCATATTGAAAACCTGCCCATGACAGAAAACCAGCGGAATTTGCCAAATGCAAAACTTAGTTAACCATTTTCATGATAAATTACCGTATTTGTTCAGGGTACATGTGTTCGGTTTTCTTTTCAATCATAACAGTTTGTCTATAGAATATGTACTTTATTAAGAAAACCTATTTAGTGTGTTAACATCTGAACACGCATAACAAAACTATCGGTGGTGAGTGACCGTTTTGACGCGTGAAACCTAACAGGTTTGGTGTCTACTCAATCACGGCTTAGAGTGAGGACGGTGTCACATTTCAAACAGAAGCAGTCCACGATTAGCGTGCAGTTTGTGATGCAACTTTTTGTCGTATTCTTCCCCTTGATCGTTTTTCATTCTCGTGATGTGGCGAGTCTTTCACAAGTGGGCACACACGCTGAAAACAACTCACCGTCCCAAAGAGCACTGAACTGAGTATTACCTTACTGCCAATATTTTGGATAACACCTTACCAAATTAAAGACATCCAGATACATTAGAAATACTTTGCTGTTCAGAAGACTGAGGTAAAGCATGGATGTTCTTGACGAGAACCCGTTTAAGCGAAGATGTCATCATGTTTGTTTGTGTTAAACTGATTTTCTAATAGAACGCAATGAAAATGCCCAAAATTGACCAACTCCAGACATTTTTGACACTCTGAGGGATTGTGATCATATCCAAACCTCTTCTGTTTGTGAACAGGATTTTCTCCAGATTTCTTTTAATAACATTCTGCGTCTTATAAAGTTTTTTCACATGCCGACGTTGCGCAAAATGTCCATCAAAAGCACAATTAGAGAGAAGGTGACATTACCGCGCAGGTGTATTACTCCACCCTCTCTAAACTTCCGCCTCCAAGTTTCCGCAGACGCGTATCTCACGAAGGAATCTGGATATACACACTGAAGTGAGTTTTTTCTGGACCACCTAAGGAGCTTTCATTACGAATATTGCGATCATACTAATTAAAATACTACCAGTTACTGTTACCGTTAGAACTTACCTCCGTCATATATTCCAAGTTCGCTTATGTTGAGCGGTTTGAGCTCTGTATCGGCATCGAATGGAGCAAGCCCACTATTGGGTTCCACTTCCCATTGTATCAATGTAGCATCACGCTCGATTTGACTGATGAGGTCTGCATGCTTGCGTATCAAGGCTGTGTAGGGCGTTACATTGGCTAACCTCTGTTGTAGCTCTCGGTTTGTTAACTCGTAGTCCGGATCATGGTAAGTGTATCGAAGGATGCGGCAAAACGGAGTTCTGTTGGACAGATGGATGGACTACTGTAAGACAATTTTTAAATAACCGTGTGTTATCCACCATTATGCAGTATAACAAAACGTGTAAACCGATTACAGCAATGTTTATAAAACGATCTGCAGTCATTTCACTCGAGTATTCATTAGGTGGTCCCACGGCGATCAGTGCAACATCTACACCTCACAAACTAAGTACGTACCGCTTTTAATTAATGTGTGATCAAGAAGTGGCTTCTTCCAACACCACCTGTATTGTTGGGTTTAAGGCCGAAGCCACCAGAACAATTCCATTTTAGAACCCAGATTAGATTACACTAGTAAATGACTGCATACTTCAGCAATCGATAGGCAATTCTACACATCAAATTAATGTACGCCTTCCCTTACGGAGACATATTACCCCTTTATTTCCCGTGATCAACCTTGCGTCATGGAAACACAAAACGCCTAGTGAAAGGCCACTAATTCAGGAACTAAATGAATACGATACTCTCGACAGCTTTGTGTATTAACTGTGTATGTGAAGTGAAATTTCAATCTCTTAAAGTGTGTAAATCATTTTCTGAATAGTGTTCTATCTAATATGGTTATGCGAAACGTTTTACTATGATACCTAGTGCTTATGTGGTGGATATGTCAGTTTAGCCTTTCTCAGTTTCATTAAGGTTGTACTTTCACTAAACAGTATGTCAGATTTGTGAAGCCAGAGGGCAAACTCAACTGTAAAAATTGTCAACCTCAGAAGAAGTGGAACCGGCAAAACGGAACAGCATGCCCTTTGACGTTTACAGCAGCCCTGTGTGGTTCTGCAACAAAGGCGCTTGACGAGCATGTGCATTCTACCCCTGATACCGGGTCGTTTCAACTTGGGGTTTGAACTTTCCACAAATAGATTTCTTCCAAGTTAAACTTGTTGTGGTCTTTTCAGTAATTTCTCAAAGTTTCTTTCAAGTCTTAACAGACAACAACTGCCCGCAACTCGTAATTTGAGCTCTAATGGACCAGTTCCATCCTAAAACATGGACCACACCATATCATACAAAAATAAGCAAGTGTAAACATTTGAGACGTATTGTCCGTTGTGGGATGGAATATTGTTCGAATACAGTCCAGTGTGCACATCTGGTTTCAGAAAGCACAATTCCGGGCTCAGCTATTTGTACAAGTCGTCTGTGCATTAGAGCATCACAAGTACAAGTAAACGTGTCTCCCACTTCGATCTCAACTGTTCGTAACCAGTGAATTGCGATACCACAGTTGAATATTTCATGCTAAAGATCCTGAGACATCCAAATTATAAGACTGGTTTTCTATTGTCTTATTTCAAATGTGAGCCAAATGTTTAACAAACATATGTTTACAACGATTATATACCGTATATATCAAGGTAGTGAGATTTGACACTAACCACATAAAACTGAACCAAATTTTGAGAGAGCATACCACTCCAAAATTGGATCATTCAGCAACTAATCTTCCATCACTGTGCTCGAGGTGAAAATGTATGAGTCGAAATAAAACATTATTCGCTCTGGTAATGATATATATACTGTTGGTGTTCAGTAGACACAGCAAAACAAACGCGTACGACTTGAGCGACTGCTCATTTCATCTTGTATCCAGACGTCTTGTAACTACCATCTGTAGGCTAAGCACTTTCAAAGGCCGTGTCGGTGACGGAAACGTACAATATTGAAAATTTACATTACTGTGATACCAGTTGTTTGAACCTGTCAGCCTGTGAACAGCTAAAAATTAGGCAGTCATTTATATGGCTATATCTAATAAGCTACCCAAATAACCTTTTCGTTTCCTTGCTTACTCATGTGTTCGGTATCATGACGCGACATCCAGGTTATGATGCTGTGTTAGGAGAACCAGAGTTGTGGGGAAACGTAAATGGACGAGCTATTTTGTGTTCCCATGAACAACGAGAGTTATCGGTTCTGGTTACTACCCCCTCTCCTTCATGAGGGTAAGACTAACGACTCGTGTATTCATTTGGAATTAGGATCACTAAGTCCTACTAATTTGAAAGTAGGATTTTCTGAGTACAGAGAAGTGCGATTGAAGCTCAGAAGCCCTAGCACATCTGCACCGGATGCTGGTCTTAATAATTCTGGCCCCGTCGCGTATGCACAGGTGTGAGTCGTGCAGATCTTCATCCAACGGCAGTTTACCTTGTTTGGAACAGTCTTTGTGTACATCTTCCCAAGACCAATGAATATCCACAAAAAGGCAGTACGGCCACCCCATCAGTTAGCAATATAATCCTTAGCATCAAGTTGACAGTCGTTACTTTCACTGAGGAGGAGGGCCAGATATTGTCGGGAAACAGTTGACCTTATTCAGTTGGAAGTCCTCCATGGAAGAAGGATGACCCAAAAAATGAAACACTAACCATGACAACAGAACACTCCTAAGACAGGTTACTAGAATGCGTGCATACTGGAGCGATCGTGCAAATGTATTTGTTTATTTAATCATCAAGCACTTCGGCAGTCAGATACACTTAATACCTCAGAAAGCAGCAGAGCTACCGGACCTGGTTGCTGGTCGTTTGGATGAAAACGAATGGTCATACTACGCGTATTCTCTCCACGTCTGCCCATGAGAAAGCATGCGTGAGGGTACAGAGCAGCGAAAAAATTCAAAGTTTCACCTAACACAGGGTGTGAAGTTGTCGAAAGTGAGTGGTCTGAAAATACTATCGCGTTAGTTGGAAAGACTGAAAGATATCTCAAAGACGAATAAAGAAGGAAACAAGAAATAACCTAGAGCACAAATTGCTGTTCGTGCGTAGTCTCTAGAAATGTTATGCACCGAAATTTAAACCGTAACAGTATAAGCATAATAAAATCATTTGTTTAAGTCACCAGCGAGTGTGGCAGCGCTTTCATGAACCGAAACTCAACTAATTCGTAAAAGTCCGCTTTCTCGTGAGAAAAACCTCAGTTCCTATGAACATGAAGCATGAAGCCGTATGTTATTCGGAAGCAGAAAGTCTGCCCTGGAGGGCACATTTAGAGTAGAAATTCGTTGTTGTCATGGGGGGCACGATCAGTTGCTTGCTTAAGCGAACTAACACAAACTGATTGCGAAGAAAATGCTAAATCTTACCTGCGAAAAAATGAAATTTTCTTTCAGGATTTATTTTCTTAAAATTAACAGGGAGCTCCAATTTCTAGACAAGACGGCACTTTAATTCCTACGCCATCAGCTGAAGGGAGATGTCTATCTTTTCAAAGAAATATTGTTGGGAACATGTCAACCGAAATTCTTGTTCTCAATCCTACAGAGAATATGTACGATCTACTAGCTCGACAAACATACAGGACGTGACAGTAGGCTGACTGACAGAAGAAGTGGCGACCGTTTTGAAAACGAAGTTACAGGAACTTGGGTTCTACCCGATTACTGATTTTTGACAGAGGTAAATTCAGTCGGTAGGCCACAGAAATAAGTTAATTTGGCAGAACATGCCACAACAGTCCTCTGAAGGAATGAGGTATATAGGGCAACCGTAGTTCTCATATTTACGTGCACATTTAATTTTTAAACGACATATCAATGAAACAAATTTCAATTCACAGCTCTGTCTTAAGATTTGTCCACTTTTCACCAGAATTGGTCGTCGTTGATTTGGTGTTGAGAAAGATATTAACAAAATATATTGTGCTGGATACTGAACCATCTAGTTCCCACTTAATCAGAAAACTCTCCGTATACATACGAGTAATAACTATTCTACGAATGCTGAATGTTACTAGTGTTCATTCAGGATCTCACTCACACTGATATCCACATTCGGAATTGTACGAGTATAAGCAGACAATTGCTGTGCTGTTTTTAGCAACAGTTAGCAACTTCACCATATTCGTAAGTAATTCACAAGAAGCTGTACATCGTACAAGCTACGACCGTTTAATCTGTACCACGTTAGATGGCAGACTTCAGAAATAATTCCCAAATCGAAGATAAGGCAGTCGGACTAATATACTAGGGCCCAGTGTTTACTTTATAACCTGAAAATTCGTTGTCATCGTTAACTTTTTCTCTCCTCATTTTTGACACTGTCATGACAGTCTGTTTAATCACGCGGTGAACACTTAAATTTGAAACGGATTACTATCAACTTACATTAGTAGTTTAACAACATTGGGCCAGCTTCACTGCAGTCTGTATAAGCTGCCAGTAACCTACGGACAAATGCAAATTAGTTCTGACCTGTGGTTAGTTACGTATAGAAACGGTGAGTGTGACTAAGCAACCAAAACCAGCTTAAACAAAGACTGTTATTTACAAAGACTATGTAGCATGTTGGTGTTCTGTTTTTGAGCGTGTCCGTAAATACAGGTTGATTGAGTGGTACAACATAAATTACGAGAGTTTGGATGGCACCATCAAGGAACCTGAACAAGAGTGCCAGCAACCGTAACACAACGGTTTTTTTGTTCTCTTTTCAACGAACTAACCGGTTTAATAGCGAACACAATTATTACATCTAACAATAACGCACCTCTTGTGCTGTAATGTTACAGCATGAGGAACAGAAGCGAAGTGAAATCGGAACTTGATGTAAATAACGGCATCTGGGAAACGATTTGATTAAATGCTATTCTTTCTTTGTTCGTTGCGAAGACGACTTCCAAACTAGAGGAGAGTTAAATAGGTATGAGCACCACTGCGCCAGATAATGTTTGGGGGAGGTTCTGCACTACTACGAAATAAACAGTAAGTGGACTTTGACGATATCATGTTGAATTAGTAAAAGGCCTGCTATAGGTTTCCCTTGCGCGTTGAAGGCAACATAAATTAGATAGTCAATGAGTGGGATGAAAACAATGCTCTGGAACAGAGTGCTGCTTGAGGAATTGATGTAATATACTGAAATCGCTTACTGGAAGTCGTGTGATTATTAAAGAAAATACTGGGGTCAGTGAGATAACATACAACCTAAAGCCAGAATCCTTACATACTGAAGGAAAGCAGGTGGAAACTTCAAGCGACGGAGAGAGATGTTGAACGTCGAATTGTTGGCGAGCAGCAAACAACAAGCTGTCGATGAAATATATTCTCAGAAAATAATATTGGATATTATTGAAAATAATATTGGATTAAGGGACGGATAAACTGTTGGATTAAAAGGATACTCGAGTTGACCGGGTGAAACAAGCTGCTGTTTTTCAACTCTAAGAAATAATGAAAGCTGTAGGCGTAAGCATTTTAGAGATCTTTGTTAACTGACAGATTTCAGACCACTTGATTATTTTTGTCCATTCATTTTGTATCATTGGGGCTTGTTCGTTTCTACTAAAATTGCACAACGTAACATCACCAACCTAGTCATGCACGGATGCCCTGAAATACACGAGAAATTGTACGCTTCAAGATTGTGGTTACATGTCAAGAGAAATGGTGCGTTCGGTGTGCGTGTACCTACTTACGTTGGCTAGCCTCTGATTCATCTCATGCTGTTTAAGACTTGTATGCTCCACACTGATATCAGACAACCAGTTCAACATGTTTACACATATTTCAGCTTGTGAAGTCACACTCTCAGTCTATCCTTCACGTTACCCTCGTAACAATCGCAAATGATTACGGGCTCAACATAACGGCTGAACAATACTCAATGTCACAAAGGATTTTAATGTTTTTTTAGTTTCAATCATTGCAATTTTTGGGATGTTTTGTTGCTGAATACTTTGTATAACCATCGTGTTTTGCGAATGATTATCCATTCAATCAAAGTGAGAATGAAATAAGTTATTTTGTTTTTGTTGATAAACCTCCATGTAATCAGTGTAATCGTCCACGTGGTCACCTTGCAGTCCGTGAAATAGTCTGCGTGATCATTTGGATACCGTTACTTATCTATGCATTCAATAATGTTTCTTTGTTTTCTGCGCTTTTTTTCTCATTGCCACATCGGATATATTGACGGCATTTTTTCAATAACCAAATTCACGTTGGCCAAACAGAACAAAATGTTCTGAAGGTTTGAAATAAATGCAAAGCCTCAGAAATGAGTAGGTATGAAATTAATTTATTCATCCGAAGTGCAGCTGAACCAAAACACAAAGGTTTTAGACTGATATAGAAAACAATGCGTTGTCTATCATACGTGCCACAATCAATAATCATCAGGTCAAAGTTGGTTCTCGAGGTCAGTTCATAACGTTTCGTCCAACGGAGACTGTAAGACTATATGAGCAAAAGAAAACGGTTCAACCGCAACACCTCAAACATTGTCAACCGTTATTCGGTCAGGGTGACCTGAATGCTGAAGCGAGTTCAGGACTCAGGAAACTCAGTGAACAAAGATATGAGACGGTGAGCTGTGTGGCTAGAGTATGCGCCTAAGTGGTTCATAAATGCACACATTTTAAACACGATATTCATTTTCACCGCACAACGAAAACTGTAAGACCAATAACCTTGCTGTAGTATTTCCAACTTCGTGTCTAATTTCTTGTGTAACTGACTGAATTGGTCATGGAAAGCCATCTGATGCTCGTTTATTTTCAAGGAGTTGCTGAAGAAATCCAGAAAAGTACCAGCAACTAGACCACAAGTCACCTCATGAATATGTCTTTCAAAAATGTGTGAAAAGACTGTAGGTAAGGTGAAGCAATGTGTAAGGCAAACATATGTCAGCCGATAAGCCAGTGGGCGTAGTGATCTAGAACTTACCTAGGTGAATTATTGATCCGGGGATCGTTGGACAATCACAGTCACCTTAAACAAAAGTAGTGAATGAAGGTGGGTCATTCCTAATTTTGATCTGTCTTATGGTGTAGCGTTCGGCGTGTTCCATGTAGGTGATAGTTTTGATTTTGTGCAGTTGCATCTGAGCGCAGGAAATATCATCAAAAGTCTCCGAGATCAAGATGTACTGGCTAGGAACGAAGAACGAGCACATTGCAACACATACAAAAAAGATGTTCTGTTACTTTGTCGTTTGTGTACAGTGTGGCGTTGCAATTATTTCCTGATGTCTATTTTCAACAAGACCGCTAACAACTACTCTCATCATTGCGTAGACTGGTCAGATATTATGCCAGTGAGCTGGTACTCAAGCCCACAATCTCGCTTGGGAAAAGGTAAGCAATACAAATAACATGTGACTGATTGAGATCACATTTATGCCTGGTGATTATCTGACCACAAAGCACGATTGTTATTTGTGTAACAAGATGCAACCATTTACAGACCAAAACCTAACAGATTATGAACGGATTCTTAAGCCATTTGTGGATCGGCTTTGGAAATATCAGGCTGACTGATCCATTTTGGAATCAGATTTGTGTATCGGGCACAGACACCGAGTTCTTAGTTGTTGTTTGTTATGCCTCTGCTATCAACGTACGCCTGTTAGAATAAACACCAGTGATTAATCGCCTGTTCTCAACACACAATCCAGCTGAAAAAACGACGTAGATAATCACACTGAGTGGACCACACCGTTACGGTTGTGCCAATGCGACGATATCTATCAAGGTTAATAAAATAGCGTCGTGCGGATGAAATGGGAACTCAGGTTGCCATTTTACAGGTTTTTCTAAACCGCCTCTTGGATTGTTTCCACGATAAAGGAAATAAATCTCACCGAAATGGTTTTGATCTATCACAAGGTCGGATACTTGCAGTCCGATCGTTGGGAAATGCAATCCACTGAGCCAACTCTTGATTGCCCGACTGTGCTTTCAGCTGCCCCAAAAATCCTCTCCAATCTCTTTGAACATGTGCAGGGAGACCCAGAGCCGATTGTGCACCTGTTTGTCCGACTAAAGCCATCCGAGGACATGCGGCTTTGAAGCCGTATTTAACCAGATCGGTTCCAATGCCCACTTCATTAACTATCAGCGGCACAATTCCTGTGAAAGATCAACAATTCCATTTTAAAAAATGCTGAACTGTGAAAATATGTTTCAGACATTTTGTTACGTCTTAAAAAGGGTTATTTCTTAAATGCTGGAATCTGGAAGCACCAAAAGAGTTATTCTCATTCAAGAATCTTCAGTAGTTTTACGACTTTTCAGTTTCATTCATTCTAACCACTGAGGTGTGCTTACGTGAAGAAGCCTCTATGTGAAATCGTGGGAAGATCTAGCTTATTAACTGTCACTAAGACGGCAAACGTGGTGAGTAACATGCAGACCTGTCATGAAACCAGATATCGAAACACCTGGCTATTGAGAAGTAATGAAACCTGACTGATATAACTCCAGTGAAAACTACAGTTGATCTAAACGTTTGCACTAGGCCAGATCTTCAGTCATTCTGTTTCAAACAGATGCACTGTAGTCAAGCTTATTAGTAGCAATTGCTTCGACCTAGGATGGAACTCCGATCCGCGGTCTCATGAGACAACTACATTGAGTACCGTGCAGCTAGCCTCGCCAAAAAATACGGCCACGTTATCATCAAAACGCTCTTCCATATTCGTGAATGAGTAAGGCTTGGGTCATTCGGTCACCACGAGAGAACTCACACCAAGTGTTTTGTTAAATTCTGTAAGTGTTAAAAAGGTTATGAGTACTCAGTCGAGTTGTAATTTCAGAACTCGTTAAACGCACTGTGTTGTGCCGATAACCCCACTACTCGCAAACGCATGTAGTAGAGAGTTCAGTTATCCAGACTCGGTTGTGCTTAATTTGAAACAATCGGTACAGCAAAGCCGTCTAGATAACAAGCATTCCGAGTTCAACTTTTGGACGTTAACGGTGAACGTCACAAACGGGGTCAGACAAAAGCAAAACTGTGGTTCGGTGATTCTTTTCGAAACCGGCTGGCTGGAAATTTTGCCTGAGTGTGAACGGTGTAACTAAAATAGATTGAGGATACAGAAGTCCACGCTATTGGAGAACGGCAATTTCGTTGAAACACGGTAAGAACCAGTGCCAGTAGTCACAAGACACGCCTTGACCGCTGGTCATGTTCTCGACCCAGCTTTTGCGTTCAGAATCCCATTGAGTCAGTTAAATCAAATTGTCTTGAGATTTACTGAAGCGGTTGTAAATAACGAGCTGAACTCTTTGTTGTGCGTTCAGAAACAGTTGTTCGTTAACTTGACTCTGCCCTGGTTCACTGGGTAATATGATTCTGCCAACCGATACTTGAAAACACGAAATCGACTAACCAAGGGAAGGATCGTACACTGTCTGATGTGTGCAGTTGTCTAATTGTCATCCTTGTATTAATTGTCTGTTTTAGGCTCCGTGTCGTCGACCTAGTTGTGACTAATCCGACGAAAACTCCATTTACCTGCTTGTCAGGTCGTTTGCTTATTGTGAGGCGTCTCACGAAACTGTATTATTCTCGCACGCGGTACCCGTGACCCACCCATCGGACAATGCTCGCTTAACTGTCTGACGTTAGTTTTTGACAACGATCTAACTGAAAACGTAAAACTGGTTTCGCTTTATAAAGTTGAAAAGTTGTATTCGAAACTCGCTATCTTTTGTGGCGTCACTTTGCTAAGTAAATCAATAAAAATCGGAAGAATTCCGGACAGGAACTCACAGTGGAATGGTTTTATAAACGTGTGAGACTCAGGAGTAACCACAATGGAGTTCTGTATTACAAATAGAACATCACTCAAAACTGCTCATGGTTATCACATTCAGATAAGTTTTCCACTCAGCCAGCTTTGAGGAGTTCTGGAATAGACTTGCAGTTTTCAAAATTTGTCAACTCGTCAAAATAGAAAGTCCACAGTGGTTCACATTCTCATAAAGCAGCTGCGTTCACCAGCACCTTATTAATCAAACACCGGATGCGAACTAGTTATCTTACCTAAATGCGCATTCCCATTCGCGTGAGTAAAGCCCACAACGGTCACAGTAAGTCTTCCGGTAACCTCAGTAGGTGACCCCATGAGCAACTTTACTTAACAAATTGGAAACACAGAGATCAACTTGAGCATGACTTACGAAGGACTGTGGCTGAACGTTTGCCTGAGAAAACTCGGTCGTGTATACTACGATGTCAGTAGTGCCATGGTTACTAAGGTCGCCTCATGAGAACATGATAGTTCAATTCCCGATAGTGAAAAATTTATGCATGAACGACGGGCCTTAACGACAGACAAACTCAAATGTTGTAAACCTTTAGGAGAGGAGCTGACTGAGGCATATGTATAAAGACGAAATTCTTGAGCGGTTTTCATTAGTATTCCGTTCATATCGACCAAGGCTAACAGCACTTATTACGTTACCTCACTCTACAGGTGTTAATCGTCATATAGCCACATGGATCGCAAATTGTGATCAAACTAGTTTATTCACTGTGCTTATTCCGAACTACACACATTGAAATCGTTCACATCTACTTATGTCAACGTGATCTAAATCTGGTAAACTAACTCGGTGGCGAGCCAGGTGAATACAGTGTGAGCTGCAACGTTAAAACTGTTGAGTCTGACGGGTTGCCGAGTAACAGAAACCTCGCCTCTAAATGGGTCTTGATGTCATTAACAAAGCGACGGACAGCTCGTTCGACATAATTTTGGCAAATCAGCAACAGGCACCACCGGAAAACGGAATCATGGGCAGATGTCAGAATGATGTTTATGACACCTATCCACTTGAACAATGGACCACGCTCATCGTTTTATTAGTAAAAATTTTGGGTCGTGTTCGATGGGTGTTAGTTTGTGGGTCAACCACAAAGAGTTGATCGACTTCAGCGTGTGAAACAAGGAGCGGTAGATAGCTGATAAAAATAGAACTGTCTCCCAGGCCGTGAAGTTGTTCACGGGGTTCTGTATAATCTCTCCTCTGACCACAAGGTTTCTCCACAAATAGGCGTTAATTGCCAGATCCTGTTTTCGAGATGTTCAGCATGCATTAAATTCACAATTTGCTTCAAAAAGAAACCACGTAAGTTACTCAATTTCCTGGATCATACATTTATATTTAAGTGTAAGATAAGCTAACTGAAGTATCGTTGAACAAACCGGCTAGGTGTATAAAATGATATGATAATATATCAGTATTTTCCGGCGAGTAAACCAACACAACCGTGTCTCATGGAATGCACAATCTTCTCTGTTCACAAAAAAGGCCGTCCTGACATTATAACAGAACGTAAAGCGGAAAGCAATTGGGGAAATAGTCAGTGACCAGCGTACACAGTGGCGTGTTATTTTAGCTCACATGATTTTCACATGTAGAATCGCCAGTATTACTCTAGCGTGATATCCGTTGTGTAGCCGGGTAACAAAACAACCTCAAAAGCTAACAATCTGATGTCTTGAATCACTTTAACGGAACTTGCTGATGAGTCATGACCTCCTTTCGCATTCGACATGTTATACACATGCTGTTAAACCCTTGAACAACCATTCGGTCGGCCAGTATCGTTCACCGTAGAGCTCGAGTGACGTTAGTTTTGATAATCTATTACCCATTGGATTGCTATGCCATTCTGAATGTGGTATCATAAAGCAAACTGGTTTTGCCCAACAATACACGATAGGTGTTGAAATGTGCATATGCGAGAGACAAACATTTTGATCAAAATGGCTGACTGCATGGTAAGAAGTCGGCTAAGTTTGCGGGGTATGCTTTATTCATTGAGCACTTCGCGCACGAAATTTACCCAATGAAGCACTGCTTAATACTGGTATATATTAACAAATACAATCAATAAATTGGTGGAAGCAGCAGCAAAACCAGTTTGTCAGGCACTTACTCGTTGGTTCTTGAGGTCACATATGTTCCATCAGAAATGTTAAAAATGACAGCATTCCAGCACCAGTTATATGATTTACAAAATGGGCTTCATTCGGTTTTTTAAGGACTGATTAACACTGCTTAAGAAATTCAATGAGAAGATGCAAAAACTTGAAAATGACTTCTCAAGGCAAACAAAGTTGACCCACTTACCCGGATTGAAACGTACAAGCGGTGGAATTTTCTCCGAAACACAGGCACCGCGAAAAACAAGAGATGTTTTGTAAATCATGTGTCTATCATTTTTCTTGCATGTATGAGGATCAATGCTGATGCCCAACACCAGAACATCTTGGTCCGTTTCAAAATATCCTGTATATCACGTCAAAATTGATATATTTTGGTTAAAAAATAAAACTGCGTCTGAATTTCACAATGAAAAATCATTCTAGAAATGAAGTTTTCATAAGTGTTCACACTAATCATGTCCCGGTGCTATCATTAAAAGCAACCACTAAGCTACACCTAATCTGAAAATCGCTAGTTGATTCGTTTCATTACTTCCGGGAATTGAAGACTCTCCTAGATCTGCGCGGATACTGCCTTGCTAAAAGAGAATGTTTTTCATAAGTATGACAACGATGACCAGTAGTTGAAAAGCTTATCTCTAATGAAAAATTCGAAAACTGTTGTGATTATTTCCAATGTATGCCTTATGCAATTCCATCTAATAAACCCTACACTTTGTTCAGCTTTCTTATTTCAACCCACTACTGCTTTTTCACCTATGAACAATTACCAAACCCTGCTTGAATCTGCTTTTTAAGGCGCTGGTAAGTAGGTAGACTATATCACACTCGATGACCTGAACACGTGGATTGGCCAATGTGATTGAATGTGTCTACATACCCCACGCGAACAGTGCAGTCAAGCATGAACTCTTCGACACAATATAATCCTGACGTAGACGCTTACCGTTTAACCAATGGAACTGGTCCGTTTGAAACAGCATTCATTGCTCATCCTGTTGATTCGAGCCAGGTTAATTAGACCGAGTTCGAGGGGATTATAGCCCCGCCAAAATACGGGGGACTTTGAAATTTCGGTTCTAATAAATCTGACAGCGAGGCGTTCGCCTCATCTTCCGTTACAGTTATCTTTTCTAATCCACAAAATATATAGGCAACAGCTCGACATCGACTATCTAGTCGTGGTGATGAACATACAGTGCGGTGTTAATTTCGACCGGCGAGCCAAGCAAAAGTTTATGGTGTTGCTCGGCACATATCATAACTGATTTTGGCAATAAGAGCAATATTTTCAAGACTTCAACAAGACACCATCCCAAAAGAGATCGTTGCTAAACCCAGTGACAAAGGCTTTGTGATCCAGCTCACGAAGCGCGACTGGTCATCAGGTGTGACCGCTGACTATGTCGCAAAATGACCATTTTGAATTTGGTTAACAGTACACTGGGAAAATGTGCCTATTTTTAAACCAATATTTCGGAAAACGGCCCCTCAAAAGTCCTGTAAGTTGGGATACGACGTTTTTGAGAGACAATCGGTGGTTTACGAAATATATATAAAGAACGACGTCAATTCGTATGAGCTGTTTAAAGAGGGTACATATCTGGACCATGAGAATACTTGATTAACACGGTGGCAATTCAAAATGAGGAATATCAGATAAGTGAAATTTTCAAATTGAACAGGGCTGCCACGATTTTCTATGCTTTCGCAACGTGGATTCAAGCTGGTGAAGGGTAGAATAAACGGAAGCGGGTTATCATAAGATTAATTGTAGTCTTACTAATGCATGGTATGGAAACTGAAAAGCTGGCGTTTTTGGAATTGATTGCAATAGTAATGTTAATAGTAGTTCATTAGCTCTTGTGTGGCTCTGAAATGAAAGTGATCATTTTTGGGCTGGAGATATCGAAGAAGCCCGCAGACATAGAGACGCTGATCTACCTCGACAGTTTTCCAGTTCACAAGAGGCATTATGTGAGCCAATTATAAGTTGCATTTTACCTTCCGAAGAAGTGTTAATGACTCAACTTTTTAATTCAAGACTCGTCTAACTCGTTAAGCAGATACGGAGAAAACGGTTGTTACGACAAGCTTTATCCAAAAAGATTTGATAGCATTATCCACTTAGATAGCTAAGCAAATGAGAATACGAACCCACACACCCACACCGTATTGATGAATAGTGCTAGCAAGAGATAGAGTTTTGGTCTCTAGAGCCAGGTTACTACGATGAATACGGATTCCTATGAACCAAGAATGAAGCTGCTAAAACCTTTCATGGCATTAACGGAAGTATCTGGGCAACCAACTCCCTATATCACTCAAATCTTCAGGTCTGTACTTATAGGATGCTCAAATCTTAATAAAATTTCCTCATTTCAAAGCTGTATGTTTTGAAAGACGCCATGAAATTCTCTGGGGACTACAAGCAGCGAGCAGAAATGAAGAAAAACCAGAACGGACAACTTGTGACTGAAAAGACACATTGGATGTATAGGCTTTTTTAATGGCTGCTAGGTTCTAATTGAATTGTTTGAAAAATAGTTTAACATTGTCCAACAAGGTAAATAGCATTAAGCACCACGTACAGGCAGACTCAGGCAAACGGTCAGGAAGGCAATTCACGCTTGGAAAATATATGTAAAGTCTAGTGGTTAACTGACATTGTTGTTACGAAAAGGTTGCACTGAAACACAAGTGTGTAATAATTCAAGAACGACTTGTTGTGACGGACCACATCTTTGTGAGGGTCAAACTGTATGTGTGAAGCATTATGTTGTTGTAGATATATGTATAGTTGAAGCCATATTTTAAAATTTCAGGCCCAGCACGTTGTGTAGGTTGCGTAAACCAAAGATGAGTTACCTTCGGTGAGTCACAAGTAAACAAGAAGATATTCAGTGTGTCCAAGGTCTTACTGATTTTATCGAAACAGATCAATTCGCTGTTTTGCTGATTTGCTATAGCCGTGAAATTAATAAAACTATCGATTGTTAATTCATTATTAAACCATGCCGCACCGAACTTTTACTTTCCAGTTACATAGCTATAGTGAAATCTTTACAGTCGTGTGAGCAATAACTCACCTATAAGGTAACACTGTTCTGTACTAATTACAAACATTTTTTCTCATATCCATACTTCCGTAGAGCACATTAGAAAAAGAACACCAAACCGTAAAGTTGTGGGAAGACAAAAGTAGATTACTTTCATTTATCCAGTAAAACATGATACAACCAGTCTAGTAGAAGCATCAGATGAATAAAGTCACGGCATCATGAGTACCGCAGAGGTAACGGTGAAAATATCTCACCTAATGGTAATCAAAGGCGGTGAACAGACCACAAACAAAACCAGCCGATTTTCTGTGCTATATCGACTAATCCAATAGGCAGCTATAACACGGTGAAGCATAGACGAAATTAATGGAATTAATAACGGTGAGGTTTAAACTCCGTTAATTATGTGGATTTCTCAGTGGAAAATTGTGTCTTTCAAAACGAGATAGTGCAACGGATGCGACCAGAAAACTCGTCTCGAAACAAACCGTTTTGGGGAACACTTTAATGAAAACGGAAGGGTTAAGTTAACAAGGTTATAGTAAATCTGCGACCTGATTTGTCCAAGCACAAGGTGACGGATAGTCTGAAAAAATTAACGCAATTTAGATAGACTTACCATATTGTTTTGGCATAAATTCAACAGTTATCTTCACCTGACTATTCGGTTTGATCACACCAGAGGCAGGGCGGGGTATAAAGTGAGCCACGCGTGGCATTGTGTACCGAATCGGTAGCTCTTTCGCCTGGTTCAACAAACGAAACTCCATCTGACGAGATGCGCCTGCCTTGCATTGGCCATAATCAATCATGAGTCGATTTCCTGGCAATTTTGCAACAAACATATCACCTTGAATATCATGAATGGTCGAGGAGAGAGACTTGCGACTGGGTATTCTTGGGTTGCTGTTTACATCTGGCTGCAAGTCTTCCACTGCCGGTTTTATGGCCAGTTGAACAGGGACGAGAGTTCCGGTTACGATAACCTCCAGTTTTTGAGAACCATGGTAGATCTGTGAAGAATCTTCTTTGGACAGTTTTGAGTCGTCTGTGTCTAAATATCAGAAACCAGTGGAAAAATAATCTGCCTCTCTGTACCCGTGAATAAAGTGTTTTTGAACTTGGTCTGTGTTAGAGAAGTAAGCAGTGAACCGTGAAAAACTCAATTTAGACATTTCCACTTAGGATTTGTATATACTGTAATTCCAATCTCCAACGCGTTCACCTAGAGAAGACATCCTCCATTTGGTACTAGATGATTGGCTTGAACTATAGGCATCGATAAGTCGAGATAATTCCTGATTTCTTTGACGCAGCCCATATGCACCAAGGACGAAGGAACTAACTGAACACTGGAATTAGACAAATTCTGATTAATTACCGGAGTACACCTGGCTCTTTTTCAAATATAGGCTGATGGTATAATACATGTGAGTTGGTACTCTGGCCAAAAGACATGCCGAAACACCTGAATAGGGTCATATTTCTGAGTTCATACAAGACGGCTGACCCGAAAAGAAGTAGATTAGTATCATAAATTGATTGCGTACGTAAAACACTCCACTTTATCCACACACAAATTGACAAGGATCGGTAACCAAGCGTACAGAACTGGTTGACTTGTTTTTCATAACTCGGCTTACTTCGGGGTCCCAACCATTACTATTACGTATTCAACTTTTGCACGGACTGGATGACAAGGACTTATCTACATCGCTTCGAAAAATCCACCGTAGGCCTTCACCTAGTAAAAACATGAGTGATCTTGACTACAGTGACAATAAGCCGTTTAACATTTTCCGAATGGTGCAGCTGAAGTATATCGATGTTTAGCAATATGCTAAGTGCATTGTTTCCGCAAAACTGTAGACCGTAATTACACAGACTGAGTGCCAGGTACCAAAGTTATGGAGACTATGCACCGGCTTCCGTAAAAGGAAAATAGCATATCTATTGTTGAAAGTATGGAAAATGGAATGGGGGTCAGAGGCCAACACAACCTTAACGACCCTAAATCACCTTTGATGACACAGGAACATCTCTCAGAGACATTAAGGCCACAGGTACAAAATAGCCGGTGTTTGACCGATGTCACTGTGCAATTACGAAACGTAAATTGTCAGGAGTGAGGACGTGGACCATCTTCAGAGAGCTCATTAGGCTCGAGCAAACAGACCTCTACGCACTGATGAAGTCACCTTGTATGGTGACTGATCGTTTGCATTATCAGTGCTGGAGTCGGTTAGCAACTGATTGGTGAAACATTCAATCTAACTGCCAAATACAAAGCTCTTCTGAATGATCAAAAACTGTCTCACAAATGATGAACAATGCTGAATTATAGCTTGGTTGTTTGCTTTCCCGATGTGTGTATCTTGATGTAGAAAGTTTAGAGTTAGGTAAAACGTTTTGATATATTAAACTTTATGCCTTTCGTTCTTTTGACCTTCGGAAACTAGGAGTGTTTTTTACTCTGTCTACGTGACACTTAAATATCACTGTCAACCACCAATAAACTGGAATCAGTGATGTTGACTTGCTGGAAGTCCTCCAAAGAGACACTCGGTTAGCCTCAGGGTCCTGTGTTTTTAACCTTCCGAATGCTGAAGATTGCCATAAAATTTAGCAGACAGGTCAGTCTTTTTGAATCACGCCATCCTACTTTGCAGCGCCGCTGAGTAGCGTCCGACGTGTTCCTAGGACCACCCTTGTTTAGTGGTAAAGCCTTTGGCACTGCAACTGTGAAAGCTGAATAGTCGAGCGATATCGAATATAACTGACGTTGAGACAACACAGTTGTTGGATCGGTCCCTTGTTTAGAATTTTGATGGGTAGAACGATGCTATACTGAAGAGTTGACAACAAAGACCTAACAAGTGATTTCTTATGAACAACCACAGTCTGATAGCTGCATTGTTTCTATTAAGATTCATTTAGACAGTATAAAGGTCACGTTTCATTTAGAAATCAAAGCCCTAGACACAAAGATTATCCTTAATTTTAGGTCGAATTACGGATAATTCATGATGCACCATATAATATTGTGCACATTATGCGGGAAGTGCACCTTCTGAATATCAGACATAAACTTTCTTTAGTAAAACTTACGAAGAACTTGACTCATGTGTGTTCGCATCCCTCTCCTGGTGATCGTAGCGAACGTTGAAGAACAACCTAGAATTTATGTAACTGAATTTTTAGCAAACGAAACGTTTTTGACCTAGTCACACCTTTGACTATCACATCCAAATAAATTTGACAGTGATTTGAAATAAGTTGGCTATACGTTGAAAGTCTCTCACAATCGATGAAAGCCATCACATTTGGGAAGAATTTTTCAATAAGCCTCGTACACTAGACAGTTTATCTCTGTGTTACCCTGATCGATAGTTCATATACTTACGCAGACTGAGAGTTGAACATCAGTGCATGGTCTTGCGAACCGACCAAATTCAGCAATATGCACAAACAAGAAGGATAACCACTAGCAGTGAGCTGTACTAAAACCTAAACTTCAGTATATTATTTGTCATGAACTGAGGCCGGCAGGAAAAAATGTGTACGGATCGTGAATTCTACGATCAGTTGTGAATCGTGTTCAAGGTCAAAGTATCCAAATGTGTGTGTACAATGCATCAACGGTCAGCGTAACCGAGTATCACTAGACCACTCCGGTGCAATTCCAACACGAAAGGTGGCCCTATTTTAGTTCCATACTGACCTTTTTGTTAGTGGCAAGAATTTATTGAAGACTGCTCAGTATGTTGAAGAACCACAAACATGAACCTTAATTTGGTGAATGTCCGTATTCAGAACTTTAACCAATACCTAACCATCTTTAATTTCCATATAAAACGTGAAAAGTACTAACGTACTGTAAGGATTTTAATAAATTATCGCTCCGAAATATTACAAGTAATCCGAAGTGTTATGCATATGATGTATCAACTTCGACGCTAATGATAGTTTACCGTTCGTTGCTAGCGTAAATTACTGTCTCTCGGCTACTATACACGAGCCGTAGATGCCTAGTTGACCAAAAATTTGCAATCTGTGTGCAACCATAGTTACAGAACTTGGTCTAAAGTGCTCATCTGGAGAGCTGAGTGGTTCACCAGCATACGAATTATTATATCCGTATTAACGCGAAATTGGTATAACTTGACTACGCCACGCGGGTCTTACAGCACCAACTACGCTTTGTTTTATTTCGAATATATCCGATTGTGTATTCAGACACTCCAAGTTGCTGGCGTTTGCTAATCAGCTTCAACCAGTAGTTGTCGTTTCGTCCTGTGTGCACACATGCTGTTGACGAGTAGTTTATCCGTACTCAGTCCTTTCATGGAAAACCCACTTGGTATTTTTTCCATCGCTGTCGCTGTCCGCATTTCTTGCGGCCCATAATGTTTTACTACCCCTGATGGATAGGGTTAAATAACCGTTGACACTTTGCAAAATACATCTCTCTTTGTTACTGAAATACTACACTAAAGAAAGGTTACATATAACTGTAGAGTACAGGGAATTATGGAGCTACCGTGGACGTGTATCTGTTGTGCATCATTGTAAAACCATGTGGATTCATAAGACCCATATATAGTAGTTCTGAGTTAATAGTCACTGAGTGGTTTTGTTTGTTCATTTTCGCAACGTGTATTTGTAAAATTTGTCTGAACGGCATCAACGTGAAGATGAGTGGAGCATTAATGTTCTCGTCTGACAAAAATCTTGATTGTATGAAATGACATTCTCTTCCTCCAGCTACGCGAATTAACGAATGGCATTCACTTTAATCTTTCCGGGCACAGTTAAACAGGTTGCAAGTTTGGCTGTAGTTACGACAACCCAACCTACACATGAATGTTCTAGCGAAAGATGAAAGGTGTAGGGACACGGAAGTCAGGTCACTACACCGCAGAAATGAGTAATTAGGCAATGGTAAGATTAGTTACAGAAGTGCTAAAACGTGTTACGGATGTGTCACACGTGAAAGACTACTCACCTTTTCCAGGGGACTCATCTGCAGCACCAATTTCAACCTTCTTGATGAGAAGATACATTGAAAATGGCTTAACCGGTGGAAGTTCAGGATAGCTGAGAAAGCCCAGTTTTGGAGTTTTCCACCTCGGGCGTAAATGAAAGATAATCGGTGTCGTTTCGAATGCGTTCAAGTGACCATGATCCGGACTAATCTCTATCAATGAGTCGAGTAGATCTGTGTATTTCGCATCCTGTTGACTGTGTGTAGAATCTTCCTGGTTAGATGCCTCCAGTAAGATAGGAAAAATCATGTTCAAAAGTTAACAAAATACGACATCTGTACTAGAAATTTTACTTGAGCCTGTAAAAGTTATTGTTTGCTTCATCAACGGAATTGGACATCGACTGCGTGAGTTTTGTTTTCATAAGACCAAAGAATCCAGCGTTCGTATAGACGCCTTGTTCAGTTATATTGCACGTTAACGGTAATTGTTTCGATTTCCGGTAGGTTTGTTCTCAATAATGTTCGTGCACAAGCATTTACCATCACGTACACCTAAAGGTTTCCATACATGTGGCTCTGTCTTTGCATACCCAACACCCAACTATTAAGTGTACATTCTAATTACCAAAATATAAAAAGTGGCTAGATGTTAGTTCGGAAGACATATTTCCAATGAAAATAACAATCGAAGACAAAACCTGTTTTCACCACATCATTTTCTCAGCTAGTTAATAGCTGTACGGCTCACTAACGCAGATGTGAAATGACAAACATTGAAGGTAGGTAAACGTTGGAGTTACCATTAAAATATTTGTAACGTATTGTTTGTTCACCGATTACAATGCACACAAAAACTGACCACCTACTCAAGTATATACAAAGCGGTTAATGTGTTTTCACTGGTGTAGGTTGCTCAACGTAATTTTCAACACAAACTATTCTGGCCAACAAATTTTGTATTCGATCAACGATACAAGCAATAAAGTAGTGAATGAACCGTGGACAAAACGTTCAAGCTCTAAGAGGCCAAATTTAGACGGCATTAGGACTGATAGTGAACATGTTTTCTTAATGTTTAACTTGTAACGTGTAATTTGGTGAGAAAGTGAACCAAAGTATTGGATTTGATGATATTCATCCGAACCTGCATTCAGCGTTTTGAAACAGTATCTAACTTCTTCAGATATGAGAAATCGGTACGCACCAGGCATTGAGGTATGGAGATTGGGCGCTCCGTAATAGCAATCACTCCTACAGCAAAACTCCCTCTATGGCCAACTACTTGTCCTAACTCTAAAATCCTCCTCAGTAAAGTGTGTATCGTTGAACCTATAACGAAATGATGGTTACAAGGGAGTACTTATCTGACAAGTTGCATCTGCCATAACGACGCACAAATTTTTGTTTTTCCTTCGAAAAAGAATTGTGCAAACTGACTTCAAAGAACCTCAGATTGTGTTTTTAGTCATTGGCTAACGCACGGATGGGTTCAGTTGGTTGGATTGCGCGAAATGAATAAGAGAAGATCGGGTTCCCAGAAATATTATACATAAAGGCCTAATGACTTGTTCCAGACCGTACAGATGGCAAGTTTTGCGTTACGAAAATGAACAAAATCTTCGTACGAAGATTGCTGAAATCAGCATAAAAAATTGGATTCGTTGGCAACACATCATAATGGGTGGGAATTAACTGAATTGGGATGTGTTCTTTAGAGAGAATTGCCGAGGAACCAGTTATGGCGGGGAAACGAGAATACCGAACTTGAAGACCAATACCGGTACAAACAAAAGCCATCTCTATATTCACCTGTCACCACTGTTTTTTGGATTGTATCACGAAAATATCTCTTGCATAGTAATAAGAGGATGTTGATCGGTCGTCTCTCCATGAAAACAGGTACTGTTTAGCTAGAGGTGTATCACTTGTTCGAATCTCTTCAAAGATAAGTTTGTCCAGTAAAATGTGCACTTCATTTAAATCAGTGTTATTTCAACAGTTAAGTAATTTTAACGCAGCTAAGAAGATCAAACTGATCCGTAGATTAGCATTTTTCTGTACAACAGTTAACACGAAAAGAGGGCAAACGGCAATTTATGTAACAGTTGCAGGCAATTCGGAGCACGATTTGGTATATGGATTTGATCAAGCCGGATATAATCAATTATTCTAAAGTGTTTCAAGACTTGCTAGAACAGCTCCCAGTAAGTCAACATTTAATTTAGTGATACTCACAAGTTTATAATTTTTCCAGCTACATTTCATCTCACCTACATTGAGAACTGCAATGCACCGTTTGAAGACATACTCATCTGCAAACCACCTGAACAAATAACCTAGATGAGACTCACCTGAGATTTATTGCTGCACAAGATGCAAACGTAACTAGCAGATTCCGGAGAATTATTCACCAGTCTCCATTGACAGGTTTGGTCCGTATTGTAATATACAGAACCAAAATGAACGTGTTGAACGTTCTGTTTCTCCTCAGGGGATTTTCTGTCAGGTGCTGTTTTATGTTTGCAATTAAGTTGAAGAGAGCGGGACTGATGGCTTACTCGAACATTGTATCAATTCAAAATGGGGCTGAATTACTTCACCAGTTATATGTAGTATTTTGTCTTCACTGCCCTCTAAGTGTACACTTTATCACGGTAAACAAAGTAAGATTAAGGAAACGGTTCGTCTTACTGAAGAACTTCGTCGATAATATGTTTCGTTTTTGGAATATAACCAATCTGAAAAAAGTTGAAATTATCACTTAAACTACTCACGTTTAATTTCAATTGGGACATCGCTGGTACGACTCCTGTTAATGGTGAAACATCCAGCAACTCATTTGTAACTGGTTTAATTGAAAAACTGCCTGGCTCATGTCCTTCATTGCTCAAGTATACCTGCCGACTTATCACTTTGTTCTCCTTCACAACCATACCAAAATTCACCGATGCTGGTAAACTTAAACAGGGACGTGGTGGTGAACTAAGAATCGGTTGACATAAAAAAATTTACAAACTTACATTTCTATAGGCACCTTAAAAGTTATTCCATCCACGGTAACCACTAGACGATCTTTGCAATAAAACAAATCTTCTTTAACGTGCAATTTTAAAAGGGTTGAATGTTCCATTCCAGGAGCCACGGAGACTTCCGAGAAAGTTGTGGTCATTTTTAATGTCTATTCAATGATAACGTCAGTTGATTCGATCTCACATTTGTTTGGGGTGGATAAAAACGGATCTGTATTATTTTGTTTGTGATATTCTGAGCAGTCACAATAATCGATTGTCGATAGTCCTTATAAACGTTCGGAAATTGAACTCTGTCTGGTCTGATGCGAGCACCATTTATATCAACATATGGCATATTGTTCGTAACTCGAGTGAATTGGTCAGTTCACCGTGACAATTTTGAGTCTGAAATGTAATCGAATCATTAATAAGGATGTTGTGAATTCGGTGCAGACTAGCTGAAAAGTTACTTTTGAGAGTTTTAAAGTAAAACTGACACATAATGGAAAGAGACGGAACGTGGCGACCAGATAAGCAATACGAATGCATGAACTGCAGCAGAATGCTTACTTCGAAACTAGTGTAGGTTATGTTGCATATGTGAGCTAATAAATGCAAGGAAACCCAATGGAGTAAACCACCAGGCGTTCTTTTAGAGCAGCGAAAGTTCCGGAAAAATTGCATATTCGAACGTGATGAAAATGTGTTATGAGAGCTCGTCAGTAGGACATACTATAACTATGGCAGGAAGTAAAACTGGTGAAGGCGTGGCTGGAGTGCTAACCCCGCCTGTGACAAGGCTAATCACCAATGACGACCTCTAACAAGAAAGAAACTTTTGATTAGCACTTCTTCGTGGTAGAGGCTGGCTGAAAATTATATCAAAATGAGGAAGCAACGGTCAGTTATCAGCGATGTTCAAGTTACGTCAACCAAAACTCCCGTGCTATAAACCACCACCTCCTACCGCAATCACCTCAGCTCTTACATACATCGACTTCATCACCATGGGTGCAGTAATTACAGTTTATATTTTATAATACGGCTGACAGGACCTCAGGTGGATCTCTAAGAAGTTGTGGTTGAAATGTCAGTATTCTTTAAAGCTACTGTTAACACGACACTTCATACAGAAAAAACGAAAAAAAAATGACACTATTCTGGAGAAGGGAAGATGTAGCTGTCAAATAATTTAGTGAAACCATGTGACAAAAACTTGACTTGAGGCTCATTTTCTGTTGGTATTCCAGCCTCAATAGAAATTGCAATCGTAGGATCACCAATCGAAGTCAACAGTACAGACGAGATGTTGCTTCTCGAGATTGTGAGACAGGAACAGCGATATTCAAAAGCGACTGTGACTTGACTCTGGTTGCTCCGTCGTCCTTAATCCAGGACAAGTGACGCAGTAATGGTTATGGTTATCTCATAAAAGTCTAGTTGAAGTTCAGGTCCCGGTTGTGAACAAATATACACCACTGACAAATTCCAACAAGAGCAAAATTCGATTCTACCGTTCATTTATTTAAAGGGTCTGGTGGAAAATTCTACGGAGACGTGAAACCGCAGTACCGCATGAATAGTGTGTAATCCGTAAAAACCACATTATTTATTCCGGTCCAGTCCGAAACTCGCCACTTGGTGATACCCTCATCAAAAATGAAATACACCATTTTGCTAGTATCATTCTTTTGATTAGTCTGAGGACAACAACAGTAAGTGGGTAATGCTATACTCAAGTTTCGTATTGCTGATCGATTACATAATTGTACTATTACATGGAAAAACTATAATTTAAGGTCAGTTTATAAATTGCCTGCCATGTAGGCTGCAAATTCATCCACGATTTCGTCTCATCTAATTAATACCAACCCAATCAATACTCACTGTCGAAACAGTTCAGTATCATCTATCTGCATCATATACCTTTTTATGAGTTTATGTTTGCTTGTGCTGTTTCGAATTCATACGCGAATGTCAGTGGTTAAATGGTTCACCTGTGAGTGATGATTGAATTATCTAAACTAAAATCCCTAACAACCTGCCATTTATATTTATGCTCATTTGTGCTTTCTTTTCAAGGCTTAGTACACTGACGAGCTTCGACAGAAGGGAAACTCAAGAAGGAATCTGTCAGGTGCGATCAAGTGTGAGTGATATTCAATGTTAATTAGTTGGACGTCTGCATTTCTCTTCGAGGCGACCAGTTGATTCTTGTGTTATTCCAGTGTTACTATCCCTGAAGAGAATGAGAAACCTTCCTTCGCAAGTTGCCCGTTTATGAACTATGTAAAACGCGTAATATTCCAAGTCGCTTGAAACTGGTGCGGTGACTCATCAATAATCCACAATGAGTCTCGCCGTTTTGTACTATGCTTCAATTCATTACCATTTAGACTCCCATATCACTTCACACATACTACTCCATATCGTGACCTTATTTTTAAAAAGTAAACAGTCGAACTACATTAGTATTCTAGAACATAGTGCTGTATAATCTGTCAAATAAGCAATGTTTGAATGACGACGAGATCTCTGGTAACTCCGTTTCCATCTTCCTTGCAAGGCATAAAAGCGATTCAATAAAGTTTCCAACCTGTCGTTCCACGCCGGCGGGAAACAGACCGTATATGACAACGAGAAAGCGATGCGTGAACTCACGGACTTAGACAGTCGTTAGATAAATTACTGTAATGGTGCACAGACTTGTCGTCCTGGAAGCGACAAAGCTGTATCATGAATCTTTCACCCAAACAGTTTAGCAGTTCTCCCTTTCTCTGGTGGAAGAGAGATCTCTTGGCTAGGTTTATATCAAATCCGACAAACCTGAACTTAGTAATTTTTGAAATGCTAGTCTGGTATACACGCATTTTTGCAACGTACGACGTTATGCGCTCGAATAAGCTTGGGATGATCCATATAGCTCATAAAATGAGGAGTTATCCAAGGAACGGTTTAAGGTGTTTCATTTTTATTGATCTAAAGTAGTGATGATGATTTTTCAGTAAGCGATCCGCTTTTCTGCATTTTCGTTTTAGACGACCAATAGTCGTCGCTAAAACATCTTCATAAGAACGTTGAATAAACACTAGAGTTCACCCCCGATGGACGTTCTAAAATATTTATTCTTAATCCCTATTGACTGTAGTGCTCCAGATCTGAGTTTAAACAACTCCGTCTAATCGGGTTTATCTCTTTTCTGAGTATAACAAATGAAGAACTCAGAAACCATAATTGCAAAAGCTCTTAGTTCGTCCCAGCAGGTGTCAGAGACAGCCAGTTAGCTGCAATGAACACAGTTCCAGTTAAAGCCAATTTTACTCCGTAAACCTTTCAACCTCTTCGCACCGTGTTGTTCTGTTATTGTTTCGTTTTTTATGCACTTTTTAGATCTCTTGTTTTCACAATTGCACATATATGAGGCTGTTTTACGGAGAGTCTGGTGCCAAACTTTCTATGTGTTTTGAGGCTTGCAACAACTGTTGTGTTGTGAATGGCCTTTGGCTCTATGCTTTTGCAACAGAAGTAATTACTCCCGAAAGACTGGTTTGTTAGTTTATTGTTGACTAACGACAGATTAATCATTGTACTGTGGTGTGCCGATTCTTCCTTATGGATGTACTGAACACAGATGTGCAATCTTTGCAAGCGTCCTGAGTGCTGGAACAATGGGTGACTTTCAGCTATGCACTTCTATTAATCTGCTTCGAAGTATTGCCTACGAATAAGCTGTGTTATTATTTTCATCTATCTGTCGTTTTGCGTCTGCTTTTCTTATATCAACTCTCCATTTATCAGGGTTCGTACCTTTGTAAGCTCAATACTAGTTAAATCACGTCGGCTTTCGCGACTTCTGTTTGTTTTGCTCCCCCTACTTCATTTGCTATCATATCCCTTTCTAGCTGTTGTCAATATGGTGTTTATGACAGTACTCTTAGGATCTGAAAGACCAATCGAGATGGGTCATTGAGACTTTCGAAATTTTTCATATCAGTGTACACAGCTGACTCTAACAAGATTTTAAGGCTTGTCTGCTGCGACAGAAGTCAGTGATCAAACGAGCAGCCTTAAATAATTTATAACTCAGCAAAACCAAATGTTTGTGTCGCCAGAGCCAAGATCAAAACTAAAATGAAGATCTCTTATTTCATACAGTTAAATTAGTGGACGAAGGCGCGCATGTTTTACTCTGCAATACGGCTTAAATCACGGCAACCCCTAACGTTGTTTTAACTGGTGGTGAACTCCCCATACAACAGGCTTCATCCCTAATAGAGACTTAGAAGAACTAGTACTCAGCTGTAAACGTATTCATGAAAATGACAAGGTTTTTGGCGCGCGTTGCATCTTTGTGGTAGATATATATAGTCATCCCGTGCAAACTGCTGCTAATGAGTTGAAAAGATATTACAAGCAATGTACCATTACCACTTTTCTGATTGCATTATTGTACACAACCTCTCATTTAACGACGAAGAGCGCTGGAAAACACCTGCTTTTTGCTCTCATCCCAAGTTAATAAAGTGCACCACCATCATCAAGGGAATGACTATACAGTCGAGTCCATGTTGAAAGCATCCGAGAGAGCAAATGTTTGATTTGGGAAGTGGCCACAAAAATGACACAATAGTCAACAACACACGGTTTCGTAGCAAGAGAAAATCTGTCATTTTAATGCGAAAGCTGAAAGTTTAGTTTCCATCAGAACCTGGTTAGAGAACAGTATTGATGGCCCTAGTGGCTTGTACACTGAGTGCTAACTAGAGTTTCCTGAAATTTTATGTCTGTGTTCTAATTTAACTGGATTCGAGTACGTACATGAAATGCAGTGTTTATGCATCAAAAGATCTCTATTCTTAATGTTCAATTGTAAACCCGTGTTTACAATTAAAGCAGTGTGTGTTTTCTGATTGACAAAATGCCCTAATTTCACAATGGGAAAAGTATGATAAAGATAAAAGCCAACAACCGCTGATTTTCCTGTTCTAACCACTAATCGCTGATAATTGGAGGCTAAAGTGGTCCGAGGTTTGCAATACTTCTCAGATAGCCATGTCACAATCATTTACAAAAAAAACGAAAGTATTCTTACATACATATTGTACACTAGACGGTTATCCTACTGGTTAAAGACCGAATACTTGACGTTGGCCTTTCGTAAATTGCACTTGTTTGCTTACACATTTCTTTTATGAGTGGAACTGAACGAACTCAACGCACGTGCCATATCCAAAACGTTTCCGAAAGACTTCCAGTTTTAATGAATTGTACAGCAGTGACTGTTAGACAGCAAACAAGTGCTTTAGACTTGGTGATATTTCTGGTCGTACACTTGGTCAACATGAAAAACGAATATGTAAATCTCAGTAAATTCTGCGGCGGAAATGCAAGAAATTGACAAGACACTGAGGAAACCTATATTTAAAACGACAATTGGAATATGAGTTGAGATGTTCTTTGTTATATGTGGCCGCCGTTGGTGGCATCAGCAGACTTAAAGATAATGCAATGGCTAGGGTCACCTAAGAGTAATCAATGCAGCACGCTGAAGTCTGTCAAGTAATCCACTCTGAACCATACAGCACGCCCAAATTCATGGTGAGCGAACACACAATTCTAATACTTTTTGTTTGTGGGACTAACTTTACAAAAAACCATATACACAAAGCTTCCCGATTGTGTGTTATTACTTAACACTATGAGATGTGACTGCTATGTGGTCTCAGTAGGCTAGATACCTTGCCCTCTCCAGTGAACCCTTATTTGACGAACCTCTTGTTGATTGATACTCTATTGATTTTGCGACAGCTGGCGGCTGCGCAAGAGAACAGTGGTTGCGATCTCGGCGCAAAAGAATAGAAAAAAAGAAATTTTAATGGCATGGACCACAAAAGTCTGCGTATTACTTTGATCGTTGTGTTCAATATATTTGCCGCACCACATTTTTAAAACAGTTAAATAATTCAATCTTTTCAGAATGGTTAGACTTGAAGAATTGGAAGCAGGAGGAGGGTGCTGCTTTTAATGTGTCACGTGCGATATGCACCAAGAACGGGATGAATGAGAGGAGTAAAACAGAATTGGGTTGCGGTTGATAAACGAAGACTCTGCAAAAGTGGTGTTATCAAAGAGGTTCACCGCGTGCCGACTCAATGATTTTGACTAATCAGCTTGATTAATTAATCGGCCAAGGTTGCCATTGGTGGCTGTAATCACACAGTTGTAGTTTTTAGGCGTAGTCAATTGTGTACATTGCATAAATCCTACTTAAAATGAAAATTCGTTGAATAGTTCACCTGATAAGTCATCAGCATTGTAGAACCAACCATCACATCGAATTTCACTCATTTGTTTTCCAGTCGTGTGAAAATGTGACTTTTTAAGGCCGCAAAATGGTTTATGAACCGCTTTTTGTACCTTTCCGGATACTGAAACGTCGATTAGGGTATCCCTTAAGGAGTACGATTTTCAGAGCTTTGTCGATAACCGTTACCAGCAATACACGTTGGTTTGAGTGGGTGCAATGAGCGCTCTGTGAGCTGTGCCGTGGGCCGTATGACTTGAGCTTACGCCACTACCCATGAGCTGAGGGTTATGAACGGCTGGCTGCCAATAAGTACGACTAGAACCATCCCGTCATTGTTTTTGTATTGAAAGCTCCCACATCCAGCTTAAATACTCACTGAACGAGTGTTCACAAGAATGCCGGATACCGCCACATAGCCGTAGTATGTGAGAGCACAGAATCGATAATTTGGCAACCGATAAGAGGATGAGAGGCTGGAAGCTGACAAAGCAGGCTCGGATTATTCGTTATCAAGTGTCATGCAAAGCTACGGTTTTCATAGAGGATAATAACAACAAAAAAGCAGGTGTAGCCCAGATTTTCAGGGTCATGGTATCCCCAAAGTAATGTTGAGATTCTCAATAAAGAGTAAACGACTGTTGTTCATTCTACTGGTCACCAAAATTAGGCAAATGTAAGTTTCACTAATAAGTGACGTGACAGATTTATGATCTTAGATGAGACCCAACTGTGGAAAGTTACAGGTTTTGCTGGATTCAAACCAGCAAAAGACACAACATGCCTCATCGTAGCAAGCGCTTTACCAGTTGAGTTACGAAACTAAACCAGAAGCTCAAAAATTTCACATTTGAACTCTGTTACCCACCCGTTCTACTGTCTTATATGAAATCTACTAGATTATCCAAGGTGTCGGCTGCCTCTAAATGATTTCTCAAACAGTTCGCGCTGAAAGCCACCAACGCCACTGCTGAGCATAAATCCACTGATCTACTTAACAGCAATACAATTTCCGCACAAAAGCAACGTGAAAGTCCTCTCGTATACGAAGGCGCGTGTGTGTTAACGAAACTTAATGCGAACATATCAATTCCAAAACCATCAGCCCGAGCTACGAACAATACCACCACTGTTCCCAACCATCAGGAACTTAATGCAACACAGCACATTTTGACTGCACTTTCACGACTATGTGGGAATGGACGGCCGAATGACACTCAGAGTCCTGATTTGTTCTTCAAGTTCACTCCAACAGTCACTGCAACTTCATGGACGATATATACTCCCAGGTTTGTGCGTACTTGTCGTTCACAACCCTGTAATTACTGCGTTAGAGCGTCTTGCTTGGAGAGTAGAATGTTTTGATCTCAGCTCCTCTAAGTTTTGAGATAATCCGCTTACAGCAATGTATTATTGAAGACTACTTCTCTATGGTCGATGACGAACCTCAGATACAATATAGGCTTGAGGGTCACGTCTTGAGGCATACCCACTGAAATAGACGCAGAAGGGAGGGAAACTAAGACGTTCATCCGCTTAAAAACAAGACTATCTAGTGATGCATTATTCTGGAAGCCAAATAACTACTTCTGTTAAAGTGGATTATGAGATAATAAGTCGAACTCAATAAGTAAATTGATGAAAATGGTGTCTGAAAGGGGACTACTCTGTCTGTTCTTAGTTAAACTGTTTACAAGGGAAAACCTGTCATTTAAACACATCCGGTTTGGCAGAAATCCACCTTAGGCCACAAAAAATTGTCTTTATAACTACATTCTGATATTACACATCAGATTAGTTTTTTTTATAAGCTGCACGGACCGAATACCAGACAAACAGGCCCTATGTTGACAGATCAGTGGCAAGCAACTGACTCACGTTATTACACGTCCATTTAACTAGGTTCGCGCCCGCAGAAAGAAGCACACTAAATACTCACCAAACGATTGTGTTATTATGTAATCCCCTGTTTTTGCATCTTGAGATACCTCTGGTCCAAGCCAAGCAGTTTTACCAAGTCACAGTTCGAGAATTAGTCCTACATATATTGCTTGTCCAAAATTCTGTCAACAGAAAGGATTTTTCAATACAGGTAGCAATTGGATGGATTCAGATTTTGTCGGTAAATTGTACACAATAATGTAGTAGCCCTCAGATAACTCGGCAATATCGCAGGTTAAAAAGGTGACCTTGCCTTATGCTCGAGCAGCGACAAGGCAGTTACAGGACGCTCTCCTAAACAACCTCGGCAATAAAAAGCACTTTTTAATTTCTTCAGCAAATGAACCTTTATCGACTGTGCTTTGGTGCTCTCTAGGCAAATTTATAACGTGCACTGCTTGTCAGCTTTGATAATCGCCGATGGCAATCTCTAGATAGTACAGTACTTTTGGTACTTTGTGGAAACCTATACCGTTGTTACTGGAAAAGCCACATTATTAGCATATGACAATTCCACATGGAGACTATGAAATTCTAAGCAGGTCAGGAGGGAAATCTGTACTCAAAGCACTAGCACCACAACAGAGGTAGTATGTTAGCGGATAAATTTCAACTGCATTGCTTTGTGCAAAACATATCCCCTCGGTTATATTTCTAGACTATCTTTACCTAAACGTTAATTCGACTGTGCATTTAATCGACTGTTCGGCTGTTCGGTTTAACTTTTTTACCAACCGGTTATTCAGCTAATATAATAATTGTCCCTGAAGTTTTTTTGAGGCCTCCAGCGTAGATGCAACCGAGAGGAGGCCAGATAAATGTTGGAACAAATTTTGTTACCTTGTGATAACCGAGGCGTGGTTTTATTTTTGCCATCCAGGGCAGCCAGGATCCTCCAATTCTTTTCTTTTATCCCCATACTTGACTCACTACTAACCACATCCGTGTAGCCAGACATTGCGGTCTGATCAATCTGCGGATTAAAACAACCAGCCATCAAGATTTTAACGGGTACAGGCTTTTATCAACTTCTGGATTTGAAATTGAAACTGACTGATCAGTGATTCGATGGCACACGAGGTCGATAGCCCAAGTTCCTCAGTTTGGTATGATTCTTCTTCTAACGACGCGTAAGCGTTGGCCAATCTGGGATACAGCGTTTTTTGTAACATTCCGTATTCCATGGTTTTAGTTGTTCTCCGCAATTTTCATTCTCCTAAAATTTACTTGTACACTTGATGTTTGAACCAAATGAATCGAGTGAATCAATCGTGAAAAGTAAACAAATTTATCCTCTAGGTTGCGAGAAAAAGATTTTTCCCCATGTTCTATGTCAATTGTGTAAGGATTTCTGACAAGCCAAAGACTAGTCATCAACTTCAGCATATTCCCAGATTGATCTGTCTTCGAAGTTTACCACGCTGTGGCCTCAAAGTCCCCTCGGAGCAACACAACTGATGTTATTAATTATATACCTCAGTCAGTATAATGGGACTCTGAACCAAAGAACATCCACTAATTATTTTCACCCCACGTTGACCTCATGTTGGTACACAAGATTGATATAGTGTTTAGATCTACTACAGGAGATCAAAAACAGAAAAACCGGTGTTCCTGCATTGACACTATATTTAAAGACTAAATATGATGCTGGCATAGGAAAAAATTAGACTTAAGAAAAAATGCAGAACCACCTCGTTCATTTGTTAATCTGGAACAGAATTAGATTAGGTACGCAACAGAGGCCATTGATACATAATGAACGGAGCGCGTTTTGCAAAAAAATATATTGGTTAAAAGTTATCCATCCATACGTTGTTACTTAAGCACACATATACACGTATAAATTGTATAAAATTTTATACAATTTATACGTGTATATGTGTGCTTTTAAATATCTATAGGTGTTGCTTATGTGGAAGTATGCGAGAAACACATCGAAATGCCATGCACTCAGACTTCAACACTACCCCAATGACTCCTAAGGAACCCAAGACGTGTCAACAGACGAAATCTTAGGCAAAGCAGAATCGAGCAAAGCTTTGAAACGATCCTTAGAAGTCCTGCTGGAGACCTCCGAAGAAACCCTACAACAAACTAACTGTTTTCTAAGGTAGGCCTGAGGACGAAGCATGAAGAGCGTATATATACGCTCATCATGCGGACATAACGTCCTGTACAGGACGTCATGTTATGTCCCCACCGGCCGTCGTCAGTTGCTACAGTAAAGAACTGTATCACAAACTTACCCTGAAGAAGAAAAGTGTGGGTACTAAATCAGTACGGAGTCTTCGACATTCAAGTGGGTAAAGATCAATATTTCCAAGTTGAGACGCGTACTTAACCTAAATCAATACGAACTACTTCCAACATAAGCAGGCACTACCATCGTGATGCAAGAATGTTGTTGGATTCAAAACTTAGGTTGAGAAGCTATTAAGGCAAACTTTATCACATCGAACAATGAAACGAGAATGAAGTAACAAATATTAATTTCGCACACTTTAGAATACTGCAATGCTGGTGCAATAAAACAAATAAATAGACTGTCTGTTCACCTCAGTTAAAACAGAACAGTTATTGCATCCAAAAAACATTTTTATGTAGAGTTCACTCAGATTTCTTCAGATAAACTGTTTATGAGGCACATAAACTAAAATTTGGTTTTCAGCGAATCAGCGGGAGTTCACGAAGGGTCATTGCTATGTCCTTCGTTATTCCTCATTTAAATCAACGACCTTCCAAACAATATTTCCAGCAGCGTCCTCTTATACGCAGACGACCTGAAAGTCTGGAATGCCACTGATCCCAGTGCAATACAAATTGATCTTGACGCGATCAAGCGCTGGTCGGACGATTGGAGTCTCCCACTAATTGAACATAAATGTGCTCACATGTCACTCGGCGGAGAGTTTTGCAACGCCTTCATGATGCATAGTGCATCTAGCACAGTAGATATCATGAGATACGATCCGGAGAAAGATCTGGGCATCTGGTTGTTATCTAACTTGTCCTTCACGTATCACCATGAGATGGCAGCAAAAAAGGGATTTGCCGCTCTTATGATAATTAAGCACAATTTCCCCCGCATGGATAAAAAAGCTTTTTAAACGCTTCACGGGATTTATATAAGACCGCTCCTCGAGTATGCCAATTGGGTCGTGTATAACGGCCTGAAGAGAGACACATCAGCTGTTGAACGTGTCCAGCGCGTGACTACAAATATGGTCACAGGTCTGGGTGATGTTACTTACGAGTCTCGACGTGGAATTTTTGACATTGACCCACTTGAATTTCAAATACTCCGCTGTGATTTGATGCTCACACACTTCTTCTTCAGAGTGGGTCTTGTAGAACAGTTCTTCACTGTAGCGAATGATGACGGCCGGCGAGGACATAATAGGAAGCTTTTCAAGCTTCGTCCTCGGGCTTTTCTTAGGTAACAGTTCTTTTCTTACAGGGTTACTAACTATTGGAACAGCCTTCCTTCTGAGGTCGTCAGGAACGCTTCTAAGGATCGTTTCAAAGCTTTGCTTGATTCCCAGTTATCTGAAATTGCATTGTGCGAATAATCCTTCTCTGTTCTTGGTACTCACTGTAATCCCCAAGAGCGATGCTACACCCTGTTTTCAATGATCGCCTTTCAGATCAACAGAAGCTCGCACTGACACTGAGCAAGGAAAACCGACTGGATCATGGAACCTTGAGCCGTTTCCTCGAACCCGTGTATCAATCGCTGAATCGCTGAACCACTTTCCCTCACTCCGTATCTTGCGTGTTCACTCATGTCTACAGTTCAGAGTTATAACTCACAGCTCATTTCAGAATTCTTTTGTACATACCTTCCGTTAACTTTATCTGTACACATGTCTGAGAGCATCGCCATCATTTTTTGAATTTGGTTGTCATCAAGAGTAAACGGGAGTTACCGCGCGCCGTCTGTCTTCTTCGTTCACTCAGCAAAATTTCCTCCTTGCCCGTATTTATCATTCTGGCAGCACCGAACATACGTCACTCCACGTTGCACATAGAATTATCTGTCGGTCGTTGTCTGAGCCTATCCTTTGGTGCTGTTGATCTATCGATTGGCGGCCTATCCTATTCAATGTAGTTTGACTTGTCAGAGAGTCATTCCATTTTTTTCCAGACACCTTCCTTCTACCTGCACGCATACCTTCCGTACACTCTCGTTAACGTTACAGCTTTCCGGTGTTACCATATTTTCGTTATTCTTATCAGTCGATTGATTGGGTCACAACAAAATTGGTGAGCTCGTCTATTTTTCCCAAACAGTTCTTTATCCATCACCTTATTGTTAACAGAGCATGACGACACTGTGTACATTGACATTAAAAGCGAACACAGCACTGTTTTGAAATTGCCCCAATACAGCGCATGAAATCCTCCGCTCTGGTATCAATAAAGTTTGGTCGTCTCCACCACCAGGCTGAAAGCGTCAGAGAAAATACGACTTTCATACTCAGTGTGATCCACTCATTAGATGTCGCTGTGGAAGTGGAAAATCTGTTAGAACCAGTCCCATCCGATTTCTTGCACACTTTTTTAAAGGATGGTATCATAAAACGGACTGAGAAGTCAAAGGGTCATCTGTTGCGCCACCTGTTCGATTCACTCGAGCTAGGTGATCCGCTCCCGTCCCAATCACTACGTTATGTGAGAAGCCTCTCAGGTTCGCGGAAGCTTGAAGACACCATCTTAAACCAATTGTGGACGGAAAAGCTGTCATTTGCAGTACAGCACATTTTGGCTATCATAGATGAGCACAATTCAGTCGAAAAATTAGTAGTCCTTGCGAACAGGGTGTCGGAAACTTTCCCATCACAACTGGTGTGTGCCGCAACCACAACCATTCCCACATCGTCTCCTTCAGCCTCAAAAATTGATGATGGTCCAAAACTTGTGATAGGGAAGGTATACCACCTTACAAATAGTATGGCTATGCAATCCAACGAGCTGAAGAGGCACCTGTCCAAAAGCCGTGCACGACTTAACTTTCGAGGTGCAGAAAGGTAGTGTTGATACTACCAAAACGTCCGACATAATGTGAAGACGTACACCCAGTCATGCATCTTCCGAACTTGGGACGCGTCGCCGTCAAACCGGCAGGTCAGCCAGTAACGGCGACGACTTTAGCTGGCTCAGCAGACACTAGTCCATTGACCGGCTTACGGTTTCTCATCAAAAACGGAGCCGAATTCGACTTTGTTCCACCGCAACCAGATAATCGACTTCAGCCTGGCCAGTACACCTTACGGACCGCGAATCAAAGTTGCATCACAACTTTCGGGATACGCTCATCAACTGTCGATCTCGGCCTCCGGCGATGTTTTCAAAGAATTGTTATGCTCGCCGATGTCGGGACGCCACTTAAAGGTGCCGAATTCTTGTCAAGAGACGTAGGCTAATTGATACCACTACTGTCTGCACAGCAAACGGCGTCCAGTCGACGACGGCCTCATTCGGCACACGACCTACTCTTCCATCAACATCGTCTACCGCAGCATTGCTGAAGGATTTCCCTTCATTCACACGGCCACACTCACAGGCCGAGACGGTTAGGCACAATGTTGGACATTGTATTACAACACGCTATCCCTCGAACTTATCTCCTCCACGCCATTCACACCCTGACAACCTCAATGTAGCCATGGCTAAATTGGAGTATACGCTTCAGTTGGGCACAATCCGACCTTCAGCTCTTGGGTGACAACGTTGCACTTGGTGCCCAGAAAATATCCTGGCAATTGGCGACCTTGTGGAGATTACCGTGCTCCCAATAGCTGCACAATCCCAGACAGGTACCTCATACCTCATATCCACGATTTTTCATAGGACTCACCGGTGCTACCAATATGCTAAGCAATGCGCGCCTATTGCCACATCTCGGTTGCTGAGGCGGACATCCTGAAAACAGCCATTACAACACAGTCCAGGCTTTAGAGCTCACAAAAATGCCATTCGGGTTACGTAATGCGGATCGAACGTTTCAACGATTCACGGACAAAGTATTACGTAGGCTCCCTTTCGCATGCGTTTATATTGACGTTGTCTTGATCGCTAGCAGCTCGAAAGAGAAACATTGATCTTCTCTTTTTGCTATACTCCATTGTGTCGCAAAATATGATCATTAAATCAACATCGATAAGTGTCATCGGAGTTAGTTTACAGGATTTCCTGGGTGATCGCATCGACCAAACCGGCATCACACCTCTGTAGGTAAGGTCGAGTCTATTTAGACTCCCCCGATTCCCACTACGATGACTCAACTTCGAAGATTCCTTGGCATACTCAGCTACTATCGGCGTTTCCTGCCCGATTGCGCGAACACTTTAGAGCCTCTCTCCGGCCCGGTTGACTCAGAACGCATGTCCCTTGAGATCCCACTAAAAGCCAATTTTGCTTTCTCAGCCGCAAAGCAAGTCTCATGTTACGCGACTAAACTATTCACTTATTATCTGCTGTCCAAATGTCCGTCTCATCATTATTGCAGATGCGTCAAACGCTGCTGTTGGCGCAGTCTTAGAACGGTCCGCAGATGGTGAACAGCAACCCTTGGCCTTTTTCTTTCGGAAGTTACAACCAGCACGGATGATTCACAGCACCTTTGGACGTGAGCTACTAGTTAGTTATTTGATGATCCGTTACTTTCGCCACTTTTCGAATGGTTGACACTTTGTTGTGTAAACTGATCACAAACCCTCGACATTTCCTTTTTACGCCAAATCTAACCGCTAATCCCTGCATAAGATCAGGCATTTGGTCCACATCTTCCAATTAATGACGGACATCCGAAACCGACGCGGTGCTGATGCAATATCACTTAGTCCGGTCAACACCCTCCTTCGATCTGACTAGAATGGCCAGTGCCCAACAGTGCAGTGAAACCATGAAGGTCATCCCTACTTATAAGTTCCTAAAATTGTCTGTTTTCCCCCTGTCGACACAAGCTGGCGATATTCTATACGATATTTTGACAGGTACACCTGGATTATTTGTCCCATTTTCTTATCGGCCGACCGGTTTCAGTCAGTTCAACCGTTTGTCTCAAACATCACATGATGCTATGGCAACAAACGGGGCTTTTGACACTTTGTTTCACTCCGCTCGCTAAATGTTAACAGCTGTGGAGAATATTCCACCTTTACAAACAACTTCCTCGAGTTGGTCGACGTGTTTTGCTACGAAATTCCGACATTATCTGAGTTTATTGTGGATAAAGTTTGTAGACTGATCCTCACGTGACTCGGCGCTGTTCAGGCGGTTGTAGTCTCCCTGGAGTGATGATAAGGTGCTACTATTACCCGGGCGGAAACTGGCGGTATTCTCGTGAGTCGCACTGAGCCTTGCATGACGGACATCCTGAACATGTAAAAAAACGTTCCAATTGCTAGGATGCTGTCTAAGTGTTCTCTCGGTAATCATCGCAAAATTTCTGCATAATGGGTTTGCTACTAAAGAGCTGGTTGAACGAGCCATCCACCGCATAGAGAAGAAAGAGTTTGAAACGATTTGCTGGACTTATACAACATCGCCGTCTTAAAATGATTATCAAGTGGTATGTACAGAGCTGATTCGAGACGTACTCGGCATCGAGCGTGTGCAGCTCACGACCACCAAACTGCTCACAAGTTTAAAGCATCACTAACGCGCCCCGATTTTGGGATCTTGATATGTACCTACATCAGGTTCGATTAATCCCCAATAACTGAAGACCCATATATTTCCTTAGTTTGTCTTTCGAGCAGTTTCTTTCCAAATGACCGATAATAGTTGAAGAACAATAGGTGGAACCTTTACATGTCCCTCCCCGTTAGCTCCGTAAGACAACAGTTGTATCCATTTAGACTTGACACCACTGAAAGTTCCTGCTTTCTCTAATTCTTAACGGCTTCTCTAGAGATGCTTCTAAATCAGCAATTTTTGCTATTCACACACGAGTCCGGGTATGGGAGCCCAAATTACCCGGACCTAGTCAGCTTTTCCGACTCGATGTCCGGTGGTTTTCCGTTGACCTTAAAGACAGCCAGTGAAAACAGGGAGTAGCGCAGCTCTTGAGAGTTACAAGTTTCATAAAGAACAGAGTAAAATAATAATCTAACGGAATGGGAAATATTACCGATCCCACGGTTTCTTAAGTAGGTAAGAATCCAATAACACTGAATAGGTCCCTAGAAAGACAGTTAACAAACTCTAGTGAAAGTTCGTTCCAGTGGTTGTTGACTTTATAGGAGAAGATATGTTGCTCAGCGCAGGCCCAAAGTCGATGCTTATACAGCTCTCTAACGCGACCTATTCGAATGCTATCACCCACTGGAATGCGGGGTCACCGCACGAGTCCTGCGCTAAAAAGAATGTGTGTAAAATTAAGCCACTTCTGAGTCTTTGAAACCCGAGTGGATGAGGATGGGAAAATTTGGAGCGAGACTCGTAGGAGAGTTGCTGCGAGCCAGTGACCACTTTGGTGACTACGAGCTGGATGCGTTCACTAGCGAGTAGATCCTTCTTCAAACCGATGTAAACGACTTGATCTGCATATTCCAGTAGTGGTTTTATGTAGACTTCGTAAAGCGTTTGAAAAGCGTGCCTTTCCATACGGAAAAAGGCTCTGTTCATCATTCCTAGTCACAAATCTCCTTTTTGAAGGCAAACTAGTGGCGATAACAGAAGGATGAACTAGACGATAGCCAAATCCTCAAATCCTTTTTGAAGCCAAATTTCATGATATTCACTACACTTTGAGCACCGTGTATCACGATTAGGTTCCTGGATTCTCCTACGAGCGACATGTGTACACACTCGAGTCGTCCGACCAGCACTTAATACGGTCAGGGTCGATCTGCTGTGCACTGGGATCACACGCATTCCAGACTTTTCAATCATCAGCAAAAGGAGGGCGTTGCTAGAAATAAGCTCTGAGAGGTCAATGGTGTACACCAAAGACAGTAATGGACCAAGTACCGGTCCCACAGTAACTCCCACAGACCGGGAAAGGAGAAGAAAGGCCCGAACAGGTTTTCATTTCGGAAGTCCTGTTACCAAAGGAGGAGGTAATCCAGCGGTGAACCTCTCCTTGGATCCCATAAGCTGTCAGTTTGTGTTGCAAATGGGCCATGTGGAGCATGGTCAAATGCTCTGGCAGGGTCAAACAAAATAGCATGTGAGATATGGCTATTGTCTCTTGCCTTCGTTAGGCTATCCGTGAAGGTTACCATATTGATTATGCATGACCAATCAGGAAGAAAACCACACTGAGTCGGAGAGAAGGTTATCTGAGAAGAAATGCTTAATGATGGCACGTTCTAACAGTCGCTAAATTACCTCGCGTGGGATACTGGTAAGACTGATCTACCGATAACCCGGAGGAGAGTGACGATCACCTGCTATAAATAAAAGCATGAGAGTGGCCTGTTTGTGGGAGGGTGCCAGTCTGGAGTTTCTGATTGATCAGGTTAAAGAGGAGCACCGCCAAACTTTCTTTGAGAGTCCGGGGATGGATAGTGTCTGGTGACATGACACTGTGTGGGTTGACCTTGAGCAGGAAATCCTGAAAATCGAGCACATAGAAGCCAGATGTCATGAGTAGACACCGGAGTTGCTGCACTGCAGTCAGTTGAATAGTATTATCTGAACAATTCGACAACCACTTGAGGGTTAGAGAAGGTTTCCTGCCAGGAAGCTGCAGCGAAAGCGCTGGGGGCATAGGTTTTCTCTGGCGATGCAAGCGCGTGAAAACAAAATTCTTATTCTCGCGAGCAATCAGCAAGACTTTTTACTGTGCCCATTGGGTGTTTTGACTGATTTCCAGCTAGCACCTGTTTCTCACAGAGCAAAAGGCTTCTAGATCCTCTGGTATATCGTTAGCTCCTTCTTGGAGAATGGACGAGAAAGTAATTCAAGGAGGCGTATGTTCCACGGAGATGGTGCACTAGAGGAGGACTTCCATAGCTTTCCAGGAACAAATGCCTCATCAGCTTCGTGCACTTCAGTGTAGAAGAAGGTTAGGTTGAGTTCACTGAGTTGGATGCAAGAGTGATTGTACTTAAGAATATCCTTGGCACGTTAAAGTCTGTTCTGGAATTTTCAGAGTGAAGTCCTTGTCACAGAATTTCGGAGCTAGTAGAAGATAAAGTCAAATGCTATTAGTGTTTGGTCACTAGTACCCAGCGGCGGTTTGATGACCACCCTATCAGATCACACCAGGATGATGTCAGTTCTGGGCTGTGTTTTGCATGCAGTTCGACATGCTGTGTCCAGGTTCCTGATGAACCAATATTGCCAAGGGTTTCGCGAATCTGCAGTTAGAGTCCTCATGAGAGGCCGCTATCGAATTGAATCTGAGTGCGTTGGAGAAGATGAGAGAAACGTCGAATGGACGTGAGACAGTCTAGGATAACAACAATGACCTCGCCCTCGAATGCGCTGCACGAAGACAGAGGGTACATGACACAAAAAAGAAGCGGGTCACGCCCATGAAGTTTGGGTTTGTTCCAGGGTTTGTCGCGTATCACTGGAAAGGTAAAGTCCCCTGAGACTGCTTGCACCAGGAGCTTCTGGCTTATGAAGATTGCACAGCCTCCCATGCGTCTACAGGAGAAGTCTGTTTGGTAAAAAGAGTACCCAGAAACGTGCAGTTCATCATTGCTGATATCCGCGGGAAGCCACGTCTTAGCTAAAGTGAGAAGGTGAGGGTTAGTATAGTACACCAACTGTCTGATTTCTTGTGGTTTGTTCAGCAGACTCAGACAGCTGGTGTACATGTATTTGAGGGCCACTTCCTCGTTTGTTTGGGTGCAAAAAAAGAGGCAGGAATGCACGAGGAAGAGCTCCAGAAAGCAGTCTCAGTAGCGAGGAGGGGGACGTTACTGACGTTGTAGGTTTGTGAGCCTTCTTGGGGGTATCGGCCGTATCATCACAGCCGGGGCATTTGCGAGTTTCCCTGTGGGACGCTTCGTTTGATTCGGTTGGCCCAGAGTCGATGGCCTTTGGATGGCCATTGCTCTCGGAGTTTTTGCAGAGTAATCCGCAGTCTTGCACCCATAAAAATTTGGGTGGCGTTGTAGATAAAAAGTAAACTCAGAACGAAATGACCCCGATCCGGACCAGGAGAGAGCGGCTGGAGTGAGCAAAGCGTAGACCATTGGGGATGCAAGGGGTGACCCCAGCAGTTTCATTGGGTTATAAAGCTCAGGGATAAAATAAGTTGTAATGGAATTTTTGAGGTTACGTGATTGGGGCTCCACGGGAAGATTGATGGTTCTGAACACTCTTGGGAGCTACTCTTCGAGACTCCTGCAACTTCACAGGTGGTTTGCCTACCAAGGGGTTAAGGGCAGCCGCCTTTGACGTGGATGCTTGGGTCGATCCATTTTATGGCACTGGTCCTCTTTTGGAAGTGGAGACAAGATTTCCCACGTTAGCTGGGGGTTTGGGGTTAACCTGGATGCGTGACCTTGTTCTAACATTCTGAGGCGCTTCTGTCTCTTCTGCAATTAGCGATCCAGCGAGATTCTCTGGGGATTGGCATGGCTTTCCTTCGGTTCAGCTGTTTTCTCCAGCACTGCCGCTGTGCTAATCTTTGCTGCTAACGCCAAAAGAAATCAGACTAAGTCTTGGTGGGTGTTGAGCACAGTATGCTAGCAGAAAGCAAATTCTCAACTCTGGAGAGAGGCGTTCAAAACCATTCTAGCTTGCTCCCCTGGAAAGGTTATGGCACGAAATCGTACGCACACAACAAGCCTGTTCTCCAGGGCTGCCTCATCCTCCAAGCTCGTTGCGGCCACTTCAATTTGGGCCTTGGACGCAGTCAATGTCTTGCAAGCAACTGCAACACCTGGGAGCGCAAGGGCAATATTGTCATCCAACGAGCTCAGTCCTGAAATCAAACCAGATCGAGCTTTTTGTGTTTCAGCCAGAGCTTTCTCCATCTTGTCTATCTGTGGCGCACTGATATTTTCAGGCGCCTAACAACCACACTTGCATGGGTCTGGTTTTGCTCACTCGGGGTGGCGAGCAGAGAGTTCAGTATAGTCTCGGGTGGGATGCACCTTTCTCAAAGAAGACAGCTCATACAAATTAATGATCTTTCTGTATAATTGAGTAAATCGTACTGGCCCTATCTGAGGCTAGTACGTTTAACGCGGTATCAGTCTAGGCACATCCGGCACTGCATAACGTTTTGGATGGCCATACAGCAACCAAATTTACCACGAACACTGGATGCCACCGATCCATCAATGCTGTCTGTCGTGTATATCAACTTGTTCTAAGTTGCAAACAAAAATTACAGGCTTCAACGAAAAGGAAACACAAGTCCAGGAAGAGGATACTTCAGAACCCAAATAATTCAATACTTAATGCTATTCGGCAATGAATAACAACGATCATATGCAACTCTCTGATGCAGTGGTCACCAAAAGCGTATAAATATGGGTAAACAATGACAGCCAGAAAATTTAAACCAGATTTCGAGTTACCCACGAGCTGTTTCCTCATGTGTTAAAAGCACAGTTAGTTTTATTTTCCAGTTATGTTATCGACATTCCCACATTTTCAAGGAGAAGTTATGCACCCTATTTTTAACAACTGTCTTTAGACCAGCGGAGATCCACTCGATGCCTAATGAGGTGGAATGACCATATTCGACTATACTGGGTTCTCATTCGAAAGTCCTTGCAGTACTAGCTGAAATCGCTGGGAACCGTCCATGGAAGGTCACAGGTTTCATACCCCAGGCGAGCCTTTCCAGCTGGTTCGGAAGCTACTGTTATCCCTGGGTACATGTAGTGCACAGTTGCCGGATTTATTAGAAGTTTATTCTCAGATGTTCCCTAAGCCATGATTCCTCCTTATTCTGCCATTTAACCGAGCATACACATATGCATCACTTCGCTGGAACCAAAGCCATCGCCCAATCCACCGGTTTTTATTCGCCGTCACACAAGACAAACCCTTTTGATGCGATTGATTCAACAAACAGGTTCATAAGGTAATTTGTTATTCACTGAGTGTTAAACAGTCGGATGGTGAACTTACGTAATGATTCCGTAGTTGAAACTTACTACCACAGCTGAAGTATGTAGCTGTTGTTTTGCAAACCTTATTGTCAACCCAGTAGTACTGTAAAATCATCGAATAAATCTCTTTGAATGTGGTGATCGGGAATAGTTAGCACGCTGCCCGGAGACGGTTTGTCATAGCAGTGCTCAACTTATCGGTTCCCGGATCTGAAGTGTGCTATTGGAAAAATCGGTCATATCCGTCAAGAAGTCAGCGAAGTTTCAAGTCTCCAAAGAATGTTCTAGAGGAAAAGCACGTCCCAAAAATTGGCGGCAGTAATATTCAACCAAACTCTGACAGACCTGCGTCTTCGTGTGATGAAGCTGGTACCAGATGTAGTGTTAGTGCTCCGCCAGGCTCTATCTTTGTTCAATTAAATGAGAAGCGGCAAACCGGAGATTCTAAATTACAGTAGGTTTTAACGGAAGCCGGAGAGCAAGTGGTGACTGCCAGAGAATATATTGAAATGTTTGACAGCGTTTAGCTAGAGTCACGCCCGCAGCAGTATCAGAGATTGTTGTTGGTCAAACCAAGAAAACACCTGGGACCTCATGTTAACTGCTTTATGGTGAATTGTCAGAACCATCTTTTATCCCCCCCTTCAAGCCAAAAATCCTGCGGCAAAACTTTCCTGTAGGATTAGTTCTCACACCTACCATTGGACTCCTCTGATCTGTCCCGGGTTGATTCGACAAGTTAATGAGAACCTAGTATAACACTACTAATTCACAGAACATTCCACGTATTGTGTGGAACATAGAGTGAGGGACAACCGTTAACGAAAGTTACGCTCCTCACATTATCGCCAGAAATGAGGCTACAAAACAGTCTAGGGCTGCACGGTGGTTCCACTGTCTACGGCCTGAGTGAAGGCAAGAGAGCTAAAAAACCGGCAAACACGGCCGTATCATGCTGTTAGTCTCTGGATCAGTTTGTTAGTGAGCTAAGCCCGGCAGGCTCAAAAGTCAACAATAGATGAACACCACCGTCCATTCGTTTGAAAAATTTCATTATTACTCTTGAACAGATAAATTTCGAAATTGGTTCCTGTCCAATGAGTGTTTTGACATTGTGAAATACCTGGTGTTCAGCCCATGGTGTTAATGGGCCAAGGGCGCAGTCGAGTTCGACCAGTCAGTAAGTCAGCAGGTGTTTCCCGACCTACCCAAGTTTTCCTGACAGTGCACGAGGGTGGGGGAAACCAGATTTTGATAACTCGCTGATAGTAATCGTAGTATTTGCAATGTTGTCCATCTATTTGGAAACAGAGATAAGAGGACGTGCAAGTAAACATCTGGACCCGAATTTTCCTGTCACAGAGTCTCTTTTTATGAACTGCTGTTTGTGCGAACTTGCACATATTCTTGAAGATTGCCCTGATTTTGACAAATCTAGCGATTTTGGTAAATTGTCTAGTTCACAGCGATGGAGCACTTGTTTCGTGCGTCACATAGGTAAAGTAGGCTTCAGGTTGTTGATTTAATGCCCCGTTAATTGAGGACATTTGCAAGGTCGAAACTTTCTCTTGCTATAAATTCTAAGGAGCCGGACGAAACGAGAGCGCTCCTAAGATAGTTGCGAAATCCGTGTCGGGATAGGCTCCGGTATCAATTATGCACGACTGGGAGTGATTCCATTGTGTGCAAGTCTCAATAGAGCTCACCTTTTATTTGGTAACGATTCAGACAACAGCTGACGAACACAGCCCTGTTAGAATATACCACGTAGTTCAGAGTCGATTGCATTCATAAATCAAGACAATTGGTGGTGCGCCCAACTCTGTGTACCAAGGCAATAATTGAGCTACTTTCGTTGTATGTAAATGAGACGGCTGAGGCTGACGAAACTTATGATATAAAGGAATCGTCGGCTCAGTGTGTAGCACCATTGAGGGGTGGGATGAGCGGCAGCAGCTCTCAACAGATACTGGGGTAGATGCAACTGATTCAAAACCGGTTGACATGGTGATTGAATGCAATCTCCACGAAGCCCACTAGATACCTGGTAAAGTGTCACTCGACCAAAACTGCTGTGTATGGTTGAAACCATTCTTGACTGGGTGATTTGTGGCGAAGGTACCGAATTGTATGCTTCTGCGAAGTGCGCCCCTCAGAGAACTCCTTCGTTGTCGAATGTTTCAAACTCTTGTGCACAGACGTCGGGTAATCCAATTCACGGAAACAACCTTGTTCTGCAAGTGATTGAGAATCGTGTTCGTTTGGTTAACTGTCACTGCGGAGCACCGTTGAGATAGAGGGCTGTGTGTGTCCCTCTATCACACATGAGGATACTGGCTCTAAAATGTGCGAACGTTTGCCAACGAGGTTGTTGCTTGGGGTATGGCTGAATTTAAATTCTACCGTTTTGAAAATAGGTACACCAAACATGCATTTGATCAGCCTGTCATGTGATGGCATGTTAGTAATTAGGTCCCTTCCCCCTCTTGCCTTCCTCTTCTCCTTTGTCTCGCTATCCAGTTAAACATAACTGAATACCACTGATGTACTCTCGTTTGTGATGATGATGAGATGTCACACCACCCTCTGTCTAGCCATAATAAATCTGATAAGTTTCACGTGGTATTTAAGCATCCTACAATATATTTGACTGAATTTGTGGGTGATCAATTCTTAAAGTGCCTGGATATCATTTCTAGAACTGTAGATATTTTTTTAGGTCTACAGTCGATCCATTTGAAGTTATCGCGGACACTATTGACCTGTTTTTCCAAGTCCGTGCGCCCCAAGACGACTGTTACTCTGGAGGATATTTGATGGTCTCAAAGTGATGCCAGAAGTAAGTCTGGTGAATATCGGAGGAGGAGTTTACAATGAGAAAGAGGGCGGAAACAGTCGTGCACCCGCGCTTGTCGAGCCAGCTTCCAACCACTCATACAGAACAAAACGCTGCCGAATCTCCATCTTCTTTGAAAAATGTTAAACTAGTTTCGTGCACCGAATGTTTGACGACGGCTGTGTTTGATGAAATGCTGGTGACCGCGCCCTCACCCTTCATTTTTCACCTTTCCTTTGACAGTTTCTTCACTTAGACCGAAGTCTTCTTGGCAGCGTTGGTGAGCCTTCTCTGGAAGAACCAACACGACAATAGAGATCGCGCGCGCGAAAAACTGATCTTCCGACCGGTGTTTATCGCGGTATACTATAAAAATTTTATACCGTTCACCTGTCGATACTAGTTTTCACGTAGTCTGACGGCACCGACTTCCCACTGCTGAAACTTTCTTCATGTGTACCTCGGTTTTACTTACGCTTTATTGCTCCACCATCATGTCAGTTGTACTTTTGTGTTGTGTTCAAGTGGCTCATTGGTCTCAGACATTTTGAAGTTGGTGGAGCCGGTATAGAGGCTAGCCAATATTTCCACCTCTTTGGAATTCAGAATTTTCCCTGTGATTTAGCACCTTACTAATGCGAACCTTGCAATAACGACCGGCGTTTTCAGATCTGAATCGGTCACTTGTCTGGTTTAGCGTTCAGAAGCGCTGTGAGTAGGCTGAGCATACCTCGAAAAATAGCTGGACGTCCTGCACCGGCGAGTCAGATAACTGTATCCGCCGCTACGTAGAACTTCACATGTCCTTCGGAAAGTGAAACGATTACGCAACGCGAGTGCGAGATTCGTGACTACAGTTAGCAGTGTTACCCAGCATTCACATCAAGTGTGCGATTGGCATGTTTCCACAATCCGTTTGTCTTCAACATATGCTACCACACACAAGGCAATTTGGTTTCAACAAAGACCGCATTCATTCTAGGCTTATGAGCACATCACCAGCGGCTTGCTAAACGCAGTTTCCTAGAGGGATCATTGTAGCAAGTACCGGTTAATTTCAAACGTGTATTTTTTATTATTGAATACACTCAAGACGACTGCTGCTCTTGAAAAAATGAGCTCTGGCGTATATAGTCGATCGATCTCCCTCGTTGTGGCGGCACAGCTCCAATGCCTCAGTGACTGCCGTCATTTGGGATTACCAGAGGAAGCTCAGGATCGTACTAGGCTGAAACTGGAGCTGTCAACTTTAACATTTTTACCTCATCAAATGCTGACTGCCGGGCTCCGCCATACATAAATGTGACCCTCTCGAGTGTAAATTGGCGAATGGGGCACATTATGTCGGCCAAATTTGGGAGAGGTCGACTCGGACAATTGATTGTGCCATTAGGACGTGAAACTGCTTTGATGCCTTTAAGGGGCGGCATGTTCTGAACCGCATTCACTTTGTCTGAATCGACCCCCAGTCCTACTGACGTGGGTAGGTGGGCGTGAAGCGTCAATTTTGTCGCCCCAAAAATTGTCGTCTCTCGTGATAGGGCTATTCCTTGTGCCATACACCGTTTCAGGAAAGCCTCAAAGTTCCGGTCGCGCTCTGTGCTCGTGCATCCGCATATCAGCATAACGTCAACGACATACATCTTTCCTTCGAGCCTATCTAGTGTCTAAACTAGCCGTTTCTCGACAGGCTTGCTTCACATTTTTGACCAAAAAGGTAAAAGAAGCCTCCGAAAACGCTCAAAAGTTATGTCAAATGCGGTTAGACGGCTGGATTCCTCATCTGGCATCGGCTGTCAGTAGGTGGAAGGAAAATCGACCTTCGTAAGAAGGCGAGCTTAGTTTAATTCGGGAAAAATATTGTTTAGAGTCCGCAACAATAATAAGGAAAGGGATAACGGTATAATTCTTGACGCATCCCTGGTAAGCACGCTCAGGGGAGCGTGATCAACGTGGACATTCTAAAGACACACACAGTTGTATATCAAATTTTAACTTCTTCAGTGAGCCAACTATTTGAATAAAGCAACCATACAGGCATTATATGAGTGAAACACCACCTAGAAAAGAAGAAATTGAGATGCATACTGTTGAGACGATAGCACTTAGACTCTCCCAAATTCGGTGAAATATTTTAGTCGTTATATTAGCTGACACTCTGTAACATACAACCACAAGAGCAGACGGAGATTATGACCGATGATGTACTTCGTATCACGCGGCAATAGTATAAGTACAAGTGTTCTGCTTGTTTGTCGGACTGTCTGTTGGTTCGAGATATTCGTGCACAAATTTGACGTGGCGGTCACTTCAAATTCGATCCGTGCGCGCTAGCTAGTTTTGGTCGTGTGCTACGACCCCACAGGGTGATCGCTGGCCTAATGCTCGAGGTCGTGCAAAGGAAGGAGTGCTTGGAAGATTGAGGGGATATACTGTCGAAACATTTCATCATTATTCCATGTAGATAGTCCCGGAGAAAATGTGCAGAAAATTTCGTGGGGATAGGAGGACACGGGAAAGCAAATACTTCTACGGAAGAGCTGAAAGACCTCTCGACCTGGCTTTATTCTTTGTTCAAATTCCGAAGAATTTTGCGGGTCTCGCGAAATGCCCAACCATTGAGGAAGTTCGCGTGTTTGGTTGAGGTGGAATGTTTTCTAGCGTGGGATATATCAGTGAAACCAAGAATGGAAATCAAAACCACGCGATAAACGGGAGAACGTAAAATTGACCGCGAGCTATGACGAGCAATGAAACAGGTGATTTCCTGGCATAACCTTTTATATGACGTTAGTAGCATTGTATTTGTCAGTGAAATACATACCACATGCTAACAGTTATTACCAAATAACGTGACATGAGATCGATTATCAGCTTTAACTAGTATAGGATTACTGCCAAATTTAGATGTCGATTTTCTCTGTACGGCCGGTATACAGAATTAGAAGAAAGCTGGACAATATCGAGAGGTTGTCGGGTGGTCTCATGGGGAAGAGGAAGAAAAGTTGGTTTTTATGTAGTCGTCAGAAGACCGGGTTGAGGTTACCTTGTCCAAACAGCTTAAGCATGCTTAGCCCTTACATAGTGATCTACAACCCACACACGAACTATCAAAATGTATGAAGTAAGGACGTACCAGGTTGAGTGACTTATACATTGACACCTATACGCTTCGAATACAGACATGTTTTCCTGTTTCCAGGCAAGGCTAAAAGCGTGGCTGTATGCAAGATCTATCCTTAAATCGATAGCTTCGATCAGTTTGGGGTGTGTGTGACGTAATATAACGCAACACAGAGGGCTCCCCGTCAGTTGTTATTAGGCCCGTTTCCAAAAATATCGTCTCTAGAGAGGTAAGGCTTGAAAATGCACATGACGCTTGTTAGGAAGGTTCCTAAGCTTTGTTTGAATTGGTGTATATTCTCACTGGCTCTAACTGTACATACTGTTCCCTGTGGAGTACAGTGCTGGTCACAGCTAGAGGTCAATCCACACGCGAATGCCACCAAACTACAACTTCACTGAAACTTGGGTGACACGGTCGGTAGAAACATCTACTGACGCTGCCATTTTCAGCTCGAACAAACTATTCAAATCGTCCTTAAATTCCTGACAGATTATCAGTGGAATTGTCCTCGCTGGTAACGCAACCGGTAGGGCATTCTTGGCTACAGAAAGACTAAAAGTACCCTGAATACAACTCAAAACGGAATCAAACAGGACAGTACTAATCAGGCAGTTGGGGCATCTTTAACACACGAAGAAAATTTTCACTTTATAGGTCACTAAGTCCATTATATGAATGGCATTCAATCTGAGGCTTGGTGTTGGATCTTCTTCCACAGCAAAAATGTCGAACGCAAGTTTTGCCAACTCTCGGATCTTTGATCAGCACACTTGCTTATCCAAACGGCTGCGTTTTTTATCCGCTTCACATTCGCAGGCGCCTATTGGATGACACAGCGACTGACGTTCAAAGATATCTTGCCGGTATATCGTTGACGAATGCGCTCGTTTTCAGTCAACAGCGCCGTCTTTTGTCTTCAACAAGAAGTTTGGCGAATATCTTTTCTGCCGCAGGTGCACCTCGAACGCTATTTAGCATTCGCTGGACTTCTGCCTGCTCAGTGAAGAGTCCGACGGGTGGTGGACGCGTTGTCCGGTAAGATGGCTCTTCGTTCGGCACTGCATGCAAGTTTTTGCAAACGCCTGACACCTCTCTTTCTGTTTTTCCTAATGTCTACCGGAAAAAATGCAGGGGTACAGAGAGGGCCGGCCCGTGCCCTGTTAATCGTGTTGAGATCCGTTCCATCTCCACTATTAGGATCCTTGACTTTGTTCTGCAGCGGTTTCACTGTTTTGAATGCTAGTACACTTAGAGAGTGTTGACTATCTCGCTCTCAGCAGTCTGCAGGTCAGTGCAACTTCCCTAACACCAAGAATCGCCCGATCGCGTTCAAGACTGTTCTTGCTGCACTCGCAAAAATTGCAAGTCTCAGCCAGCTTTTCCAGTGTTATCACAAAATGATCGACAGATTCACCTTGACGACGGTTCCCTTGAAAAAACGGAAAAGTTCAAAAGTTTCTTTGAATTCAGTGACTGCCGCATCAGGCCATTCTTGTCTTCGTAATCGATAAAAAACAAATCCGCCGGGATGTATATACCTGCGTCTCCAAAGCAATGCCGGACTACCGTCAACTAGTACTCGGTCGGTTGTTAAGACAAACTGGGGAGCGCTGCAAAATCATCAAGCTTCTCTCCCCACACTCGCCATTACTCCGACAATCGGCCGCTGTTCGTCACCTCTAACTGCTCTGGAGGAACAGCTGCAAGAGCGCTCGAGGAACGGCCTTAAAAGCTGCGTACAGGCTTCTGTCTGACCTCTGATATCATGCTGCGCACTGGACCACCCAATCGAGAGAAATCCGAAAGGTGATTCAAGCAGCACTACGCAGCCTCAATTTATTGGACAAACGGCACAGTCTACGGGGGGACAGTACTTGCGGCTGTTGTTAAGCGACAAGCGTCTCAAGTCTTAATTAGTCATTTTGTTGCTGTGTTGTTTTACGATCTTGCATATAACAACTTGGCTGGTTAAAGCCGGCGCGCAGTTAGCATTAACTAATCACCGTTTGCGATTGGTTGGCGTCATTCAAACCGTAACACCGTCTGTAGCAATTTGTGCGCGACCACTGATTGGTTGAATCTTCACCAAGGAAGAAACCGCTCCAGTTCAAACCCATCATATTTCCGAATCAGTGAACCTCTACTAGCTCAACCTTTTCTCTACTTTGCTAAGTCGTACAGGTTTGGTTTGGGTGGAAAACAACCGGTCAGAGCCTCTTATGCTGGACACCGTACGTGTTCTGTCGACTGTAACATAAACGATTACAACGGTTGGTATTCCACCAATTCAACAACAACACCTTCGTCGATACAAAGACCAGTCTGTCGAAGCAACAGCGTCAAGGAGATGCTCAAATTTATTTTAGAATGTGCCTTTGTTTAGGGTTTCTGCCGTCACCGCCGTTACTCGCCAACTCTCCAGTCGATTCGCATCCGCATTTATCACAGGAGATGAAGCTGGTTTCTGCAGATGGATCGGAATGGCTAACCCTGTTCCGTTGTCCTTTATCAACATGTGCTTCCTTATGTTTTTATTATCATTTCATAGAATTTGGTGACACCTAACCAATTGTAATTATCTGTTTGTGTTTGGCCTGCGCTATACACGAGTGTTTCTGACAACTGAACAATCCGAATATTTAAAACAATTTTTAAGGGGTTGGCGGAGGTATGCTTTAGTGCGCTCTACCACCGGCCATGGGTTGTAATGGAATGCTCCACCTAAGATGAATGGTAAGATTGGATGTCGGTGTGACTCGACTTGACCTTTTAAGGTAATTAGGAAAATTTATTAGTACAAGGAGCAAAGCATAGTCGTACGCATATTCTAAACGTGTCTGAGAGGTGTCAGCTAGTTAGAACTTTTTTACAGTTGCCTGTGGGTGACTAAAGGTGCTGAAAATTTGTTCAAAGAGAAACTCTTATTTAATCACAACTAAAATCCGCAGTATCTGGGCGTGAAAATCAGACTCCGGGTAATTGTATGATATTTTAACGTGAATTTACGATTATCTTCCCGAGGTTTGATGAAATATTCTATCCAAAGTTAACGCCCGCTGCCTTAGTACCAAACCAGCAGTTAATTACGTGGGTTACTTTTGACACTTCCACGGTACGTGCAGTGACTGAGCGTCAAAATTCGTTGAGGCTTCCAAGATACATATGTTTGGCTGCGTTAATACTAACTCCACCTACTTATCAAGTTCCGAAGTCTAGTTACCTAATAACTAGTGCTGATTGCAAGATTACTGTTTGGTTATCAGACTTAGATGTCTAGGCCACTGAGCCGTCTGCCACACCGAACACCCCTCACCGACGCTGCGGAAAAAATGACGTAAAATGCAAGGTGGGCAGTTGAGTAACTGGCGCAAGAAAACGAAATCGCTCATCAAGCGGTTGACCTCTATGGGTCAGGTTCGTCTTCCGCGCTAGGAGCCTCGCAACTCACCGAGTCGGTAGCTAGACACACTGTGTTTGATGGTGGCTAATTGGATCCGGTGGCAGAAATGACGTCGTTGTTCAGCCTGACTGTCTGTGGAGTAAGTGCACTCACCTAGGCTCTGCGGTGGTCGCCATGAAGCAGACGTCTCGCTGATGACGCCTCACTTTCTATTATGGCTAGGCTACTTGTCTGCAAGTTGTATGTATCCTGATGCTGCCTGGTTGAATATAGACGTGGCAAATTTCAGCAGTCGATTCCCCGCTTCTTCATTCTTCTCTCTTCATGCAGAAGATTTTCTTTTTCTTCAAGGGGCGTGAGAACTAAACATCAATAAGAACCACTGATGTGTGGCTGTCACTGTTAATGATGATGACAATGATGGTTTCTCGGAAACATTAATTATTTCACCTCAGTTAATTCGGGCTCAGTCCATGTAACGGTTGCATGACACGACTGTCATTTGACCTTGCTTCTTGCGCACAGTTCTAAGATCGCCGTAATGTGACGGTGAGACAGGTAGGCCAGCTCTCTGCAGTTAGGGATACGGACACATTGAAGCACTGGCCGCCAGCTCATTGATTCAAGTACGACGTAGAAAAACACTAATGCTGTCGGTAGTAAAACTTAAAAACGGTGTGGTACCTTCTTCTGTCTAGTATAAAACATCCTTGAGAAAAAGGGGCAGTCAAATGCTTATATTCAAGTTTGCAAGGAAAAACAAGTTTACTGAGATATAAGTTTCTTCGGGCCGGTTTAAACAATCGAAGCGTTTCCAAACTAAGTGACTCGAAACAGAACCATACACTGACACTATTAAGTGCAATTTAAAAATATGTTCTGGTTTGTCGCGCTTTACTGCGTTCTGCAATTTCTATGCGTTCGGTCGTTAGTCGGTTCAATTCAAGTGGTGTCATAAAGAGAAGAGCACCCGAATGACACCATAATGAAAATTATGCGTCGGCCTATACTCTTCGCAAATAGTTGTCCACCCAATTTACCTAATATGTGGCAACCAGAAATGGTCTTACCCTCATGTTTACGATGTGCGCCATCTGACGCGAATAGATCAACGAATCCTGAACGCAAGACTAAAAACTGGAGGCAAAAACGTAAAAAGCCACCACCGTGTTGGTCACCCTATAATCATTTTGGCGGTGTCCCGAATGCGAACTTGTCTTACTATGTGAATAGACTTTCCATACTTTCGTGACGCTTAATGATGTCACATAATTTTGAGATAATTAATAAAACCCTCTTCGTTACACCACTACATAAGCAGGCTGTTGGACGTGAAAAGGTAAACTCTTTTAAACAGAGTATTGTCCCGGATTACGAACAGATGCATGTTGGTTACATTTCTACTCTAGCCGAATAGCTGGCGGTTATCATTACACTTTGACTACACTTTTCGTATTGTGGCGATATCAGCCTACACAGAAGCAAACTGATAACAGTTTAGGCCGTAACAGTTTAGGTCACAGAATATGAAGTCCACCGTTGTACCACTGCAGAGAAGGAGAATGAAGGTGTGGTAATCTGTCGAGGTGGCAGGGTTGAGACAGTAGAGTGAATATTAAGGGTATGAGTATGCCTGCTCGGGAAGACTTTCATGGTTTGGGCATGCAACCAATATATTTAAAGATCGGATCAGACCAGATCATCGGAGTTTGAGAGATTTTAGAAGGTATCCGAGTATTTACACTTGGAAGCCCCGTGGATCTCACTGTGATGTAACAATCAGAGAAGACAAAGTTTCATTCAATTTTATTGAAGGCATTCTGGGCAACTGTCGGACCACTGCAACAACGTCTTAGAGTAAGTTAATTCTGGTTGCAACCTCGTTATACAATCTGACGTTTTCCGGTGAAATATGCTGAGTTCTCACAAGTGTATACACCATGTTCGTTCGCGTGAAAATTTTCCATTTTTTCATTCCCCACGTTACATGTAAGAATCTCAGTTGTACATTCCTGTCACCTCATTATCGGTGGTGCACAGTGCTGCGGTTTATGACGTGTTCTACTCTGTTGCTGTTGAGGAACCCATCACTATGAAAGTGGAACCTTGTATCATCGTCCTCACACTACTGTGATGTGGCACCCTTATCAGACTGGTATGCATAGTCGTTGTCATTGCTGGTGGCACCTTACCTCTGCCAGGGACAAGATGTATAGGGGGGAAAGCCGTTTATAAACGACGAGAAAAAAAGCGAAATGGGTGGAAACCGAATTTAGACAAGAAAAGGGAGGTACACAGGCTGTGCTTCAGTTTCTGGAACCAACTCAGAAGGAACACGGTGGGCCAAAATCTATTGAGTCTGTGGCTGAAGCTGTCGACCCCTGCAGCCAGTTCAACTTTTGCTGGTGATGGGTTTCAAACAGACACGACTCTATACTAAAAGAAGTAAGCGCAAATGTTACTTCGGCAGCTTGGCTTTGTGTTTTTAATCGTGTCATGAAAGATCTGATTCTGACTGAATTGAACCGACAAACGACCGAACGCACAGAAATTGCAGAACGCAGTAAGGCGCGACAAAAAGAACATACTTTCAAACTGCACTCAATAGTTAAACAGGAGGAGGACAGTCAGAACAAAAAGGAGAGAAAAACACGCCGGTCGTGTTCGTTACATCTGCCACACCTTGAATGAACTTATGGGTATCTGTAGTTTTCTGCACTGGAGTGGATTACAGACGTTCGGATGTTTCAAAAATCTAGCGTTTTATGTTCTTTAAAAACGGTGTGTGATATGAAAGCGTTGGTTCCCTGTAGTGTAGTAGAAGTATCGATGATAGATTCACTAATGCTTGAAACATCAGAGCTCTTGTTGAAAGACTGACCTCTATGATTGAATTCAACATAGTAAGCATGCCACCTGTGGCAGGAACGAAAGTCTGATTACTGAATAGCGACCATGCTCTTTCCGTTAGATGAAACAACCATTCCAGTGGCAGCACATTCAAAAATATTAAACTCTACTGTTCCTGCACAATTAGAAACTGTACTCAGAGGAAAAATGTGAAAAAACCATCGCGGGACTCATTTTAGTTATAGAAAGCGTTGCGTCTCTATATCGATCAGCTTCCAGAAAGGCTTCCGCAAACGAATTCGGCGTTAAAAAAACAGTAGCAGGGTTCAGCGCTCACACAAAATTTTCTGGGTGCTTCGTGGGGCAGTAAACAAATGTTTATCTACAAGACCCTTAGCCGGATCCTCCGAAGACTTTCCAGCAAATTGAATACCATTGTCAGTAACCAAAACAGCAGACCTTTTTGCAAATGGATACTTATTTAAATGCACGTCGTATAAAACATACACTTGCCCAGAAAGTTGAGAGAACGCCAAGTCATCTAGGTTGAACGGTATTAATGATTGCAGCATAGGACCTTGTCATAAACGGACCACAATAGTCAGCATGAACTTTCTGCAATGACACAAGCATATTGTACCATGAAGCCATGACGATTATTTACCAAGAATTGTGCGTGTATAGTTGGTATAATTTCTGGTAGTGTGTTTAATACTCGATACGGTCACCAAAAACACAAGCGTGCAAGCTACTTCATCAAATCATCTTCGCAGTGTCCTGATTGCAAGTCCGCGAAGATAGCAGAGGTTTGAGTCGGTGGAATTACAAGACCGCTAGAGCAGATTAATTCATATGGCGACATGAAAATGCAGCTCACATTAAGTGCAGCCATGCGTTGAGGCAGTTATAACAGGACCAGGGAATACTTCGTCCTACTAAGGATTTAGTTGCCTGTGGTGCCAGCAAATATATCCAGAATTTTCACAATCAGGTGCATCTCTTTGCACCGGTGATGGTTAACCTAACAAATGGTCACAGTTTTCAGTAATCAAGTCCGGAGGTAGAATTCACGGGTAAATCGACATGGAAAAATGTTTATGCACTATGGCGAATAGTCACGTAGTTGTAGTTATTGAGAGCAATGTTTCAGCGGTGTATCATGGCAGAAGACCTTGCTGGTAGCCATCCAGGATGATACTGGAGTGTTGAGGAATCGTGATCTGTTGCGATAGTGGATGGCAGTTCCAAAAGGTGTTCGTGAAATCCGGTAACAGCCCGATGCGCTACAAGCACTTTACCGTCGGCCGAAGACTCAAGTTTACACCAAGTTACGCGTAATCTACTGATCCAATGAACGACTTTCTCAGTATCCAGCGACAGAAAAGGATCCATCTTCGAAACTTCGAGTGGGGAGCGCTGATGAAAAACTGGATTTGGAAAAATACTAATAAAACAAACATTCAGAAAATTAAATCTCACATTGAATGTGGAAAATCCTCAGAAAATGAACAGCGAATACGTCCACACAACAAAATCAACAACTAAGCATCGCTCGTTAATGGATGACGAGAAAACGGGGTTGAGATCACCCAAACAAATGGTCATTGGCTGGGGTTGAGCGAAACGACTGTTTGCGGGTCAAAAAAGATAACTGTGTGTTGATCAATGAAAAAATGAAAAGAAAATGTCGAACTTTCGCATCCATAACTTCACATGGCTGAGACTAAATACGGGTATGGGAAGCAGTGGCGGTAGGTGATTTAAGAATATGGATGATTGGTGCAGTCTATTTAAGGAAAATCACGAAACGTGGGGTCATATTTCAATACTAATAAAACGAGGTTCAGAAACGTCAAAACTGATGCGAAGGACTTTGAATGAACCAACTCTGGGCCCCGGAAACCGGTTAATTTTCCAAGCTCAGGCTGATGATAGGAACAACGGCGATTGGTCGAGTTGATAGGAGAATCCATACTCGCCGTTTCATCCGTAGTAACCTGGTGTTGTTCTGTGAACGTCTCTAGAAAGTGAAGTGATCTCACTTACAGTTTCACGGGGACTACTGAACATTTTACTACCATCTAGTGTACGTTACCGTCATCCGGTACTCTGGTGTCTACACTATAGAACCAAAAATCTCTGAAGGTCCTTCTGTGAAAAACCACATCACTGACCTTAAGACTGCGTAAGGACTTCGACCACTCAGGAGTAATCCGTAACCGAGGTAAACGTTCACGCTACTGTCGTCTCCAAACACACAAGGTAAGTGCTGTTTGCATTCAGCCTCTGATGCAGCGTTCACGCGTTGTCATCTCATCTGTGATCAGGCCTACGTTTGGATGCAACGGAAACAAATCACAGCGCTGAACCACATGGAGGTTTTCTAGACAGTCGTAAGTAGACAAGTGCCTTGTCGCTGAAAACTTGCCGAACTTCCACCACGCGGGTGAGAACTGACACCTCAATCATTAGTTGTTTCTTTGGTGGTGACAGCACTCGTCTCATTGTTTGAATCTTCCCTTCACGAGCTCCACCCTAATGACCTGCTCGTGAGAGACTGAGATACTGATCAATACCCTGATTCAAAGACCTATCTGTCAACAAACACTGGTCTAAATTTCTTAACCTTCCTGTCAGCTCTAAGTTCTGCCGCTGTAGGTAGCCTCCAGGTTGCCCCGCATTCCGTGGAATGGAATGAGCTACTCCTGTGTGAATAGCACGTGTCCGTGCACCGGCAACTGTGCAACCATGATGTTTGGGCACGTTTCTTTCTATATGCACGTTAAAGGTACCGGAATATTCCATGGTGTGACATCAAAATGGGTGGATGCCCGTCGACGCCATCTCTCGGTTGCAACAATTAACGTGAACCTGCTTACACTGATAGCACTCACATAGCACCCGCCTGAAGACAACCATATTCCCAAGAATCCAAGAATGCCTCCAATTGTTAGCAGACACTTGTGAGTTGAGAATGGATTCTCCGGATTAGTGGTAGTAACCGACCAAAATCTTGAGTCAGCACCGTGCCAGGGAAGAATTACCAGGTATTCAATATCTTTATTTGTTAAGCGTAGTATACTACCAAAAGAGATGGCCTCCATCCAAGCTGACCACTATTTTACAGGTCTACCAACCACGCCGGACTTTATAGGAGGAGCACTCACTTCCCTGAAAAGCTTGCCTTCTCGCACGAACTCGATTATTTTTTGACAGGAGGTGTTTGTCTCGGATACAAGGCGATCCCGGTCTGATCGACACACTTTGTCCACTGTGAGCCATAACCAGCACAAAGCTAACATAATGTGACAACCAAACGTCGCCCCACGATAGCCTAGTTTAACCGGCATACCTTGGAGACTGTTCATCCAATATACCGTTGAAGTTGGATTCCGCGACCAAAGCAAGAATGCGTTTAACAGTAGATTCCTCCTGTAAGAGGTGCGAGGAGGTGGGCATCTCTGGCCATTGCTAAAGAGAGAGCTCGTACTTCGCAGCTAGATTTTAACCTGATCACCTAACGCTCTCCATATTCTACAGATCTTTCCATTCTACACAACGGCCGTACATACTAAATCGACAACGGAATTCGGCTGTAGTCATATACTAGGATAATCTGTGAATCGATCACTTCTTGCGTTATACGACAACAATTATTTGTTAGAGATATATTTCATTAACTAGCATAAAATTGTAAATTCTATATAAAAGATTTTGTCAAAAAATGTCAGACTCCATCATTCGTCATACTTCACATGACCATTTTACGTTCTTCTGCTTAACACGTAGTTTTGCCTTCCATTCTTGATTCCACGATAAATTCTAGAACTTCCGGAAAATCAAAATCCAGTACCGGTTGGGCGATTGTGAAATTCCGTCGATTCAAGGAAATAACGGAGTTCAGTCCAGAAGATCGCCCATTTCTCGGAAAAATTGTTACCCACCTATCTTCCCTCATCTTTCCAAAAGTTTATATATATTTTCCGGAGGCCATCCGCATCAACTGATGGCGAAATTCTTTGACTATTCATTTTATCCATCCTGAAAAATCTTTTTTCCCGGCATGACCTTGAACACAAGGCTAACGTTAGCCTTGTGAAGCAACAATTGATGTAACAACTTGACATTTTTTTATCGAATATTGAAAACCTTGAGAACTATTGTTTTAGAAGCAAGTGAACCACCTGCCGCCTCATAAACTAGAGTTGTCTTTTATTATTTTGTCCGTTTTATTACCCTATTTCTATAATTGGTGTCTTGTACAATTAACAATTATGTGTACGGTATGTAGTTCACGTTAAAATGTGTGTACTGGTCATGCTTATCTGAGTGTGTGTCTCACAAATAAGTTGAGAAATATACCATTATTATTAGATGCCGCGTCAACCCCACTCAGCTCCGGAGGCACATGCCTCAGTGATTGGCGAAAGTTCGGCTAAGGATGGGCTTCATATGTAGTGCGGTAAGGCGTTTTTCAGTCGCCTCCTCATTAGTTTGCAGTGCTCAAATATTTTGTCCTCACGATTAGTCCATCCCGTGTTAACCGTCTTTGACTATTACGTTCCTCTCAGTTTACTCTATGCTTGTCTGTCCTCCACATAAACCCCCTGTTTTCCGAAGTTCCTCCACCATCCACATCTAAATCCCATGTTCTTCCAAACACACAATCCAGCGAGACCAGACGTGTTCCGATGTGATATACACAGCGCTCGTTCCTATATGTGGTACGACAGAGATCCTTAGGACCCCAGCAGAAAATGATTTTACTCGCACTGCACTGCCTAGTTTCTGTTTCCTTACTCGCTGTTCTTCAGGAATGTCGCATCCTATCGGAATCTCCGCATCGAACTCACACAAACTACTGAAAAAAAACAATCCTCAGTTAGATCCATTTATTTACCTCAATTTGTCGGACACCGTCAATCTGTGACAACGGCAGCTTTTCCACTGTATAAACTGGGCCACCTGTGATATGAGGACTGTAACTACGCTGATACTTTATCACATGGTGCTGTGCAAGTTCAGTGTACCGCACGCAAACGTATGTGACACGGCCGTTTCTGTGAACAAAATGCTTTTACAACAGAACCAGATTTAAAAATGCTCAGGTTGTCACCGACACTTCTGACCCAACCAATATTATCGAGAGGAATCTCAAGGACGCATAGTTTAGATTATACTGTAAAGTGAAACCGAAACTAAGTGGACGCGCGTAGTACGTTTCAAAACTGCGGCTAATCACTCTCCCTCTCCATTGTGTTGCAGAGCCGGTGGTTTGTACAGTCGCCGAGGAGGAAACCCCAATTGAGGACAACCTGACTGATCGAACCGTGACGTAATGCCCTATATCGTTTCTTACTGTTTCCTTACTTTTGTAGTAGTGTTACGTGTTTACCATAAACGCTTACCAACACACCCCTGTTCTCCTTCTTCACTGGCATATTACAATTTGGCGACCCTGCCAGGATTTAAAGAAGACAGATGCCAGTAAAACAAGCGAAAAGTGATCAGAACCTCAGCGAAGAAGGCATGAACGACGCGATGACTGAGGCAGTGAACACTCTCACACGTGCGGTCGAAAATCTCTCATTGTCACAGCCATCGACGGCAGCGCCCCCTCTACCAATGCCGGAGAAATTTGTCCCGGGGATGCCGTATCGACGATGGGAGAGCATGGCAAAGCTGTATATCGATCAGTTTCCCGCTGCTCGGCGTAAAGTGGCCCTCCTGTGTCTCCTGTCAGGTGAAGCGCTGGATATTGTCTTGAACAGCCAAGTGATAGATGGTGAGATCGGTGACAAGACCTTCCAAGAGCTTCGCCAATTGTTAGACTCACCTAGGTTGCCAGCACAGTGGAGGGAACAGTTTCAGGGAAGACGACAACAGGCAGGCGAGAGGGTCGGTGCGTTTGTGAGAGACCTGAGATACCTCGCCGAGCGGGCGTATGAGGGTGAGTCCGCCCAAGAACAAGACAAACGAGTATTGGAACAGTTGGTCATTGGTGTGTCTAGCATAAGTATCAAGCGTGAGCTTCTACTGCATCCTCCAACCGCATTGGACGCGGCTCTGAAAATTGCAGAAGACTTAGAGAGAGTCGACGCCGCCCTGGAGACTCCGTCAGTGCCGTGTTTCACGCTGCACAATGAACGCCGTCCACTAGCTAATCGTCGTGCATGGTATCGTGGTCAAGCACCAAACTACAGAGGCCCCCGTGGACCGGCCCCCGTTCACCTTCGTTCACATCCCGGACGTGGAACCTCATGCTGGGGTTGGAATGACCGGCCCTATACCTCTTATCGACGGCGACGGTACAAAGCCTCAGGTGAGCGAATTTATAATACGATATATGTTCCATCAGCAATCGGTCCGTGCTTAACTTCGGCTTTTGCCGTAGAATTAAAGATTGAGGACACCACTGTTGTGGGATTGTTAGACACGGGGGCAGCCTGCAGCCTGCTCAGATCAGATGTGGTTAGGAAACTCGGCTACCACAAATTTGAGCCCTTTAACTGGAAGCTAACCACCGCTGACGGTTCGTACATGAGTACCCAAGGACTGATAACACCTACGGTCAAGGTAGCTAACCAGACGCTCCAGCACAGATTCGTGGTGGCCCCAAGTCTTCCAGTTAGTTGCATAATCGGGATTGACCTCTTAAGGCGTCTCGGATGCTCCCTAGACCTAGCAAGACGTCAGTTGGTTACTCCATCATGCACACTGTTCCTCAGATCATTATACAATCATAATCGCTCCGAATTCACTCTGCACATCGCTCCAGGGGATGTCGGATCACAAATTGAAGCGTTACTCAGGGGATCCGGGTGCGGTAATGACTCCCAAAGCACAGCTAAGCTGAGGAAGGTAATTCTTGATCACATGGACGCGTTCGCCTGGAGTAGAAACAACCTGGGGCGAACAAATGTGCTAAAACACAAAATAGATACAGGAAACGCCTCCCCGATAAAGACGGCACACAGAAGAATCCCAGTGGCCCTACAAGAAGAAGTGTCCAAGATGATCAACGAGATGCTTCAGAAAAACGTAATTCAGCCGTCAAACTCCCCATGGTCTTCTCCTGTGGTGCTGGTCAAGAAGAAAGACGGCAGCTTAAGACTATGTGTTGATTATAGGAAATTAAACAAAGTTACCACTAAGGATGCGTTCCCATTGCCCCGCATCGATGATTTGTTTGACGCCCTGGGGAGTTCCATCTATTTTAGCACTCTGGATTTAGCCTCAGGCTATTGGCAGGTAGAAGTAGAAGAAGCAGACCGGGCTAAAACGGCGTTCGTGGTGCCAACAGGACTATATGAGTTCCAAACAATGCCTTTTGGGCTATCGAATGCCCCCGCCACATTCCAACGCCTAATGCAGCGGGTATTGAGCGACCTCATTCCCCATCAGTGCCTCGTTTACCTGGATGATGTTATCGTCCACGGCAAGACAAGCGAGGAACACCTGAAAAATTTAGCCAGCGTTTTTGAAAGGCTGTCACAAGTAGGCCTGACGCTCAACCCTTCAAAGTGTCAGTTAATGCGGAAAGAAGTGACATATCTGGGACATGTGATTTCTGGGGGCGCCATTCGAACAGACCCAAAGAAAGTTGAACAGGTTATGACCTGGCCTACACCGCAAAACACTGAGGAGGTACGTAGTTTTCTGGGCCTTGCCTCGTATTATAGAAGATTCATACCTGGATTCGCACTCATCGCCAGCCCACTGCACACCCTCTTAGAAAAAAATCGAAAGTTCGAATGGTCCAAGGAATGCGAAGCAGCGTTCGGGACCCTCCGACGTTCTCTATGTTCCGCGCCTATCTTGTCACTACCAGACTTGTCGCCTGCAGCCGGTGGTTACATTTTAGACACTGATGCTAGTGACTATGCCATTGGGGCCGTATTGTCACAAAAAAATACTGACGGACACGAGAGAGTGATCGCTTACGGGAGCCGCGTTCTTAGTAAAAGAGAACGCAATTATTGCACGACCAGGAAGGAGATGCTAGCCCTGGTTTTCTTTGTAAAACATTTCCGGCACTATTTGTTGGGCAGGCGGTTTACCATTCGCACTGACCACCAATCTCTCCGTTGGCTTCAAAACTTTAAGGACTCGGAAGGCCAGATCGCGCGGTGGCAGGGGATTCTTCAAGAATATGACTTCGAATGTGAACATAGAGCTGGGAAAAGTCACGCTAATGCAGATGCGTTATCCAGAAGACCCGGGCGTGCTCATGGAAACTGCCCGTCTTGTAGTACGCAACACGTAACACTAGTCACACTGCAAGGCGCGGACTATGGACAATGGCAGACAGCCCAAGCGTCAGACCCCGAAACTGCCCTTATTTATGAGAGAAAACGGAACGAAGGTAGTAGACCCACAAGTAAAGAGATGGAAGGGAAAAGTTATGAAAGTCGCTGCCTGTGGGCAATGTGGGACCACTTGGCGATGTGCGAGGGTGTGTTGTTTTTCGATTACGGGCCTAACTATGGCAAAAGAATCGTTGTCCCACGATCAATGATAAACAAAGTTTTAGAAGACCTCCATAGAGAGCTGGGACATGCTGGAATAAACAAACTGGACGCAGCAGCCAGACAACGTTTTTGGTGGCCACATTTGCGTCGGGATGTAACGAACCTCTGCCATCGGTGTGAACAATGTGGCAGTTTCAAGGATCCAAAGAACAAACAGAAAGCCCCACTTCAGCCAATACATACTGGCTATCCAAATGAATTAGTGGGTGTAGACATCATAGGCCCCCTAGCAGAAACGTCGAGAGGCAAACGGTATGTCCTTGTGTTGGTGGACTATTTTACAAAATGGTGTGAAGCAGTACCCTTATCCCACATTGATGCGAAAACGGTTGGCAATGCGATCGTTGAGCACTGGGTGTGCCACTGGGGAGCGCCGGGGCAGCTGCACTCTGACCAGGGCTCCAATTTCGAAAGCACGTTATTGCAAGAAATCTGTCGAATCTTGGGAATTGACAAAACCCGAACGACCGCCTATCACCCTCAAAGCAATGGACAAGTGGAAAGGACCAATCGCTCACTTTTGCAATTGCTAAAAGCGTTTGTAGATCGCAACCCGCTCGATTGGGATCTGGCGATCCCAAAGTGTGTACTAGCCTATCACAGCTGTGTTCACGCGTCTACTAAACAAACGCCTCACTTCCTGTGGACTGGCCGAGAAATCCGACTACCTTCCGATATCTGCCTGCCCTCGGCCGTCCGAGTACAGCCCACGGTAGCGGAATATGTTTGCAAGCTAATCGATACGTTACGGTCAGCACACGAAATGGCGAGAACACACTTACAGAGTGCACACCGGCATCAGAAGGAATACTATGATAAAAAGGTATTTGGGGCCCCTTTGAAACCCGGGGATAAGGTATGGTTGCACAGGGAGACGATGCGCCCAGGCATCCCTGCAAAACTGCAGACACAATGGAAAGGACCGTTTGTCGTAGAACGTGTAACATCTGACTCAACTTGTTCAATAAGAGATCCGACATCCCCAAATAGTCTACCTATGATCGTCCACTATAACCGCCTGAAACCATTCATGGATAGCATGGACAATGATTTGCCAGTAGGAGCTGAAGACGATGTGCCAGAGTTAGGGTCAGAGGTCGAGGTTCCGCCAGACGGAGGCTTGGGTGTGACAGCGAGGACGCTGTCTTAAGTAGTAGGGGATAGTGTAAAGTGAAACCGAAACTAAGTGGACGCGCGTAGTACGTTTCAAAACTGCGGCTAATCATTCTCCCTCTCCATTGTGTTGCAGAGCCGGTGGTCTGTACAGTCGCCGAGGAGGAAACCCCAATTGAGGACAACCTGACTGATCGAACCGTGACGTAATGCCCTATATCGTTTCTTACTGTTTCCTTACTTTTGTAGTAGTGTTACGTGTTTACCATAAACGCTTATCAACACACCCCTGTTCTCCCTCTTCACTGGCATATTACAATACGTATTCCGTCCAGTGACAAATTTGACTCCTCATTTTGACTCAGTTCGTATCTGTATCTTAGAGACCTCACCAAACGGTTCACTTTCGGGGAAAAAGCAAAGTCCACAGTTCTTCAGCATTGCTTTCCGTTGTTCCAAAGATTGACCGGCAGAACAAGTAAAATCAGGTATATCATGTCTGTGTTAACACCGGACGACTGGTGGTCCTTCGAGCTACGCACAGTCAACTCACAACGTTTGTCAATAGGTCGAATCTAGAATAGTACTGGCAGTGATGCAACAGGCGTCCATAAATTCCGATCCCACTAAGCAACCGATCATGATCTATAAATGAAGACGGTTGTAAAGACGAGTTTCTTATTAACAAAGTTCCAAGGTAGAGGAAAATTATTAGAAACTAAGTAGAAGATGATAACAAACATCACTATTGGTTCTACTAAACGTACAAGTCCCGGAATAATTGATTCGCGTATATACGACCAAATGCAACAGTCCCATAATGGCGAAGCAGTCAAGAGCAAAATGAAACCAGGACACGCATAAACGGGCTCAGTAGTAGGAAGCAGGAAGACAAACTACGCGAGGAAAACCTTCCACAATTGAGTGCCTTCAATATTTAGCAATACATCGAAATTAAAGTCCACGGTAGAAAATGATTTGTTGCGCGCGCAATTCGAACGGTTACGTCAGTTTTTGCAAGAGAGGGATGAAAATTATCCGCAGGGAGTGAAATCTGCCGTTAAACGCCGATAAAATGAAAAACCATAAAACAGGAATTCCGCGGTATCACCCAGGACGTGAGTCATCGACTTCCATGACAGGGAGCATCCGGAAAGTTGAAAAGATTTGTTTTAGTCGATCGTGAATCGGTTTGTCTTTCATTTGACGCCGACATCGAAATTAGCGATGGTAGGTGTTGTGACGGTATGAATGTGGCATCTCGTGAAGAATTTTTTCACTTGTTATCAATGTTTGACCGTTGTTATCTTATTTTCCATTTTAGGTTATGGATTATTTACAGGGCTTTAAAGGTGTCCTTGAGGATCGCAAATTTGCTAGCTTCGGCGAGTTCAAAAGTTGCTTAGATAGGTACATGAAGGATCACAATGTTTTGTACGTGCTTGGTTCAAGCAAGAAGTCAGGCAGTGGATGCTTGAAATATGATCATGTGAGTGTGATTACCGTTGCGTTTACCTGTTAGATGGCGTTCCGTTGTATAAAACACAAGCGACGTCAGAGCGAAAGCCGTGGAGTACGACGTGTTTAGTGAGTTCAGTTCAACTACTTCCTATTGCACAGTTTCCGTAACACATGCTGTCAATCACGCTTTAGTGTGGTTAGGAGAAATACCGTGTTGGTTTTTAGCTCTTTCACGTTGGAGCCTTGCTGTACGATGCACATCCAAGAATTCGTCGGCTCACAGACAGTGAGGTGAACAAATGGAGACATCATTTCGAGTACAACACGCCAACTTTCGAGTTGAAGCAGTATGATGCGGATGTTTATGGCAAGTATATAACTACCATGGATAGTTGCAACATCCGTCATCGGTTGAAACCGCCAGTGATAAGTAAGTGGGTTAGTGCGCACTAATGCAGGAGAAAATCTGCCACAAATCCTGGATCATATAGAGAAAAACGGCGTGCTGCGTGTCATCAGAGACGACAACAATAGGTGCACGCACATATGTTCCGCACGCAGATAGCAGGCGCAGTTATTCAGACGGTTCCCTGACATGGTAAACGTCGATGTCACTCATGAGACCAACCTCCACAAGTAGGTCCTCCATCACTCCACATTCGTCGCTGTAGCCTGAAGCTGTATCAGTTCCTCGTTACAGACGGCATGGGTCATGGACGACTCATAATGCACGCCTATGTACGAAGTGAGAAATACGCATTTCTGCGTCATTTGTTCGAAACATTCCGGGAGGTTATGGGGGAACACATATGCGTCAGAACGTTTGTGATGGATAAAATGGCGGCTCAAATGCGAGCACCACGAGTGGTCTTTGGGTGAGACATTACGTTTTGTTACTCCCATGTTTGGGATGCTGTGAGGAAACATGTAAGTTGGTGCAATATACCTCATTATCACCATCCAGACGAATTCATTCAGAAGCCGGTATTTGTTTCATCGCATAGCTGCTTGCAATAACTCTGAAGAGTGAGTGACCACCTTTGTCTGTTCATTTCGCAGATTCAACCGGGATGTTGCAATGATCCGGCGAACAACCCCCAGCTTCATGAACTACCTCTTGAGCAATTGGCTATATTTAAAGGCAAAGCGAGCCATCCGTGCACAGTCGGATGTTGTTCATTTCGGAAATCGAACAAACAACCGTCTGGAGAATGCGAACGGGTGACTAAAGAAGCGCACTCACCCCAGAGATCAACTAGCCACGGCCATTAGTGAAATTTGGTCTCACAGCGAGTAGCTAATGCGGGAGTTTGAGATGTAGTGCACCTACGTTTGCAACCGCCTGGAGGTGGTCAGCGTAGACGTGTACGTTAAGAATATACTCTCTCGGATGACAACATTCGCCAGCCAGTTGGTGTTGAAGCATCTCAAGGGGCGTACTCCCCTTCTGCACTTCAAACGGTTGAACGAGTTCAAGGTAATCGTACTCTATGTAACATCAATTGGCATCTTCGAGTAAGTCGCGATGGCACACAGTATACAGTGAACATCAGTGACGGCGCGTGCGAGTGCAATTTCCATAAGTCCGTGTAGTTACCATGTATTCACATGGTAACCGTATTCAAAAATCACTTCCATTCATACAGTACATTGTTGTTAACTATGGCCGCATTTGCCCTAGGTCGCTTCCCAATCCATCGACGATGGCTTGCTGAATACAATCTATCCAAAAGCAGTATGTTTCGCCGAGAGGTCACGGTCGCCGGCAGTGATGCATTTCAACTGCAGTAAAAAATGTTGCATCACGGGTTAGCCAAGCTGCATGATGTAAACCCCCGACAAGAAGCCGCATTTTTGAGGCTATCTTAGCTTTCACGCACCAGTCCATTGAAACAGCTAAGGCGGTCTTACTTAACGTGAGACCAGTAACTGGTATATCCGAATTAAGCAGAACAAAACGAATGAACAACAATCAAACGCTTGTATTAGAATTACGCGCCGTATGAAAAGTGTACAACCTGAACTCCAATAATTAGCGTGAAGGTATATGTCCAATGACGATCATCACATCCACCACACGTTCAATGGGACTGCGGGTTCTTAAAAACCTTTCTGGGTTTCATTTGCAGTCCTGAAGACCTACGAATGATGCTTGTAATTTCCTGGTTCGAATTCGGATCTAGAGCAGAATCATCATTATCTGAAGTCACAACAGAATTTGGAACGAACTGACCTGTATCCTCAAAACGTATCTGATCCACGTGTCGATTATGTACAGAAAAATCATCAACATCTAGAATTCGGTATAAACATTTACCAAGATTTTTCAGAAGTGAACCAGATGACGGTCTCAAGTCATTATCACGACAAAAGGTAACTTCAGAGGATTGAATACACATCAAGTTTGACCTCAAGGACCTTCCTTCGAAAAGTTTGGCGGGACTTTCATGTGTAGTTGAATGACATGCATTGCGATATTGTAGCAAGAATTTGTCAACACCTTTTTCAAGGTTTCTGAATGTAGTACACTGAAGAGAGCATCGAGCACTTTTGAGTGTTTCAACAAAGTTTTCAGCCTGACCACTAGAGTAGGGATGTCGAGCAGGAGTGAACAAATGCCTGCACCCAATACCATTGAGCCAAGTATTTAGAAGATTGGCAGTGAAATGGGTACCATTGTCAGTCACCGACACCAGAGGGATACCTTCTCTGCTGAATATTCTTCTGAATGCGTGCATAATGAATTCTGCAGTGGGCGTTGTTCTGGATGCTATTTCCGGTCACTTCGAATAGGAATCGGTCATTACTAACGCATAATACCTGTCAAGAAAGGGACCACAGTAATCCGCATGAACCCGTTGCCAGGCCTCAGATGATATAGGCCATGGAGTCCATTTAGACGGTGAGTTGTGGAATTTTTTATGTCAAGCTGAACACCTTTTAGCCAAACGACAAATATCAGCCTCAATCTCTGGCCAACAGCATGTTAATCTGACCAGAGATTTAATCTTTTTCAACTGCAAGATGTCCAGAATGTATACCGTCCAGAACAGCCCTAGGAAGAGTTGGAGGAATAACAATTCTGTCATTCAAGCACAATAATCAATCTGGAGTGAGTGATAGTTCCTCTCAACGCACATAAAATGTAGGAAATTTTCGTCTGACTTGTGGGACCCACCCACGACGGAGCGCACCGAGAATGGGTGAAAATTAATGTTGAGTATCGCGAATCAACTCTGTTCGGCTAATCGGCAGGGGCTGGATTAGAAGGCAATCATTACTACAAGTTTGCTCAGATGTATATGGAACACGTGATGAGTAATCCACATGTTCGATGTGGTTGGCTGATTTTTGCACTATAATATAGTCATATGCACTGAGTGCTATGCTCCATCGTTGAACCATGGCTGCTGAAGAACGTGCCAATGACTTGTCAGGATTATAGATGAATTTCAGTGCTTCATGATCCGACAAAATTTTGAATGGTATTCCAAACAGATACGTATGAAGCCGCTTTACCGCTCAGTATACCGCCAGAGCTTCACGGTGTGTCTGAGCGTGACCCCTTCCTGCTGGACTAAGTCAGCGTGATATACACACAACTGGTTTGTTGTTCTGTTCAATCACAGCTCCGATTCCAACTGGAGAAGGATCAGTAATTAACATAGGCATAGTTTCAAAAGCAAATAGACGAAGTATAACATCATGCGACAAAAAGTTTAACAATGAACGCACACATTGTTCATGAGTTGGAGTCCACGTGAACTGCTTCTCAGAAAGCAACTGGAATAACATTCAGCAAGATGAGAGAAATTTGGAGTGAAACGGGAATAGTACTGCAGAGCACCTGACAAAGAACGCAATTCAGAGAGGTTTGTGGGTGAAGGTTTATTAACTATCGTGTCTAGACGTTTGGCATCAGGTTTGAACCCGTTACCGTCAACTAAGTAACCGAGACACTCAAAAATGCTTACAGTAAAAGCGCATTTGTTTGGATTAACAGCAGTGTTCTTGTCATGAAACTGTTGAAGTAGTTTCAAAAGACGAGAATCGTGAGTTAACTTGTCTGGAGCATGTCCGATGATATCCTGATAAACTTCAACACCATCCGTACCCTTCACAATGTTATTCATTACCTGCTGAAAGATAGCAGGAGAGTTACCAAGTCCAAACAGCAAAAATCGGTACTGGAAAAGTCCATTAGGTGTATTGATTGTTGTTATCGGCATTGATGTCTTATCCAAAGGAATTTCTGAATATGTATCCTTCAAGTATATCATGGAGAAAAGTTTGAACCCTGATAGCTTGTTCAGAATGTCCTCAGGTTCTGCAGTAGTACATGTATGTTGCTTAAGGCATCGATTTACAGTAAGTCAATAATCTTCACATATTCTTTGAGTTTTCCACTCAGACTTCAAGGGTGTCACAATCGGCGTGGCCCAAGAGGATGAATCAACAAGCTCAATAACGCACTTCTCTTCTAGCTCGTTGAGCACTTTAGTTACCGGTTCACGGAGTCCATAAGGGATTATACGACGTTTCAGAAAAACCGGACCGCCAGTTATTTCTAGTTTAACCGGAGGTATCTTCATGCCACCCGTGGCCTTCGCGCCATTGAGAATGAGGTTTTTCAAGCTTGTGGAATTATTTGGTGATACAAGCAAGGAACCCTGGATATGTAGCATTTTTAAAACCTTTATCCCCAAAATGGATGGATCATGATGAGTAACAATAAAGGTGCAATCAAGTGACTGTACCCAAAACAGGAATGGAATGACCAGTTATACCTCGTGTGTTTGCAGAACAAGGACTAAGTATGTAGTTTGGATAGAACTGTGACAGATGTCTTTGTGGTATGATAGATTCTACATTGTCATTGTCGATAGTAAAATTATGCTTGTGCCACGTATTGTGGAAAGGGTATGAAATAAATGCCCTGAAGTAGATGAATCAAATGTCGAAGTAAAAGATTCCATCTTGCCACATGTAGCAACAAATTCATTTTGACCAGTTACTATGACTTGGCAATTTCTTTTCGATTTACAGACAATTTGTAAATGACCTCGTTTTCCACACCTGTGACATATAGAACTGCGGTGAATGGATGTGTATCTGGAATGTTTCTTGCCATATGAGGCACAATTCCCAAATTTGTCAGTGAAGTTTTTCGACTGTTGCGAATAATTTTGTGGAACTTGTCGAGAACCATATTTAGAAGCTGAATTGAATAGCCGCGGAGTACTGTGTTCAGTAGGTCGATTTTTTACAGATCCAAACGAGACCGGGGTCTCACTAGAACTCCCAATATGGACTGTATTATTAACGTCTTTGTACTGTTCACGTAGATTTAGGAAGTAGCAATAGTTGTCTATGTAGATCCGGTGCATTAATACCAGCGATGAGTCGGTCACGAAGTTGGACCTCCAACTGATCACCAAAACCACACCGTGCTGCCTGAGATTGGATCTGGAGAATAAAGTCAATGACTGACTGATTCGGTTGGCGCTGCATGATATTGAATTTGGTTAGTTCGACGACCTCGAAATTTACAGGAGTGACATGACCGAGTAGTGTTTCCTTTATGCGCTTGTATGTGAGATCCATCAACGAATCTGGATAAGATAAATTCTTCAGAAGGCAGTAGGCAACTTTTCCTACTCTTGAGAGGAAGGAGAGTGATTTTGTCTTTTAATTTAGACTCGATAAGGTTCTACACCACAGTTCAAATCGTTCAAAATAATCTTCAATATCACGAGGGGATAAATGAATGTCCAAAGTCTCGAGAAGCATAGGATTCATTGTTATTGAAGACTGCCACGACGCCAATGTGATGCTTCGTGAATATATATATATATAACTTTACGTGAGACCAGTAACTGGTATATCCAAATTGAGCAGAACACAATGAATGAACAACAGTCAAACGCTCGTATTAGAATTACGCACCGTATCAAAAGTGTACAACCTGAACCTCAATAATTAACGTGGAAGTATGTTCAATGACAATCATCACAATAATGCTGACATATCGCGCTTTCCCTTCTGCACAGGGCAGTTACAACCTATCTCTCCAGGTAAGTTATGATATCATCAACTATGCATGTTCAGTTGCATCGACTTCAAACGCTGTACCAACTCCGACGTTGAAACACAAACAGAGATCGTGTGCAGCGCCACTATTCATTGATGATACCTCTGAAGATGAGTTTTGCGTTGTTCCTCCATGCAAGCAGGTTCAAGTGAAGTTGTTCGCAAATGACTACACAGACGTCACCGGCAAACGCAAGTGATACCCCAATTAACATATAACATAAGTTTTAACTGTGGACCAGCATACACAGCAAGAGGAGGACTTCTACTGAAGCGGCATCGAAAGCATGCAGGCTTCCTGATTTCTGACGGAATATTTTAGATAATGATAACATGTACATATAATAAACGTACTTCGATATTACAATATCGTGACGTTGTGACTGTGGGGTGCACGTGGACTAACCGTCGAGCATAGACGTCAGTGTGTCCAACCATAGGTCGTAACGTTGTGACTATAGGATGCAGGTGGGCTGACCGTCGTACAATCCAACCCGAATGGCCTCATGAGGTACAGTACTCCACTTCTCGCTGAATCTCTTTGCTTTTTTGAAGACACATGAAATTCCCTCTCCTTGGTGGTCAGGTAACTGAACAAATTTACCTATTGTTTGGTTACCTTAGGGCCAAAGCAGCTTACGCCGATTACGGTGAGCAATATCTACTCTATGGTAATCTCGCCGGGTTTCGCCCGCATTACGTTTATAAGTCATCAGTTGCAGCCTTATCTACTTACCCACGATGCCTCGAAATTCCAGTTATTTCCAATCGCACGTGGGGATGATCATAATAACCCAAACTTACCAACTGTTGGCACCTACTTCAGGGAATATCGAATGAAAAGTTTCAAAAAAGATGGCCTACAACTCATATGGTGCATATTTATTGATCAATGGTTGCTTAGTCCGTCTATCTACCAGATCGCAGAACTTCAGCTATATCGTCAAAATACTTCGCTATTAATTTAGCGCAAATCCTTGGCGTCCTTGATAAACATCGTTCACGCATTAAAACAAACAAATTCCCACAGAACAATGGGAATATTCCACATTTTCTTAAATATTCTGTCCACAATTACTCCCATGATATTGACGGTAAACTGACGACAGCATTCACTCCCTGCGGGTAAATTTTAGCCAAGGGAGGTTGGCTGGAGAATTTTCAATGCAAGAAGTATTAGCGGGGAAGGGAATAGATAAGGGAATTGAGCGTGGCTACCGACTTCCCATAAAGCACAACGGTCGTCAAACATTCAATATATGTGGCCACTTTAATAGCTGTCTTTACAAACCGGGCACTTCGATTTCACCACCTCATTAGCTTTACCTACCCTGCCGTTGTACTCTGAGTGCTTCACCCCAGATGGTCCAGAGGTACATGAGTTACCCGTCTCGCTTTCAGAATGTGCGGCCGCCTGTCCGTAATGACTTGCACTGTCTCTCCTCTTATTCTTTACGAAATGTATTAGGTCGCTAAAGTACTTTCGTTTCCGTAGTTAGTTATAGTCCTAGCAACCCCTGCCTACTTTCCCTACAAGTGGCGAGGCACTCCTTCAAATGTTCTACTGGGCTGGTTGAGTATTTCAGCTGTACAGTTTGACCTAGCTGCATCAGCATTACCTTACAGCCCCTAACCCGATTGGCTAGTCCACGCGTATCATCGACATCGCCAGCAAAATTGTTGGTGGAAAATACTAAGTCCCTGTATACCCCACTTTAGTGCTGGACACAATTAAATGCTATTTCCCCATGTAAGAAATTATCCGACACGAAAAACAAAAGCCTTTTGAGGAGAGAGACCGAATCTTCATTAGACGAAATTTACATGTGGCCTCTGATAGCGCTAGCTAGCTAGAGAGATAAGAGACCGACCGTCGACTGGCGAGCAAATGGGAAGAGTGTTGCATGTGTGTTCGGGTTCGCACCACAGTCACATGACATGAAGAGCGACAATAGGAAGGCACATATCGTGCGAAATTTCTTCATAGCCTAGGTACAATATGCAGCTGTGATGTTTGGAACTACTTTCCACATCACACCGCAGGGAAGCCACCAAGACCTCCCGGTTGCTACACCACGACTTTATCAAGAACATACAACGCTTAATTGCCGCTTTCGCTTCACTACGACAATAGAGCAACAAATATGAATGCTCCGATCTATCTCCCGGGTTGACTTTAAAGTTTCCAACAAAGTTAAAGTAATTCTTCGCTGATCCGTTAAAGATGTCCACTGCAATTTTCGGAAGACCCAACAGTCCGAGAAATCGCCACAACGACTCAGCGGGATCTAAACTAAGGGCGTTCTTTCATGAGGCCCGCTTTCGAACACAATGGCTGATGTTATTTAATGGTGCTGCAATACATTTAGACCCGTCAATCAGGATAAGTTTCGATCCCACGGGACTATGGCATCTCTTGTGGAACTTGAGTGGTCTACGTCTCAAGTCCAGCTCTTCTGTTTTGGATGTCAGCTCTTCTTCCAACGGATCATCAGAAACTTCCTTGGAGACACCTTACAGAGTATGATTAAGGCGAAAGGGATCACACCGGTGGGTTGAGACACGTTCTTCAACCTCCGCGATGGGTTCACCACCGTCCGCATCGTTACCGATAGGCCGTATCCCTCCTAAGAAACAAACAGTACCCATATTCAGTGGCAATCGGCTTAGGTGGGACCCTTTCACTAAGAAGGCCTCCAGAAACACTTAAAACATTCGGCATGAACGATTCGTTCTTGAAATGGAAAGAAACAAGGTTATTAGAAAGAGGAGTGTTGCACGGTTTATAAGTGTGCAACCGATTCTCACACAGAGTAGAGAAAACTTAATGGGGCATTGCTACATCCTTGATTGGCACAGAAAGGCCTGATCGTCCGGTGGCAGATTGCTGCTCTGGGGAAGCAGCATTAGCCTCGGTAACACAGTGATTATCAGGACAGCAGGAAATGTTTGCAATGTCAATGTTATTATTAGAACTGAACGATATACGATAAAGAACGAAGGTATGAGAAGTGCAAAACACTATCCGGTACAATAACACAGAACGTATATTGTCGAAGTGTATGTTTTTACTTGTGCAGGATGTTGGCATACTGAAATAGTTGCATAACAAAAGGGTACAAACCAAGTTAGTTATGTTCGTCACACCAACCACACCTTGAATGAGCGTGCGGATATCTGTAAGTCCATAGTGATCTGGATTCCAAACGTTCAGATCTTCTGACTTCCGGTTATCCAAGTGTTTCTTCTAATTCAAGAATAGCTTGTGCTTTAGGTATGTCGTCTCCTTCATATGTAAAGGAACACCTATGAATGACTCATCAGAATTTGGAGCAACATGGCTTATATCCACACACTGACCTCCAGAATTGACCTCAACCTGATCATCATGTCTTAGATGGCAAGAAACATCCACCAAGTCAAGAACAGAAACCATGCTATTTCCGTGAGACGAAAGAATTGTTCCACTAGCAGGACGTGACTCGTTGCCCTTGAAAAATGTAAGATGAGTTGGTTTTGTGCAGTCAAGACTTGTACACAGAGAACGAGATTTGAAAAGGATTGTGAGACTCTTTCCAGTTGCCGAATTAGATGCGTATCTGTATTCCACGGAAAGCTTATCGATTCATTGATCAAGTTCCGCAGATGAGTTCAGTGTTAAGGAATCAATAGCAGAATTCAGCGTGCGTACAAAATTTTCCACAATTCCATTGGGCTACGGATTTCGCGCAACAGTAAACAAATATCGATATCCACGTCCTTCAATCCAATCCTCTAAGGGCTTGGCAGTGAGTGGTACCGTTGTTGATGGCCGAAACAGCAGGTGCACTCTCGCAATAGAATACGTTTCCCAAGGCGTGTTGTGCAAAGTCTGCAATCGCTTATGTCTTCAGAGAAATTTCAGGCCATCCAGAGTAAGCTTCAGTAGGGCATCCTAGGGCGCAGTATTTCCGTATGAATGGACCCCAGTAGTGATTGTGAACTTTGAAATGTTTCAAACGCAACAGGGTACGGGAGCCATCGTGATCGTTTCCTGTGAATCTTGTGCACACATCTGATACAATTTTCCGCAGTGAGCTTGATGTCCGCTTCTAATTCCTGCCAACAACAGGATAAGCGTGCAAGTGACTTTACCTTATCAATTCATAAATATCCGGAATGCAAGTCCGCAAGAACGTCAGATCTTAGGGTCAGTGGAATTACAACACGATCATCAAAACACAATAATCCCTCCGGAGTAATAGGCAAACGTTCACGGCGGCAGTAAAATGCAGAAAATCTACACCGCTCCTGTTGTGTTCAACCACTTTTTTAAGGAGGAAATAACAAGGCTGAAGAATTTGCCAGTATCGCACACAAGTGCATCCCAGTTTGCTGGCATTGGTTGACTTAGTAAACAGTCAGCGTTGTCAGAACTTGAGTCCGGTGACGGAATTCTGGATAAGTAATCATCATAAGGAATTGTTTTTGCACTAAGATGAACAGTTGTTTAATTGTAGGAACTAAGCACTGCTGCAGCGTTGCACCATGGCAGCAGATGACATTGTCAGCAACTTGCTGGGATGATACAGGAATTTCAAAGCTCTGTGATCTGTTGCAATAGTGAATGGCGGACCAAAAGGACACATATATCGTCTTTTAACAGCCCAATATACTCCAAGGGCTTCACGTTGGGTCCGAGAATACCAACGTTCGGCATCAGACAGACGACCTGAAATGCACGCAGTAGTTCTACCACACCGTTCAAGAACCACGCCTATTCCAGTGGAAGAAGCATCGGTAAGTACAGTGGAATGACCCTTGACAGAGAACAGTTTCAAAACAGGAGTAGCTTGAAGATGACGGAATACGGTACGCAACTTTTCTCGTGGTTAGTGGGTCAATAAAAACTGTTGATGGATAACATATGAAACAAATAAGTAGCACAGTTAGCGAAGTTCAAAAAAATCCTGGGTAGTATTGAAGTGCACCCAAAACAGAACGGATTTTATGAAGGTTAGTCGGTGATGGTGCATTCACTAGGTGAGCCAAGCCTTGCAACTTCGATTTGAAGCCAAAACTATCAACAACGCAACCAAGACACCTTTTGGGTTATTGGCCAAATTAAGTTCAAAAAATCGTCTCAGCAGAGAAAGAGGACGATAACCATGGGTAAGCTTATCAGGAACATGAACAAAAACATTGTCTTGATAGGTTTCTGTAGCATCTAAGTCTCTAGCAATTGTAACCATGACATTCTGGAATACAGCTGACGAAAGATTCAAAACAGTATGTAGAAACTGTATAGGTACAGTCCGAATACGATTCGAATAGACCCATGAGTTCATTAGAAGTCAAAGGTGATTTTGGTGAACAGTCTGTTTTCGGTTATTTATCATCGGGCCAATTACATAACATTTTATGCCATCATGGTTGTCAAGCGAGAAAAAATCAAGAGCAATTAGTCACATAACTACGTCAAACGGTTGTGGATTGGACGACAATTAGGTGACAAAATTGACCTCCGGAGTTGTCAAGTGGGTAATGGGATCATGGTAACCGTAGGGTCTGAACAAATTTCTTCTGAGCGCACAGCTGTGGATTGCGCAACCGAATTCCGATCGCTTCTGCGGTGGCCAGAATACGAAATTTGACTCCTCTAGATTGACGGTTGGGCAGGCGGTAAATGAGCTGGAAAGCCACTTCCGGGGAGATTTGGTGCCCTGTGTCTACAAGGTGTGCCAGAATTGCACTCGAAATGGACTTCACCTCGCCCTTAGCTAGCCAAGTGGGGTGGTGCTCATGTATCCTGTGAGAAAAGGACCTGGTTGTGCGACTGACGTAACTTGCTCCACAGGAGCATGTGAAGGAGTAAACACAAAATGAAGTCACACATTTAGTCAACGTATTTTTGAGTTGTACGGGGACTACCGGGTTTGATCTGAATGTGGTGCGCAGTTGTGTCGCATTGTAGGTCTTTTCGATTGCGTCACGTATTCTACGAGCCACCAATTCGGCCGAATAGTCCGAATAGCGTAGTAATCACAGTCAAACTGTTTAATGCTTCATCAAATGGTATTTATAGATAAGCATTATTTCAGTCGAATTTTAAAAGACCCTCAGAACCCGAGAAGCTATATAGTATATCCTCAGATTCTTCTTTTGTGCAGGCACGTTGTAGTAGGCGTGTACTCATCGTTAACCTGTAGTCCTAACAAATTATCGCTATAATCCCATCAGCTTTTATTGGTGTCACTGTTGGATTCGCCCAGTGAGACGAGCCAACAGGTGTTATTACTCCTTTGTCACACAGTTCTTTGTGTAGAGGTTCATGCGATCCAAATGGAATGATTTGTCTCCTAAGAAGGGTTGGGTCAGAATGTAACAGCTGTAAAACTTTAATTTCGACAATAGAAGAACCTGAAATTAAAATTAGGAATTGACAATCAATAGACCTAGCATCGGGCGACTTCACGGATACGGTGGAGCAGCCTACAAGAGGCAGTGAACGACAAGTAGTGCCTCAGATGTTAGCTTGTGTGGGCTGCACAATAGCATCAGGATAATAAACAGCTAGGTTTGAGTGCAAGATTATTGACTCAACACTCCGGTGTCATCAATGTGATCGTGACTTTTGCAAGAGGCAATTTGTTGAATACGCATCAAGGCCGTCTGTGTGACGCACACTCGTGCCAAGGCTCAAGGTGCGTTCTGATTAGTCCCAGCTTCAACAACCAACGGCTCAATTGTCCACGAACTTTAAAATGACACCAACGCTTGTAAACGCGACAGTACAGTATGTACTTCTACTGAGTCACTTGTTCTCACTATCGTTGTTATTGTCCGTAAGACTTGCTGCTGATGGAGCCCGAATACAGATACAACACAGACACTGATGTTTTCAAAACATAAGAAGTGTTTTGAGACAAAATAGATGGAGATAGAGTAGAAATGTCGCAATTCATCGATAGCAAGTTCAAGTTGAAGCATGTCATTAATTGACATGAAAGTCTGGACTTACACGCTGACTGGATAAGACCCACTTTGCCTGTCTTTGTGGACACGAATGCCGGAACTGACTGCGTCTACATGATGCGCATTTCACAAGTTGTTGTGGAATTGATTCGGACCACTCCCTTTAGAAGGCTGAACGAATGATTTTGGCAAACAGGAATCAGTGCGCGGTTTGAAGGTGTCAACTTGTCTCGGCCTTGAATTATTTTCTTTGGAATAATTACACAGAACAACCTCGGTGGTCTTCGTAACCTCTTCTACATCCTCATACTGTTCACATACTTTAAGAATAACCTGAAACTTTTGATTACGATGCAAGAAAAGCTTCCGTTGTAACTCTGGTAAGTTAACATCAGTGTGGTGTTCTCCTTGGCGTCGGGTCCCGTGTAGCACGACCGTCTTTTGAGCGTCCTTTTAGAGTCCTAATTGAACATCTGTTAGTCACTCAAAAGGCGGTCAAACGGAAAACTGTTCGCACGCCTTATTTCGTTTCCAACACTCCGCCTTCTATTTTAATTGCCATCATTAACAAATTCGTCATGTTTTCAAGGTTTATCTCAACGAACGCACGCATTCGCACAGCGTAGTCGATTATTCCCCTGACATTTGAGAGAAACGGATTGAATGCGTTAAAAATTTAATGAACATCTGTGAAATTTACAAATTGCAGGAATATTGTTCCAACAGGTGATTGTTCGTCTCCGGTTTGCTGTGTCACCACTGTTCTCCGGTTCTATATCTGATTATTAAGATTTTCGGACTTCCACCTGAGTGCCCGAATCTGGAAAAAGTGGGATATCTCAGTTATTATTGGAAATACGACCATACATCACTCTAATCGAATCGACAAGAATATTACGCTGAGCAATAAAATCATACGGTCACTAGTCCACGAAAACTGGGTGACCGTGTAAAGGCGGAGTAAATTTTCTCACATTTCGGCCAATTGTACAATTTCTGGGATTTCAACTGAACGTCCATGATCTAAATTATTATTGCAAATAAGACGAATAAAATCGAACACTTACTGGTCAGTCGAACGTCCGCCTCGCCTTCCATTTGTCTTCTTTCTCTCATGACTTTGTTGCGTGTATTCTGTATCCAACGCTGTATTTTTTTCCTTCATGGTGGCCTGAAACACTCCAACGTACTGATGTTTCATAACGGTTTCTGTAACAACAGTCATTTGTTCATAAACCAACTCACCAACGATGGCGGACGCAAACGGGGTGGATGCCAAGGAGGAACGATTGTTCACTTCTCGCCAACTGATGTTCACGGCCAAGTAATCTGTCATGGTCGACCGCATGAGGTTGCCGATGCAGTCACTCACAGACTTGCCACCCAACTTCGACAGATAGCTCACCTTGTGGGAGTGAGGAAAGGGGGATAGTAATTACCAATAACAGATGGGTACCGATGTATTCCAGTTTCATGTTCAGCAGCTGAATGTCCTCAACCGTGTGCATTGGGATACGCACAGGAAGATTAAGAATTTAGAGCTGCTTTCAGCATGTTGATAATGCAAAGCGTTCACCTCCAGCAGAATAGCGTTCAATTTCTCACGTAAGCGAACGTTTTGAGTAATCATGTTGTTGTTAAATCATGAAAGCTGTTTGTTATAGTCACCATCATGACTAACGCATATCACGGACGAATGAGATCGGTGATTACCTTCCAGGTTGTCCAACCTGTCGGTACTAGGACACTTGGAAAGCCCCAAACTTCCTTTCTGGGACACTGCTATATTGCAAGCATGTGAAAGTGGGCGGATTGTCATGGAAAACACTTACCTTCGTGCCGTTCTCCTCTACTGGACGAGGGCGATTGAAGAGATGGGGTTTTCATGAAGGAACTGTAGAGAGGATTGTTACATTCCGAAGTAATTACCCGGTGGCAATGGGGTTGCTCGTGGTGGGGACGATTTCCACGGACGAGACATGTCGTCCAACGGGGGTGGAGGTTGGGAGTACTTGATATCAACTGGATAATTCCTGTTACCCGGAACACTGTCAATGTCGTCCGTGAAGTCAGACATCTGTTGGAACTGATCCAACAAAATAAAACCCTGTCAGTTGTCACTATCGACAATCGATCAAAAATGAAAAGCCAAATCTCAGCGCGTTGACTTCGTGTAGTATAACCGACCCTGGAAAATAGAGAGTACAGAGAGACACGTCAAGCTAGCGAGGCACGGAGCGAGTTGTGGTTTTAGCCCCGGGCCGGATGTTACAAAACGGGTAGCTTGACTAAAACAAAAGTAGGTACAAAACCAACATCATAGAAAATGTACACATGAATGCGGCTATCAAGATGTCATTTAGTATAGTCGATACACATCTTTGTGGGTATTCTACATAAAATGCGTTAAGGGTGTGGAAACCATACATTTTACGCTTTCCTTGACGATTCATGGAAAGAGTGGCGTTTGTCGATGGGATGTCAGAAAGCTGCTCCAGGACGCTTTCGTATCTGCATGCATTTTCGAAATCGTCTAAAAAATGTAAACGTTATCATTTTCGCATACCGGTAATACGGTGCACTTCCACCTTGTACAGTTTACTTCCTTGTGGAGCAGGCGCTCCTTCCAGAAGCAACCTGTTATGTTGCTTCCCGCTCACTCCAGGCCACGAAGTGTAACCTGGCTTGGTAACCCAGGACCGGTGGGTAATGCCAACCGTATTGTCGTCGAACTCAACCACGTGATACATCTAAAATGTTGGGCTGATCAAATGCGATTATGATTGCATCACGTCAACATAAAAAGGAAGAACGTCGGGCGTGGAATTCTTCAATTTAATGTGAAATATAGATATGTACAATTGAGTAAAAATGTAGTGATCATTCAAAGGCAATAGCAATTCTTTGCATTAAATCAACTCACATTCAACCCACGTACTGTCCACATACAGGTGGGAACAAATGTAGACATTCAGGGTGGACGACGGCAGGCAGGTATTGAAGAAGTCATCGCAGCTTGCAAATCTCTGAATGCGAATCCTCCTTCCCTTGATTGCTGTTATGAGAACGGGCTTATTTGCGATCAAAATGGCATTGTTCGGCATCTTGTTGGTAAACGGAGAATTCCTCAGTACAAATTGGAAACCCTTCTTCGTGGAAACTGGAATGTTCGACCAATCGACGTCATCTATGAGGGCGGTGTTCACGTGCACGTCTGACCGGTACATCCTTTCCGTGACGCGACGGAAAATTTGTGACGCCGGCAACTTCGGTGAGTGCACGAAACTGCGCAGCCTGTTCATGTACGACTCGAAGGGGAATGCGGAATGCGAGTCAAGCATACTATGCAATCGCACATCCGCGCAAAGATGTCTCACACGGTGCAAGTTAAACACCAGATGTGATTCACCATATAAAGAAGCGAACTGTGACAGCGTTTTGCACAATAGGGACTCCACAAAATCAAGGTAGTGTCTATAATACATGGGATTGCACAGTATGTATATACAGACGGAGAAATTCATGAAGTTTTCATACACCTTCCTATCTACCAAGCCCTTGAGTGCCACCGGACTGATGTATAACAGGACTTGTCGGAATTCTGTTACCTTCCATCATTCATAATCCTGGAATGTACGGCATTTCCGCGGAAGGCCTGATGTCAGTTGCGAACGGATGAGCCCAATTCTAGTGTTAAGTGCCTTTATTACGTTCGAGCCGATACGAGTGCTCACTTGCAACGTCCCAGATCTCCAGAGTGCGATGATTTTCCTGGTGAATCCCAAGCAAACCATGTGCATGTAGTCCAAAGGGAAATAGGCAATCATGTCTATATTCAGCGATTCGAAGGGCGAATCGCCAATGTGATGTTCCGCCTGTTTTCTGCACCTGAAATCCACGTCATTCCTCAATGTTCATTGCAAGTTAGGGTACGCCATTCTTCTGTCCACGTACACACCGCGAACCGTGCACTTCTCACAAGCGCAATATTCTGTGTGTTTTTTCACTTGCCTGAAGAATGCTGTAGCGGGCGCATCACCAATAATAGAATTCAGCACGACTTTCACATGCACGCCGTAGGCGGTCAGCGTAACCCCATCGCTTAAAACCGTCTTCAGATCTCCAACCAGATCAGCAAGATATTCGCACACATTACCAGGTTCACCCTCCCCGCAAAATATACCAATGACAAACACCGGAGTCTTTGGTATTTTCAGTCTGTCTAAGATGGGCCATAACTGACGACGGGAGCTCTCAAACAGTGTAAATCCACCAAAATGCAGCTGCATATGAACGCACGTCAAATGACCATCCCAGCGTTCGTGCAATGCCTGTTCAATACTTTCTTTCACTCCGAAATGAACGTATTCACCCCCCTCGATGGTCTTCTTCATGCATACACGTGGTGTTCCAAGCAGTGTAGGTGCATCCATCGGCAACTCTGGCAACAATTCCTTGAACTTGCGGAGCATCCTACTGATAGCGTCAATGAACAATACCAAATTTATTAATGACACACCAGAAAACGAAGATGTCACAAGTGAGGTAATGGAGAAATACTTGAGTTACTAGCGTAAGACGCTCAATAGACACTCTTAGTGTGCTACTAGAGGTCCTGAATTCGTCGTCCTTTCGTAAACGATAATTTCTAGGTGGGTACGCCATTTTCTGGTTCACATACACTCTCGGTGCTGTACACTTTTCTCAGCAGTGGTAACCAGTATGGTTTTTCACCTGACGAAAAAAAGCTCTGGCGGGTGTATCACCAACCACGCAATGCAAAACGGTTTTCACATGGCGGTTATATATCGACAGCAAAAACCATCCCTCAATGCAATCGACAAGTTTTCTATCATGCTATCCAAATATTCTGCGACATTCACAGGTTTTGAAAGACCGCAGAATAATCCAACGACGAACAATGGTTTTGAAGATGTCAGTCTTCCAAGGATGGGCCACAATTGTAAACGTGAACTGTAGAAAAGGGTCACACCATCAATATGCGGGTGAAGTCGCAGAACATTCACGTCCTCTGTCCATCGCCCACGCACGGCGTGGCTTACGGATTCAGCCAAACCAAAATGAACGTATTATCCACCCTCGATGAATGAACATGTATACTTCCGTGGTGTTCTCAACAGAGTACGTGCATCCAACGGCAGCTGCTGCAACACTTCCCTCAAGTGACTGATCACAATGCGGACGGCTTTTAAAGACAGGCCGGCCTCTACGGCAATCGCGCGGACAACTTCTGTGGGTGTCCTCTTCCTCTCGTTTGTACCAACGACGTGGTCTAAAGTGGTGGTGACAATAGTGTTGAATGACGTTGCCGCATACCTGTATCCCGCGCCATAGAGATATTTCTTGTCATCACTGCTTGAGTGATCGCCGAAGTGGAAGGCTGAAGAACGTAATCAGCGGACCTTGCCTTCATTAAGCATTCTCCCTTGACACTTTCCACGACAGAAGAAGTGGTTGCAAGTGGACCTCCGTCTAGATTTTCAAGTTTACGTCACAGCCATCGCTCACCCTGAAAGTGTTGCAGAACTGGAGGAATCAGTTGCATCGCCTCTGCCACAATAGCCGTGGGTATCGTACAGTTGCCTCCAGAACGCTCCTGACACGCCAGTTCAGCCAAATGGCAAACCTTAGCACGTGAACAACCCCTCGGCCTTTTCGACTCGCTAGTGCTCATTTCTCACGTAACGAGTTGAGCAAGATGGCTGAAATTAGTCCTTTGGCGCGGTCACCATTAATGAGAAGTGGTTCGATGAAACAAAATTCACTTGTGTAGGTCTGTCGACAAGTGTTTGAGTAGCAAAAAAGGTGTGTATTGTTTTTATTAGCCTCTGTCTGCGAACTGATACACGGAGATTAGACACAACGAAATTCGGTGAGTCTTCCTTTTGAAACACTCAAAGATCACTCAGGAAACGACTCAGTGTTCCACCGTGATACAAGGGGAAGCCGATAGCGTTGGTTCGGCGCCGGTAGTGTTATCTGCGCAATCGCTATGTGAAATGCTGTTGGCTTTCAGTAAACGCCTGTAAGTTAATACCTGGGTCTGTCGTTAAATAACATAAACGTGTGGACGTACGTTGTAGTGCTAGATCCTGAATTCGTACACCCAGAGTTTCCCCAACCTTATGATACCGTGAATCGGAAGTCGCAGGGGAAAACAATGAATCTGCAACCAAACTTTATTTATTGATTTACGCATCGTTCACAACAGACTTCAACGTAACAATTAAGGGGTGCTAGAGAGCTGGAAGTGAGAGCACCTTGAGCACAACCGCACAGCAGCCACAAAAGTGGAAGAGTGCGCCGACGGAAAATTCCAGTCGACCTTCAGAATTCAAACAAGCGTTAGACTGGTTAAGCGGCGTTCCTAACGGTAATAGCTCAACATTGTTATCCTAATGAATGTAACCTACAGGAGTAGAGATAGTGCGAATTCATTACACAACTGAGAGCATAACTGCGATACTTATGCCGGCCCACTAACTTTGATGCTAGTGGTCTGTAGTAAGTTCACATGTATAAGGCAATGTGAACAGGCGCGGTGGTACTGGCAAGGCAAATTTTGGGGACGTCGAAGGTGATCTCACTATACATTCGATATTGCAACCAAACCCTTATTTAATTCAAAGTCCCCGGGGACAGACGGACTGTTTCAAGCCTCTTTAGAAGGTAATTTTTTTCAAGCAGGTCACAGGCCTTCTTAAGGCTTAAATGGTGGACTTCCTTCTTCTATATCCAACTTCTTGGTGATTTTACCAAAAAACTTGACAGACTTGCTAGACAGCATCGTCTCTTCACAACCCCGTGCTTCTGGGCTATCAGGAGTCAGCATCTGCTGACACGGATCATAACCTTGTCCTTGAGTGTTTTTTCCATAATTTTCAGTAAGATAGGTATGAGACTAACATACCGGTAATTCCTGTTGGCCCTTAGATATAGGGGTAACCGCAGCTGTCCTGAAATTCCCCGGCAATTTAGTCCGTTTTTAAATACGCGTTAAACAAAAAGTCCGAGGGACCCGCCTACAAGTCTCCTAAGGGTTTTAAAGTTTGAATGTGTCACATCTAGCTTCAACGCCTTGTGGACGTCTAAGTTGACTAGTTAATTTCTCACCTTTTTCACGGTAACATGCACATCTGCCATTTTAAGCAGGTCTGAATAAGTTGCCAGTTCTGGGGTGCTCCCATTGTCAGTGATGTGCGTATTTTCAAAGTAAAGAAGATTCACAGATTTCTAGTTTCTCCTGATAGCATTACCGTCCATTCCACATTTAAGACAACACGCTGAAACTCGTACTGGCACCTTAAACTGAAAGTGGTTATAACATACCTCTGGGTTTGCACTTGCCCGCTCCACTGAATTTAGTTCCATACGCCGTCGACAATTCTTTCGAGTGTAAGTGATTGATCTTTGTACCTTCATATACTCTGGGTAATGACCGTGTCCGCACATATGTTCAAACATTTCTTATGCGCTTTGCTTTTGACTCTTGGTCTTACTTCCCTGCATACATCACGGAGGTGTCCTTCGTCGTTGCCATCCATACATCGATGTACATTGATTTCGGAATCCCAACGTACGAAACTTCTCTGTTTCTTAAGTCACTTAGTTTATTTTTGCAGTACAACTTACTTGAGTTATTTGGGAAATTGACTCCACAGTCTGCCAGTGGCAGACTCTACGTGATCACTCGTACCCAGGTAGACATGCGTCTTTAAGTTGTTCATGTCGTTAAGAGACCTGCTGATAACTAGGTTCAACAGGCCCGGTTTTTCCCAATCCTGTACCAGGTATTCTGGCTTGAACGTTGAAATACAGCCATCGCCTAATAAACTTCAGTAACGTGACAGCTGATGAACCGTTAGGTGCAAACTTCCTTGTCCACTCGGTCTTCAGAACAATGAAATAACTAAGATGGGTTTTGGTGATCTGGGTTGTGAGTTCGGTAGGAACCTCTAACGGTTTGACATGTCTTTCCGTTGTGGTTAGTGGGTTGCGGTAAATTTGCGCTACCAGCACAGTCACCCATAGCTTTCATATAGAACAGACACCTACCGAAAGGTTAGGTGCAATTATTTCTCCGCTGACCGTTGTCAAAAGTTTTATACTATTAACAATAAAGTGTCCTGTGAACCTTTCATTTTTCTGATCGGCGGAATAATACCCGTAAGCTGGGGGGGAGGCAGAAACTCGGTGCATCCACACCTAGTCTGAGTCACGCCCCACTTCCACCCTTCATTGATACCCCACAGTTTCTGCCTGAAAATCTTCCCATTTATTACACATCCTACATACTTTGGTATAGACCATCCTTCTACGTGATGGAGGTTACTGCACTTTACACAAAATAATGAGGATTTGCACTGAGGCTCCATGCCAGAGCACCTGTTCCGTTCTGTAGTACACTCACTCCCTTTCGTTTAGGCCAGCTCCAAATGCGCGAACCTTCACCGGAGGTTGTGCTCAAGGGAGTGCTGGCTCTGTTCTTAGTGATACTACGTTTCGTCACTCCGCCAAAGTAACGCAACACCACCAAACTGTTGTGTCCAAGCAACGTTTGATGCACCACTCGATTTGAACTGGCTTGATGATGATTTAAAAACTCACAGACATAGTTAACCTGTTTTTGGGAGGAACATTTATCGCCGGCCTAGAAGCCATTCGCTGTGCATCTCTCCATTCTGCAGTCATCTGCCGCAACCGCAATTTTCTCATGTGACAGTGTGGAACTGTACTGCTGCCACCAAAACATGCCCCTCCAACGTGGGTTTGTGAAACCCACCACTACTTTACTTAGATCCTCTGCCACCATCATCTTTTTGACGGCCGTGTGTTCAAAAATATTAATTGACCTAAATATGTTGACAGGGTGATTCCGAATTGCACGATCTCTCATTCGACATCCTCCACAATACGGTTCTGTTATGCCACACACCAACACAGTGTGACTTCTTCCAGTGTCTAGGTCACTGATTTCCTCAAGTCAAGAGATCACGCACTTATGAAAGCGTTTGTCGGTCTGTGATACTTTTAAAATCGCAACTTTCTGATGCAGTTGTTCTTGTTCACTAGACTTTCCTATCTGTTTGATAGAGTTTATTAAGACATCTGAGCTCTTTTGGTATGACATTTTGTTTTCGAACAAGCTTCCAGTGGGTAGCTGATTTTATGATTTTAACCCTTTGACTGCATGACCATCGCTGTTTAGCATTATACATTCAACGAAAGCTTGCAGCTTCATCCTCTCTAGTGAGTCATGGTAAATTGTTCTTCGCTTAAACCTATCATCCTGGCTACTGTGTTTCAGAATGATATTCACACAGCTAAAACAGACATGTTTTAAAACGTGATGTCCTGCATACTGCGCAAAAATCCCCAGTTCGAAGCTTGCTGCGTCTGCGGTGGTACCATCTCTTGAATGTATCGCAACGATTTTCTGCCTGCACTCCTTGCAAATAACTGCCTACCGCACATAGAAATTTGAATGCATTGACATCCGACCTTTCCCGTCAAAGTGGTGTACTTTTTATTGCCACTCGAAACTCTAATTCTCTTCGTCTTTATAATCAAAAAAGTTGGTAGCTTGTTGGAACCAACCCAACAAAATACTGCCCGGTAAGTACTCACTATAGAAAACCGATCGATAATGAAAAACAAGGACGCAACGTGCTGACCCCAGCTCATATTGATATTGACCCTGTGAAGGAGAGTGTACATAGCAACACGTTAAGTTAGCGGGGAGCGGAGAAAGTTGTGTTTTTATCCCCGGGGTATTACAAGATGAACAGGCTGACTAAGGCGAAAGTAGATAGAAAGCAAAATCACGGAAAATGTACAAATGAATGCGACTATGAAAAATAGTATTTATTGTAGTCGGTACAAGATCCAGGTAGTGCTAAAATGGTGGGAAAAATCTTGTCTCACCTGAATTATTTTCGGCACTAGATAACACAGAAATCTTTGGCTTTCCTATCCCAGTGTCTTCCGATCAATCCAAAATGACTTCCCCTGAAATATTAAACCTCGAAATTCTGCCATTTTCAAGTTGAATGCTTCTTGAAAAGTGAAACTCCACCGACACAAAAATATTAAACTACCAGCTTTTGGCCACTAAGGTATTGCAGCTAACATTCAGGGCGTCTCCGTATGATATGCTTACATGCCCAGTTCACATATATACCGGCATATATGCACGTAGCACATCTTGCCCTTGGCAGCAACCACGCACATTCATATAAACCATCAATCAGTCAGATATACGTCAGTCGTACACGAACTCATACATTTTCGAAATCAAACCCTCAACCAATCTAACCTCTAGACACAAAGCAGATATCGACTATAATTTCTAACTTTCAAACCACAGAATAAACTCGTCTAACTTACGTGCCTTACAGGTTTGAAGGTAACTTAAGCAATGTTGCTTACGACACGAGAGGGTAGCTTATCCAAAGCATTTCTGATCCCTTGTGGAAAATGCCTACTAGTGTGTTTCATCTCCATGTTTTAGCAGCCTGTAATTGTGCCCCACAGCATTTATGCGCAGAACCAACTAAAACAAGCATCCTATCACTAGACCTGATCTTTCAACCATTAATTTGAACGCTACAATCCGCATCTCTCAATAGTCGCATTACAAGGGTGTGGCGATTAGGTTGCTGAAAACCCCCACTGTAACTCAACTCCAAGCTGCCAACCTCTGAACCGTTTCAAATACTGTTTTCGAAATTGAGAGACTAATTAGGTGCGCACTACTCCGACTGTGTCCTGACGGATGCTCTCTACAAAGAGATGAACATCCTTTTTTCTCAATGTTAACTTCGGTAACAACGGACAGAGAACCCACATCGTCATCTTCGCAACCTACCAGCATTGAATAGTCGCCCTAAAATTATGGGCAAATATCACTTCCAAGTCTCTCACTTGATTTACTCTGTTCAGTAAAAAGTATCCTAACGATGGTTATCCCACTATCGTGAAGAGTTTTGCTTGCTTCCGTTGAACAGATGATGGCTTTGATAGCGTACGATGATCTGTTGTGCCGCTCAGTCCAAGTAATCAACCGACCTAAGCTCTTTTGTATGATTCCCTCGTTAAGGCTTCAAACTAACTTCAGATTCCCAGTGTGTAAGAGGCAAAGGATTTTAGGTCCACTAGCAAGATCATTTAGGAGCAGTAGAAATAAGAACGTCCCAAATACGGAACATTTTTGCACCCAGCACAGAACTTGAAGCTCCTCCGGCTTCCCGTTTCATCCCTGATAAACACTTTTCGCCATCGACAGTCTTCACCAAACACGTTACGAGTTCGAAGTTTAACAAGTAGTAAACGATTACTGTTTCAGCGGAAGGCCATACGGGAATCCATAAGATAAACTCCAACCTGTCCACCGCTATCTGATCTCTTGATTTCCTCCAAGATATTAGCATTTTCCTCACAACGCAAAACTGGTTAGCCCTCAACTAGTAAGATGCACAGCTATTCTGTCACTCAATATTCCTTCTACCGCATTTGGAATAATAAATTTTAAACCTACAGCGGGGATTTGTACTTCCCTCTTTACTACCATCTTTGTGGATGACAGCCACTATCACTGTCCTCCAGCCTTCAGATGTGACGACTTTCTTGATTGATTTGTCGAACAGCGTTGCCAAAAGCTGGGCAGCTCACTTAACCTTGATAAGGATAGCATATGATCCACCAGGCTCAGAAGATAGAATTTGAAACGAAGGAATGCATTTCCGATTTCAGTGGCAATTCCCTCACCGGAGTAACAAGTGTGTGATACAAATGACAGTCTATCCATTAAAACTACTCATAGAATTGACAACATTTTAGCTTTGTATTGTTCCACAACTGCTCCCACGCCGTTTTCATTTATTATATTTCCCAACCCTTTCCGCCTGAATGTTATGAACTAAATATAATTGAATTGATGCGTAGGTTTGACTTCGGTTGCCTTGGTTAACTTCACCTCAGTCCGTTTTACAATTCCTCATTTACCCCAGTATAAACGCTCCCCATTCCTCCCGATTTCATCAGCTTTCGCATACCCTGTCCAGGTCTAATTTTAATAACTTCATATCTTATCCAATTTGATATTCCTACTTTAAAGGAGCACACGAACTGAAAGGATTGAGAAAAACGACCTTACCACTCGCCGTCTTGCCTTTTACCCCAGTCGAACAGTTAACTTTTCAGTTAAGATCATGAGCAACCTTCATCGATCTATCTTTACAGACACTTTTGAAGTCCGTAAACATCTTTTTTAGGTAGTTACATTACTATCACCTTTAACCCTAACCGAGTAGTGGCATGACCGTCGCCGTCTAAGGAGGGCACTGAATTGGTCTCGTCAATTGTATATTCGGCAAAAACTCGAGTATCCTCATTGACCCTACCATCGTGTATGTGCTTTCACGTGTTGCATTGCAGCTTCCGTGCAGAAAAAATTTTCAACATTTGTCTGAATGCGTCTACTCTGTCTGGTGCATTGAAAATTCCCAGTACTACCAGTCAAGTATCCAACTTTACTAACCAATGCAGATCATTTAAACATTGGCCCACTTAAATACAAGCGCCGGACCCCTACAGACGACTGTCACATTGACTGGTTTGGCTGACGCTATGCATTTATTCACACAACTTCAGTCTTGAAGATATATAGACCGGCTACTTCGGTTTACTTGAGTTATTAGGTGATTAAAACCGTCCTCTCATCCCCACCATCCCCCTTCATCAGTTCTGTTTGTCCAAGATACACTCACCTTCGCATGAGCTACTATCCAAACCCAAGCAGCACTGGTAAACGGAACCTCAAGCAAGAAACTACCCTACTTATTTCCCAGTGATATATGCATAAACAAAGAATATCAAAAGACATGTGTACCCTAGATAACTCCATTCCATAGGGTTGGTTGGCCTAGACTGACGGATAGCCCCCGATATCCGTACTAGAGACGGACGGTCCTACAACTGTGTAGTGATTTCAGATTCTAGCCAGCACCCCTTTTTAATAGCGTCGGAAACCTAGTTACTGTGCGCTCATGGATCAGGATTGATAGCCTTAATTCTGTAGATATATTCAACACAACACAGCAATCAGTTTCGCGCAGATTGTACATATAGTACGTCCTAGAAGAGCCCAGCAACAAAATCTGAAGAGTAGTCATGGCTCAGACGTGTGACACATCTAAATATTCGAATTGCTATTCTTATCGGAGCTCAGACGAATGTACAGGTGTACTAACCGATTCGAGTGAGCGAAAGGGTCTCAACCCACCGTTGAAACGGCAACCAGATTGGCTGTGTGTGGTGCACGTGCATTCTCAATCGAGTCATTTGGCCGCATCGTCTCAACGAACTGGCCACCACGATCCACGAATGATAACACCTGACCACACACACACATTTCAGCGCTCGAGAGATAACGTTGGACTGCGAACCGGCATGTGACGATGAATTCAAATAGACGAGGTAAAAATACGATATTCCCCTGGCGGACTGTCTCATCGCGGTAAGGTTCTCACCAAATGCTCAATAATAGACTGAATTCAAGAACAAGACAATTCAACAAATTAATAAATGATAGACCGAAGACCAATGGTGCAGACTGAACATGTAAGTGGCTGATAGCACCTTACAATCGATACTTCCATTTCACTGACGGCAAGTCGGACTTGTGGGCTCTTGAATGACTAGCCTGTCCCATGTGTCTGACATTTTACTGTTATGTTAGATCACAAATTTCTTATTTCAGTTTACCGGGAAAAAATAGTCGCGCGAATTAGGCTAAATCAACACTGATTCATGTCGAACCTGGCTGAGTGGATTTATATCGAGATTATTTCAGCTTGGGTTAACCTTCTGTTGCTTTGTTCGTTCACGTCTTATATGTGATTTTAAACGTTCCACGAAGTATAAACCGATGGATCAACCTTCAAGCTATGCATCTTTAACGAAACTACTCGATAATGTTAATACACCCGTGATGCAGCTATTTAGGATTTTAGCACAGTAAACCTCTGTTTACGTTTTCTATCGCCAACCTTTTAGCAACTGATCAAAAGTTCAGGGAAAACAAATAAGCGGTCACAGCAAAAACATCGGGATTCCATCAAATAATCGAAACCTAGGACCCCCTAAAATTGTCCAGACTAAGGGGTCGTTGCTGCTCAACTCTGGTGACCAAGCAAACTTTTTCAGAACTCTTCTATCTAACGGTATGAAAAATTGCTCTTGATTTTTCTCGCTAGGATATGAAATCGTTATGCGGTGGGCCGGGGAATGAATGACCGAAAACAGGCCATTCTAAAAACCATAGCATGTCACCTCGTGGCAGAAGTTCGAGTCGCCCCAAGGCGAGTAAGGACGAGATTGGATCACACTAAATGAAATGCGTCGAAGCCGAATGCGTGTGAGTGATTTACGATTCGCGGATTGTGAACTAACAACACAATCAACCAAAGCTGACACCGCACACGATCCAAACATATCACAACAGAAGGTGCTAATCAAGCTGACTGCACGGGATAGTAGACGATGAACCTGATCGAAGTTGATTAGGATCAGGTATTCTACGCAACATATCTACGTCATTCAAGAAGATGTAGGTCACGAGACAGCTACTATGTTACTGTGAACATCGGACTAATAGGCGAATAAAACAGCATATTGAGCATATATTGAGTTAGATTTGTTGCGCTCAAAATCGGCCAATAAAAGCACAAGACGAAGCGACTATGAGACACCAAGGTCAGATTATTAAATAACGCGAGCACAGGAATAAAAAACAAAATGATAGATAAAGAGGATAGAATAAAATATTCGTCTGATATGCTTATTTTCATAGAAATAAAAAGGTGGAATATCAGAAATAAGGGCTGTAAAGTAATAACAATAGAATAGTAAATTGACGTCATATAAAAATTTCTAGTGATACTAAATAGCCAGTTGATCAATTTCGAGAGACAACAATCAACGGGACATTCAGGAGAAAAAACGTTACATGTGTTTACTCGCTTCTGCAATCGAGACTGAAGATAGAAGGTCAGTTTAAAGAACTTTAAAAAAACACATCCAAAAACGAAAAACTACACAAACGCTACACGAGGTTTGTGTCTGTTCTGATTTGGACCAGACAGACTGCACCAGCGCGTCTGAAAGTGTGTGGCTTTAGAGTCACGCAGAGTTTCACGAACTGGTTTCCAATCAGTTGTTCTAAAAACAGAATGCATATAAACAAATTTTATACAAAATTTAGATTAGGAAACTAAAAAAAGGTTGTAAGCCAACACCAACACAAAGCATTAGAGCACCATCCACTTGAAAAACTGTCACCCTTTTTTTTTTTAAGTTAACGGTTGAGGATATGAAGAAGCCCATAACAAACTAATGTGAATTGAAAAATGATGAGGTAAACGAAAGACGGAGCACGATAAAGAGTTTTACCTGTTCAGGCTAACTGGAACCGCTGAAATGAGGTCAGAATGAAGGAAAATAGTTGATGAGCAGTGAAAAACAGGCAGGTGGTCACCTAAGACGCTCGAACTGAACCCCAGAAAAGCAACTGTCACACCTTTTTTACTTAGTGATACAACTGCGGACGAATATAGGCAACATTAATTCCAAGATGCAAATGAGATCAAGAATGTGAATGAGCCATTGTCAAGATTGCCTTTAGAGTTCAATTAGATTGGCATGATCGAAGTTAAAGGAATCCTTCCAGTGAAAAAAAATCAGATTATCAGACCAACACCACACTTAATGATCAACGTGTATGTGAACTAAGTTGCAGATAACCGACCGGTTTTTCACTCCACAGTTTTTCAACACAAACTGGATCTCAGTACGTCTGTCGACGTGATTCAATCCAGTATAAAACTGCTTCAACATCTAGTCTATTCTGTTTCTCATCAGGAGTCAATAGGGTCTCAAAAACACTGAGCTCATTCAGAATATGTGTTATCCTTCAAAAGCATCAGACTTCTCTGTGAGTGATTATTTTAGGTAAATCACTTCTACAGAAACATCTGAAACCTCCATACATCCCCATAGACACTATTGTCAAATGTACAGTTTTCTTATCAGTGTTCAAAATTTTTTGTTATACCATTTCGTCTCCCCCTTGCAGATCGCATGAAAAATTTGTGGGCATTTTGCCACACAATGTACAACGTTAAAAATGCACTGAGGTCGATATGCTTTGGCGTGGTTAACATGAACTGTGTGGTAGCCGCAGCGTGTGACCGTATGTTGGGTGTGAATCATCGCACACACATATTAGCTTAACGAACGTTGATGACAATCTGGGGGACAGATGATTTACACTCCTTATCCATATTTCTTGTTTGTTCCACAAATCATCCAGAACGATATAACGAAAGATACGCAACAAAACAATAATGGGTGATAGCAGTCATTTCGATGAAAAGAAAGTCCACTTCGCATTATGAAAGCACTTCAGGACCGGACATCTCTCATTACAACTGTTCTCCAACGAAACCAGAGATTAAGAGGAGTTCCGATCGCATCGACACAAGCCAGAACATGAGGGGAAGACTGACCCAATCAGAAGAAACGCAGCATTGTTGTGTAACACATGTACTTAAATAGCATTTGAAAAAATTTCAAATACATACACCGAAGTAAGATAGGGCGACACTCAACCACGACAAACTATTTGAGCTTATCACGGCCAACAGAACATTAAGTTAACGTACAAACTGGGACAAAACATGCATGCAAAAACATGCGGACCACTAGAATTAGTATGGCAGATAATTTGGTTGAATATCAGCTGGCAAAAAGTAGACACGGATATGTACCACTGTTCATTTCCCGAAAAAGCACTCACAAATCAGAACACACTAATGACGTAATCAAAAATGACTGAAAGCATTTGCAGTTAGAAGAAATTGGCCCGACTGACAAGCTAATCAAATGATGACGGCTGGTGTTAGAACACGATAGGACAATATGATGGTGGTGTAACACTCATAGAGCCTGTTTGAGGCAGACAGAATATTGACAGCGAAAAATCGCACACTAACATACAGGGTTTAAGGGGTTACTGAGTGGAAAGATGAATGGCGTTTACATTCGCATAGTTAATTTTCTAAATTACTTAGTTACATTGCATATTTTTGTTTAGGCTCACCCACAGGCGTGTGTATTAACACAGGAGACACTAAAATTAAGAAGAGGCATACACAACATGCAAATGCTGTGTTTGTATTTAACGGCTATTGATCGCCTCATTTACGTACGCTCATTTCGGTACACAAAAAGTAGAAAATCGAACCAAAGTGAAATGTTGACGTTTTGATACTTCTCATGGATGCAACTATGGAAACATACGTAGATCAGTGGAATCGAAAGAACAGCTGAAACTAAAGTCAAGGACTATACTCCGAAGTAATTGAAATATGTTGTAGCACACCAATCAATAGCCAACGCTTAGAGAGGGCGAAGCGCCGTTCCGCTCACAGCAGGATACTTACCGAGTATAGGCTACAACGTCATTATGGAACCATCACTTACGGTTTTAATGAAAGCACGAATTCTGGAGTATGGCGAGACATTGTTGATCAGTCATCTGCAAGCAGTTTAATGTGCTCACAACAGTTGACTGCTAATCGATTGCTGTGTGGTTAGCTGTGTACATCACTCATAATTGACCATAGTTGTATTCCCGCACACATGTCAGATAGCCCCTTAGGTGGATAAGTAATAGACCAGAGTTTTTCTATTAAAGATTGAAACTCCAATCACGCATTCATGACCAGGATTTCCGTGATTTCACCCTGGAGGAAAGTCATAGTCGTGAGGGTCGTCGATTGAAGTTAACAGGACGGTCACTCTCTTCTCTGGAGACGATCGAGAAATCTAGGCATCAATCACAAGGGAAAGTGGTTGAGCGGTTGCATGTGACGATTTAGTCGCATCTAATGTGAGATCAGTGACGCAGTAGCCAACACGGTTGTCTCATGAAAATGTGGCACTACTGACGAGCCCCAACAAGAATGAGAGTCGAATATGGGTCTATTCGAAAGAAATTGACTAGAAACTCTATGGGAGTGTAATAGTTGTAATCAATTGGGTGTGATGTTTATTCTGTGATACGGGATTAGGCAATCAGTGATCAGACGTCACAAAATTGACCTGGAAAACATCGCGATCATTAGAGGATAAGTGATAACATTTAATTGTAGACAACATTGAAAATAAGAGAATATGTTTACAACATCTTTGATACAAGCCCAAAAATCCTGGGTGGATTAGACTGACTTGTATAGGTGGGTAGGTAAAGCGGAGTATTCAGTGAACCGAAGAGCCTGAATCGAATTTATAATCAGCCTTTCCTCTTACCACATGACAACTGATAACGTTAACTGGATGATTGCATCGACATAATTTCTGTGCACAATCCACCGTTACCAATAACTGGAATACAGTAGTGACTTGTGTTAATATATACCTGATCTAGTAGACATTGTTTTTAGATTCGCATACATACTCAGATGTAGCATAACTTAAATACTGAAAGGAGAAACCGGCTTACCTGGTCTGAAAAAGCTTTTGCGTCAGAAGTGGAACTTAACCATTAGACGTGTTTAGTGACTACCCGCAAGTATGCCCAAAATCTCAGGTCAATGAAACTGGCCTAGTTTCCCATTAGTGATTCTGTTTTTATTCCCACTACCAAATTACAATCAACTATGTTGACCAGCTATCCAGTGCCATACCGCTTTTTAACTAATCAATCACTTTGCCTATGCAATATGTGTAACGGCTGTAATATCACATTAACTAATAGTAATCCACACAGAGAGCTTTGGGGCTAAAAGAAATCTTTTATAAAACTTAGAACGGCATATCGGAACACATTCTTACTGACTTCGATAATAAGAAGCCATCCATTCTTATAGTTTATGTGGAAAATACTGCATACATGTCAACCGTGACCAACACTCATTTACTGCAAAAGAAATTGCAACTGAGTAATTCAAACTCGAACCGTTCTAAAATATCTTCAGAGAATGTGACAAACTTATGGAGGCTAAGTCTACTAAACTTCCGTAGTTGGTCATAGAAAGTGGCTGAGAACGTTATTATGAATTTTCCGGCTGAAAAATGAACTCTGAGTAAAAATCCAGCCTTCTCTGACTGTAATAAAACAGCAGAAGGGAGTTGAAGTACTTTCATGTGCTGTTTTTAAATCCGATTTTCAAAAGACTGGTCACAAAATCGGCGTTACTCTGGCATTCTTTTTGATGACGCTAATAGAAAACAAGATTTGAAGAGCGTTCATATGAACCTGGGTAATGCATTTTTCTAAGGATTCCGACAGCAGACGACGCTTCAGTGCATGCACACACGTTTGCATGTCCCGTTCTTATAGGAGAACTCGAACCAAAATGAGCACCATTCTACTCTCGCATACGTTGCACTGTACACCGCAGACCGTTTCTTGAACGGAATTTAATGGTGATAGTTGATTGGTTACTGCTGTTTATGAACTTACAAATGCGGCTTGTTTACAAAACGAGCAAGACCGCGCCTCTGGAAAAGCACTCGGTTATTTCAGACTGTCACATTTTGTTTGTTCACGACTTCCACGTACCGTTTATCGGCGTTGATATCAGAGTCAATAACTTTTCAATTTCTAATCTTTATGGAAATATACGGTTGGTCGTTCTCCTAATGAGCGTATTTTTGATTAACCTCTACCGGAGTCGTGCACAAGCGTGGAAACAGCGAGAGAATTAAAAACTTCGTGCAGCTGCGGGACATTTACCGACGATTTCCGTGTTAATATTTCTAACAATCTATTAACAATTATGAAGGAGAATCAATCACAGAACCCAAATCTGTTCAGTTGGAGACAAAAACGGAACACTCAATTAACACGGGTTACATAGATGAGTTGTGAAATAGGTTTTCGAAAGTACAAGAATTTGCCTACACTGGTCACCCTACTTAAAAGAACCGATGCAGCAAAATCACAATCAACAATCCTAAAATGTTTACAGTCCCGTGAAATGAAAGATACGTCTATTGTCTTGCAAACCATAACTACCAAAAATGAGGACAATTGCGTAGGTAACACAGTTTACTGCATCCCAAGTAATGATCTCTCATTATTTTCATTATTGTAGGCTACATTCCCATAAAGAAGGAGAGTTCAATAAGACACAATTTGGAATGGTAATGGAACAGTTCCGGAATGGCTCCTCCTAGTTTGGTGTGTAGCAGGCGCTCGGGGCATTCTCACATGCTGCTTACAAATGTCGGCTTTTTGGGATGATAATTCATCGCACAATGTTCCATCTAGAATGAACAGGTCTCTAGTTCTTGAATTCTGAATAATGATATTGTACGACCGAAAAATCAGAACATGAAACTGACGCGGGGTGGGAGGAGGTAATTGAAATTGTGTCACAAATTTTTGTCACACAAATTTCGCGAAAGTTTGCCAGAAAATGATAAAAGTTAATACTGGAACGTTTTGGAATATAAAACTGACGAAGCTGTATACCATTCTAGAAGTCCACGTAAAAGGTGAAACCAGATGGGCTCTCCTTAGAAAACGACTAAGGTCATGCTCAAAAGCCATAATCAATAGGAATAATGACATTCTGAAAAACTGCGCACACAATATCAGAAACATATGCTCTTGCGTGAATTTCTACACAGACTGCTTACACAATCACACAGGTGGGCAGTACAATTATCAGCAAGTTGTAGAACCGTGATATCGACCTAAGCGAGATACTACATTGACAGACAGACCAACATGTCAGTACGTGACTGTGAAGAATGCGGTCGATAGGAATGCAAAAATGTATCAGATTTGAGCAAAGCCGGTACCAGAGAGAGACAGCCCATCGTTGACCTACAGACTCTCAGACGAACAAACGAATGCACAGTAAAGAATGCCAATCAGTACCAGCTGAATTTTAATGAAGTCATGAAACATTGGACATGTTCAATTGGGATATGAAGAAGATCACAACACATTGCAGTAAGAGAACGTGACAGACCTAATTAAGATTGCCTTAGAATTCGAGTCGAGACAAATAGGAACAGAGCAAACACCGAAAACAACTTACCTAGTGGTGAAACGGCGCTCTTCAAATTCCACAGACTGCAAAGGAACAACGGGAGAAGTTGTTGAACTCAATGAAATGCAAGTGTTAAAGAATTATCAGTAGTAAACAGGTAGAATAAAAAAGTGTTGTATAATCTGATGTATCCAGTACAGTATGTGGGACTAACACATTGTTGATAATTTTCAAACCCTTAGCTCCAAACGTCAGAACCTACTTGTGCTGTCGACAGCAGAATCTCATATATTGGCTGCACGGACATGATGAACTTAAATCAAGAATTTGGTGTGGGTTTATGTTCTGGAAGTGATCTCATTTGACTGGTCTAGTTAGGTGAAAGGTTGAAACCGATTTCGTTCAGTAATCAAGTGGGCATATTCCCGTACACGTAGAAATTCAAACCATCGTTGATTAGGGTAGTGAGTGGGGGTATTCATACAGGTTAGGATCCACACGTGACTGAAAAAACAAAACAGTAGCAAGTATTGATACCTTACTGATAAACTGGCGGGCCAACTATGACTAGTTAACGACAGCAGTGATGGAAGGGCTTTTATAGGTATTGTGATCCCGGATAGTGGTTTTTCATCGCAGGTAATGTATAACTGAAAGCATACTGTCACACTGAAGAAAAGCAAATCAACTACTGTCAAGCAAGACTAAACAGATAACGAGCACCCAAGCAACACAACTCCATTTACAATGAGACACTGAGGGGGAAAAGCGGGTACAAACGTATAGATCAATTGTCTTTCTACTATGGGCTATAGTCTACGTAATTTTCTGCCATCCAATACTAATGGTTACGTAATCATTGAGTGAAATACTACTTCCATGTTAATTGGTGAGTAGCTGGGAATTTGGTTAATTTTTAAGCTGAACTTCACTCACATTTGACTGTAACCTTAGCATTCAGATGGACATTCCAGCCAGCCTCTTTCGAAAAGAAGCACTAGACTCGAGTTTCACTCTTGTCACAACATGTCAGCAGTGCACATTCTTCTCAAGGCCGGGATTTGAAATCCGGTCACAATTCCATGAGGTCCTAATAGCCGGGTTATCGACTGCAGTTAACAGGACAGTTACCGTATCTCCTATCGAGTAGCCTGATCGCTAAACACAAGCGAAAGTGGTTGAGCGTTCAGACATGATAAGTTGTTCAGGCCAAATGTGAAGCCATTTGTGCAGTGGAAACCACGGCTGTCTCACGAAAGCGTGACCGGAGTTCTAATTTCGGTTTTGGTAAGGATATGCATTTTTAATTCGGACTAAATGTATATACGTTTCAAAACATTAGCCCTTTTGGGTGAATTATGTCGATGGGCAATGCTCCGTTCGATCTTCATAGTTTTCAACGCTAGACACTAGTTTTATTCACGAATACCACAGTAGTCCATGAGCTGTATAGACATGCGCTTCAGAAAGTAGCAACGGTTCCTGCAACAAGGGTTGTTGTCATCATCCGAGGACCATCGGTGGATAGAAACCTAGTTTGTTATGGGAGCTGGAATTGTTCATTTATCGAACACAGGCTGATGTCTGTATAATGAACGTAGGCGTGAAAAGTAAAGACTTGGTTTTAAGAAGTGCTGGCTGTAGCTTTCAAAGCAACTGTACCAAACCTTTTCTGAGGCACCATTAAAACTAGCAAATTTCCATGACTGGGATGGGTTTGTAACTTTTAATAATACCATCTTTGTAAACAAAGAACTGTATGCATCCAATGGCGAATGCGAAACAAACAGTTTCTTTAGTCACGGGGGTAAGTTTGGCTACCGATATTAGTACACGTGTTCTCCAAATATGCACATCTATGTGGTGAAACTAAGAACTGCATGGCTTGTAAGTGATGATGGAATGAACACAGACATCTAGCACGGTTTGACCGATACAAAATGAAATCCTATCCATTCTAATGTATATTTGCTTTCTGAATTTCGGTCTGTCGTAGAAGATGCACGTGAACGGATTCTAGGTATGCAGAGATGATTATTTTGGGTAGTGCGGAAGGCAAAAGAATCACAGTGCGAAGTGTGATGGACAGAAAGTGTGGAAGGAAAAATAAAATGTGAGAGTCTGTAAAAAATTGCTCTGAATTGATGCACTTAGATTATCTCGTAATGGTCAGGGGAAGTGTTTCATAACATCGCCAGTTTGCACCCAGCAGTCCCTATTATAAGACGAAGTTAACACTGCCTGGGTATAATTAAAACTTGTATAATGGTAACTGCTGAAACATATACAGCCTAGGAAAATATGGAATTACAGACAACACCGCTTGATCACGGTTTCAATACAATGCTATCCAGTTCCACAGATGATGCTACGGAAACTTGTTTAAATAACAGGTTTGGTGAAGGGGTTAACAAAATGCTAGTTGCTATACCAGTTAACACAACGGAGTATGAACACTGAAAAAGGAACCAGCCTACGGAAAATTTTCGGGCGAACAAGTTAAGTATGTAAGACGGTAGAAACAAAAACAATCAAAATCACATAGAGTACATAGAAGACGAACTATAATGCAAATCACTGAGCAGAAAGACCAGCCGATCGCCACATCAAACATATTCATAGATGAATATGATTAGATTTACTGTCAAACCACAACACATAAAAGAGACCCGTGTAGGTACAAGCGTGTCAACAAACAGAGTGCAAATCGGTTTGTCATCCAAATGAGAACCAGAACAATGGATCAGCAATTATGTCGGCGGCATGTGACTTTTTAATACAGAGAGAGAGAGATCGAAAATCACGACTGAATCCATATCAACATTTTGTCAACAGTAAATTGATCATCAACAGGAATGCGGTAGGTGAGATATTTTTCTGAAATACACTGAGCAAGGCAAACTTCAGCAAAAGTTGGCGAACACTTTGAGTTCTGCTAGATAAGGTCGTTTTAAAAAGATCACTGCCTGGTTAATCCAAAAAAAACCAACGATCTTCAGTCGTGTTCTGCAATGCAACAACACTGTTAAGTACATTACCAATCCGGTATGCTTTGCTCGAAAAAAATAACGACCTAATCAGCTACATCTAAGAATGTAAATTTAGGTGAAATTAAAGCGCACAGTGAACAGAAGCAATGACTCTTTTAGAGAGATTTTCCACAAGTAGTGTTTCTACCTACGTACTCATCGAAAACTGACTTATTTTTGTCACAAACACACGCACGCTAATGAGTGGAGGGCCGCAACACCAAAGACGGACACATCTAAACTGGTTGATATCCACGTTAAGGATGATAGTACCAGTCGGCGTGTAAAGGTACAATCCATAATAGATTTCCGAATGTACCGCCACTGACCACAGACGCTGTTGAATATGTACGACATGCTTCATAAGCTAGTAGTGCAAATCAACTATGGTCATTTCCGAGTTCCATAAACCATCTTTTCATAAAAAGGCTAGTTCTTGTCTTAGAAATACGAACGCCAATTGGAATTCCGCAATACACAATCTATGTGATGGTACGGCATTTTCCGCATACCGAGTGAACTAAGATTTTTAACTGAATTAACGTGATGACGAGTTTCGTAACTTAGCACCTTCTAGATCACACGTTTACGATGCGTGATCAGTTTCAGAAAAGCAATAGGGCATTAAAAAGACTTAAGTAAAAAATGACACACAGGCAAGCTAGTTACTCCACGTTGTCGTCATCGGAAACGTGTTACCGCGGGATGACTTCATCAGTTAAGTTGGCGTAGCTCCCAGAGAGGAACAAACTTCCCAGAACCATACACGGAACGTATTGCCTTCTAATCACATCAAACCAAAGTTGGTTAGACAATTACTGCAAGACAAGTCAAACCGTTTGTGAACACTCTTCCTATACCGTTCGCGCAAGCTAAATTTTGACCTAGGCCAGAAGCAAGAGTCTCTCTACAACCTGTTTAGCTGGCCGTCGAAACATTGTTTAAAACAAGTGAACAGGGCATTGATCCTGACAAGTTTGATATGATCTTTTGTGAAAGCAACTGTTATTGGATGTGATTTAGAAAAATTCATGTTGAAGCAATGTGCGTGAAATGATTGTTGTGGAACGTGAACGAAGATCTACAGAGATGATCACTTGCAAATCTAAATGAGATGACCCAATTTGTACTGGTTCAGCTACAGTATGCGCCACTGATTCTCAAAAGGAGGGTTTTTTTCTTTGACGATAAATAAGCAGAAGCGGTGGAATTTGTGGTTATACGGATTTAATTACCAGAGTTAGCCGATGACGGGAAGTACGGAATCCAGGAAAGATCCAGTGGTCGTGACAGCAGAGGGTAAATACTACACAGGGCCATCCATCCGTGATTTTTCGATTGATTTGAGTTACAGGAATGACTATGAGTGGTTTAGTTTAGCCCGCTAGAGAAGTGTGTTCAAACAGGTAGACGTATGCATGAAGAAGAAAGTTAAAAGAAGGTTTAGCTTGAATGTGTAAAATTTTTTGCGGGCAACAGATGATCGTTTAGATTCCAACGACAAACCAAAAGTCGTCATTGAAACCTGCATAGCGGTTCCCTGGAAATGAGAGTCGGAACTGTTGAAGTGCGGTCGCAGTTTTAGATTTGAATAAAAACCATGAAAGGCTCATCACGCGGTAGCCAAGAATACCTTTGGAGTGGAAACTTTCTATCAGTTTAATACATAATCGAGTAGCTCCAGATAGCCCGGTACTAAGAATACCGAGTACTAGAGCCAAAATCACGAGTTAGAAGCTGACAACCATCAATGTTTTGGTGAAATTAACAAAACAACAACCAATGAACTCATATACAAAACATCACATGAGGGCTCAGCATACGAAGTAAACCGCGAAGTAAACCTGACTGACAAAGCGAGACATTAAACTCTGCAGGGAAACTATCTCGCGAATGTCACCTTGTTCTCACTTGCAACTCGGCTATTTTTTAGTCACGTGTGGGTATCTCCACGCTGAAAGTCTGAGGTTAGAGAAAACGCATTTCAGCAGTAAAAGTTATTCCTCTACATGGTCGCACAACAGTTTAATCGTCAATCTTAACTATCAACGAAATGCTGTCGACGCATATGAAGGGCATGCCATATTGATTTTCGGAGTATGAAGGAAGCACAAACGTTCAGCCTAAATATGTGGCTACCGGAATGAGAAAAGAACAAACAATTTCAAGTAATGTTGAGGTGCACAAAACCGAGTGCAAACACCCGAACTCACCCGCGAATTGTTACGACTTAAAGCGGTACGAATCAAGTCGACTATGATGGCGTCACCTTTGCGTAGGGCGATTGCCAGAGCATCCTCATTACACTGAAATGTATTGTCACGAAAAAAATAGAAACCAAATGAGAAAAGCCGCCGAGCCACACACGAATGACCAATGGGCGGTATCTAGTTATTCATGACATGTCAAACGCTGAAGGTCAGATGAAGAAAGACGGACAATGTGTTGCTGAATTTCGGGAGAGCGTATATAACATTAAGATGTGCTGATAAAAAAGCGACACCTAGACGGGACTAATTGATGCTGACTAATGAACACTGATTACAGAAGCAGTTGTGCAAAAACGAAGTTCCTCATTAACGACAGCTGAGCACTTCGCTCAGACATGCTCCAGAACAAACGCCACTAACACATTAGAAAGAGATACATCCTACAATTTACCGAGAAATTATCAACCAAGCTTTTCATTCCGTTTCAATTAGTTTATGCTAAAAGTCTGAAATACGGCAGAGAAGATTCAGCGGTAGCGATCCACTCGTTACACCTATACCGTTTTATGACTAGACCACATGTATGTGGATCTTATGTACTAAGTGTTAACGTTAAAATATCTACTGACCACAAAAACAATCATACTCTCAAAAAACATCAGGATTATTTCCATAAGTAATAAGTAGTTAGTTAAGATTGAAATCGGTCCGTCTATCAATGTACGCGTGAACAGCACCTGGTTGGCTGCGATAACGGCGAAATAGATCATGTGCTACCGACCAATTTTGATCACTAAACACAACTTACTCTACCTTGCTTTGTGAAACTAGATGCCTTGTCTTCTCTCCACAACGATTGTTCGGCCAATTGGGTTCCAACCATGAAATGATTCCCAGATCGCTTTTTCTCAAACACCAAGGCATTCTTTAACCTAACAATCTTATCTGGTCACTTCATGTGGTAACCCCGTGCAGAAAGATAAGAAAGCTGCCTCCTACACCAATTGTAATAATCTGAGGTTTAAGTCTTTGAACCTGATTCCGGAGGGGTTCGAACAAGAAATCACCACGAATTCGAGTCAGCTAATGTTAGATGATGAAATTTTGTCACTGCTGAACAATCTTAGTCTGACATACACACTGCCGGTTCGCTTTCTTGTGATTCATAGTAAAACGCAAGTTATGCATACACTTTATTATGAAACCAAGGTTAGTATGTCCATATTTCGTGTTACAGCATTTACTCAGTGGAACACATTAGCATCACAACGTCGGTTACTTAGCGGACAATGGATACACAACGTCTAACCGGTGATTATTCTGAAAAAATGACTGCAGTTCGCAACATCTCAATATTATTGGTTTCACTCATCCGATTTTGTGATCATCACCTATGTCCGTTGAAACATTACAAGTCGAATAGAACATGCAGACGATTTGTTCACATCCATCAAACAAGCCAGATACTCAATTTGTTCCCTAGCTTCGTCATCGCTCCAGTGACGCACAATACCGTGTACAACTATGCGACTGGGCAGTACATGCAATGAACTCAACCTAACAAATATGAGGAGACTTTTGCTATGAATGTGACCTTTGTGGGAGAATACACTGGTACGCCAAAAGGTGGCATGAGGCTGGTTAAGCTGCGGTTTACCTGGACATTTTTTCACGTCGCACGCGAATGTGTAATCATCCTAACTACGTTTGGTAGACCAAACCCAAAAACGCCCATTACTGTGTATTACGGAACCACTGCAGAGCTATAAAGTTCTTTGTTATATTGTATGTGGATTTGTGTCGATAATCAGTACTGGTATGGACTAAGTTAGTCATCATCACCTTGTGCTATATCAGGACGATAAGTAGCAACCGATGATGTGTGTTTGCATAAAAGTCTTTGGTAAATTAAAGTGTGCAAATTAAGAACATGGATATTTTCATCAGCCAGTGTTTGCCAGTGAAATTAGCGAACACTATCAATGTGAACAAGTTAGATTAGGGGAAAGCGATAGGAGAAAAATGAACAGTATGCACATAAAGTGATATTTCTTAAAAGGATAGGGCATAAAAAACAAAACAGAAGTAAAGCGATCGATTACCAATTAGAACATTTATACAGTGTACGACATACAACCAGTGGCGAACGCGTTGGTTTACAAAATGATAACAGAGGGAACGATAAAATGTTCGTAGTGGGTCCAGCAAACCAGTGTGGTGAAAACAGTTGAAACATTTCACAGCTGTAGATAACAGTGAGAGTACAACAGAAAGGACAACACTGTTGCCAATCTAGTTGCCAACAAACTGAGCCTAGTGTTGACATAGGTACACAATTGTTGTCGCTGGACAGACAAACTAAGACTGCACGAGTAATTATGAATTTTGATTATTACAAACTGAGTATCACTCATATATGTTCTTCAATAACTTAAAAACGGTCCAGCCGGCTCAACATTGTTTGTGATTGCAAGTTAGAATGAGAAGTCTCGATCATTGACAGTCAAATGGAGTGAGCCGGACTGTTTCTGTTTATTCGTTTGAGATAATCAGACAACCTGAGCGTTAACCACATATGGCTGTGTACGAGCGTTGGGAGGTAATGAGCCGATCATGCTTAATGTTAGGCCAGTGGTGTATTCGTCAACACCGTCCACTGACAAGAATATGCACTACGGATGACCGTGAACAAGAAAGATACTTTAGTCAGCACCCTTTCCACTCACGGAAGTTTTGTGTTTCTCGAAATCATATTTCCGAGACTCAATATCGGCTTAAGATAGGTAAAGAGATCTATCAGGTATTGCAATATATCTTCGAATGCACAATCACGTTGTCTAATCATCACAATTAACTAGACAGGAACGGTATAGTACATCCTTCTGAAGTTGGACAGTTAAACAGTGTGTGAACTGTGAAAACCATGATCAAACGGAGGTAACGATCGTTTGCATTAACTCGATTGTGTGGCCTGACGATTCTGGGCTCAATTTCGCTGTCGGATTGCACATGAGCCCATTCACGTCAAAGACAGACATGCAATTCAGGAAACTGATAGATAGCCTATGGAGAGAGAAGAAAAATAGTCCTGAGAATAAGGAATTGGCATGAGCAATCTTTGATCGCAACATTTCAAGATAGCGTTTACCCTTAATAAATTCCACGGATTTCTCTTCTTATCAAGAACGGATCCAGAACAAATAAGCAGAAAAATACAGCAAGTTCCTACGCGTCTCCAACACAAAACCCAGAGTGCTAGCAACATACTGCGTTTGCGTTCAAAATGTCTCTTTCGTTTCACAAAACAACCACGAAAGCTGTAACCTGAAAGTGTAACCGCATAAGTCACACACAAATATTAAGAGGCGCGTGCACTCACATTGTCCCTGAGGCTCAGATCTATGCCTGGACGATCGAGTAGAGCACTGACCACAGCATGGTCACCCCGCTGAATGGCATACATGAGAGCGGTGTTTCCGGAGTTATCCTGCATATTAACGCAAGCTCCGTTTAGTAGTAACAGTTCGAGCACGTCCACAGACGATTTTTGGGCAGCCATCATCAACGGGGTTTTTCCGGACGTAGCACTGGCTCGAAGATTTACGTCGCCCAAACGAAACAGACGTCCAAGTGTACTCATAGCAGGACTAGATGGCTAAAATTAGACGGATGCAGAAAACAAGCTGTGGACACATAGGTACACAGAAGGAGGAAACTACTTACAAAAAAAACTAGCCATTGTAAACGCAGGAAATGTATTACAAGTGTGTACAGACCACTTGAGATCTGAAAGTTCCGGACAATCGGATGCTCTGGGCAATATACATAAGCTTACAATAAGGGAAGGCAAGTCAAGCTGTGGATTTGATTCCGCGTGGTCACTACCATGTTACAACATCGCTATCATATTCCGGAATTTCCGCGTACTAACGCGGTATGCAGGCTGTGCTACTTATTAAACACATTTGCTAAATTATACAGATTACAGCAAGTAAGCAAGCCCATCATAAAGATATATATATATACTAGCCAAAACAAACGAGAAAAAATCTATAAAATCGAATAAAAAGCTAAAGGGGGCACAAGTCCTCACAGCAGAGGCACCACTGAATGCGGATTACACATCATTTCTGGCGTCGTTCCCAACTATGGGTCCAGACCGAAAAGTTGATGATGCCTCACTGAACCAGATGCTGACACTGGAGCCTCTAACCGTCAAACCAGCGCTATGTTACTGTTTTCAGCCAAATCCAGATCATCCGGAACGTGAGTGATGCGGTAAATGACGGGTTCGCATTCACAAAATGTGTTCAAGCAACCGGTCTGCATACATTATCGACACACTTACCGGCAAACCAAACTTGCCTGCTGCTCCGAGAACACGCCGGCGGACAGCATCGTTGCGGTGCTCGAGCCACACACGCGTAGTGCAAAGGAGGCGCCGGTGGTCGAAGTCGACCAGTTTCTGAACATCGGTCGCACGAGCAGTGCGGGACTAATAGCCATAAGGAACGACCGGGAGTGTTGAGGACTTACACTCAACTATTCCATGGTAGGCTGATATCATGCAAAGGCTACTGGTGACCAGGGTTAACAAATGCTATCCGGAATTTAACTACTGGTCGGTAAATAGCCAATCAGAGCTGATACAACTACCCAGCTGAGCAATTTTCTCACCACCACTGAGCCACTAGCAACGATGAACGCGAGTACATGTTCTTATCAGCCTTGGAAAATAATTAATGCACCTGGCTAAAGTAAGACGCAGACCGAAGCCACGAAGAAGTATTGTGCTGCGTATGTGTGTGTGTGTGTGTGTTGGCAGAGGCCAGAGCAACACAGTCAATATAACCTAGGTTTCGAAGTCGGTCATCGGGCTAGTTTCATATTCGGGCAGGTAGCCGTCAACAAGAAAGATAAACAGGAAAGAAAATATCGAGCTACCTAAACGACCACTATTTGTGGTGTTTTAGATGAAGACGATAATTAGTCGTACGACCTTATTCCCCTTTGACAGTCCAAGTACGTACGCCAAACGTGACTCAGTGGACGAGCATGAACACAACCCTATCAATATCAATTTACAGATATTTCAACAACGGCGTCGATTCTTGCAACTTTATTGCAAATAATCTTGTTCACTCATATGTCCACAATGTGCGTCGGCATACATCAGCTAACAAACAGAGCACTAAAGAAAGATGTCCACACATCATACAAGGGAAAATGTACACGCCGATGAGCAAGCCTAATTAGAAGCTATTACTGTTTTCATAAGCGCAGACAAAAAAAAACCGCCGCGACCATACTGTGCTGAAGGGTAGATTTTTTTCTTGCAGATAATGATCCCTCCTATGAATAAGACACTATCGTAAATGCAACATCTTTCTCGCGAAGTGTCCAGGTTATCTAACTCATTGATAACTCGCTTATTTTGAATTGGTGTGTGAAAGGCAAGCCGCATGATGAAAGTGCAACTGATTCATACCCACCGACATCTCAACATATTTGGCGCTGACAGTCCTTCTTCCCAGATACTCGAGAATTCCTGGCTCTGTGTATGTGCCTTTCTGTCCTGCTCAAACTGACAATCAGACTGGATTGACCATTCGAACAAAGTCACAGACCAAGAGGTTCAGTGCTCTTCTTTAGAGGGGGGAGGTAGTCAGAAGAGATGTGCCATCGTGTGTAGGAAGAGATTATGATTTTTGGCCGTATAAATCCCGTGTTGTGGTTCTCGCAATTGAGAGAGAATCCGTCTTTTGGTGTCTACATATAGTTGCTGTACCAAGAACAGGTGGTAATTTGCGATAGGACGGAGATAAATATTTAAGTGACTTTTGTTCGATTTCCAATAGTTTGAACATCCGTAAGTAACATACTGGTATTTGAAAAGAGATGACAGCTTGAATTGCTACGAAGAGATCGATAAGAAGGGTTGCTCAAAGATATCATTCCTAGACAGCGCAACTATAATGAGGACAAACACCTGGCGTTATATTGTTATAAGTGAGAGTGGTATATTAATGGCTGATGTTAATTCTATGAAGGAATATTGTCTTGAAAATAGAACATGAGGGAAGTAAATTAGTTTGTAAAACCACTTCAACACATTAACTCAAAGGGTCGACAACCACACATTTGGCAATAGCGAACAAATAACCAAGCAGTAAGTGAGGGTAACGTGGCATTCACAGATCAATCTTTCTAAAGCTCACACTTTCTCGCTTACTTAAGTGTCCAAACCTCATAGGCAATTTAATCACACAATGGTAACTTTCACGCAGTTAAATTCGCCTAGTTGTCACCTTATTTGATGTTGTGAGCCATAAACTGTGGTATCTTCAAGTTGGAACACGAAGTCAATCGAAAGCAGCCAACATACAGGTAAATACTTTCAATCCCCACCTCTCAACCATTAACTGTCAATCAACCAACATACACCATTCAGGCGCGTCACTTCGTTGGAAACTGTGGTGTTCATCCGACAACGCCGTGAACCGTACGGGTAACTATAAAACAAATCAAACCATTCGAAATCCAGGCAAAACCTACACAGTAAAATGAACAAACTGAGCGGCCCGCTTCTTGTCAGGGCAAGCCTGAATAGGGTCACCACCGTGTATTTTGGCGACCGTTCATGTGAATCGGTTCCGACCAGAAATGAAATGTACGCAACAGACAGACAATAACAAAACAGAAACAATAAACACATAAAACGTACCGTATTTGTGGCAGTCGCGATCATGATGGGTGAGTAACCAGCTTGATTCAATCTATTGGGTTCGGCATAACCCGAGTCAATAATCAAATTGACCACAGCCCAAGCACCGTGTCCGACCGCCAAATGTAAACAAGTTGTGCCCTGAAAGGACGGGGAAGTAACGGAACGATAGGAATGTAAAATAAGCCACGATGTTAGGATAATAGGAACCGGCACTATATATATATATATATATATATATATATATATATATATAACAAACGAGTGAGAATACACAAAAGACTGTGGTAACATGGAGTCGAGTGTAGGCCAAGTTGTTTCATAAAGCGTTTTCGACGTATGAATTGTCGTAGGTGTAGTATAATCACTCTATCTAAATACAGTCCGACCTTGGTTTCGACTAAATGGCGATTTTCTTGAAAACTGCAGTGGCTTTGTTGTAGTGAGTTTTTAATTTATATTGAATAAGTGAATAAAAAGGAGTCTATTGCCGAAGTCTTCAATCAGTCAGTTTTAACTGTATCGAGTTGCCACTGGTGGTAAGGAGTGGGAGCAACTGAAACCAATGGCAAACGCATGAATGCGGGCATACCAATGATCGCGATCTGAAAAAGTTCCCATCCAGTAATAATGATTAACACGAGGATCTCAACTGGACAAGTGATACTCAATATAAATCCCTCTGTTCTGTGAATATGCCACAAGTTGAGTAATTTGATTTGGAATAAATACACACCGCCCATCCACTCATGAAGGGTCGATTGACTCCTCAAGCAAACTGTGAAATAGTGTCAGTAAGAATTCGGACAAATGAACGATCTTGATAAGAAGGCATTAGAGGAAAAACTCCAGGACGTACTTGGTCGTTAGTGGACTGAACGCAGTCGCGCACGAGCTGTTCGTGATATTCGTTGAGAATGGCCAGAAAGTCTTCCAGGCGTTCCAAATCAACTTTGGATGAAGAAGTCAGATTGAACCAGATATCACGCAGCTTGCGCATTTCTTTGGCCTAGCGGTCACGAGACACGATGAAAGGGTGTGAAGAAAACGAGTCACAAACAGGCATTGCCCGCACAGAATGTTCAGACACAGTACACAACAATGATGCATAATTTGAAACATTGAGTTTCTTTCATCCGGTTCATCAGAGTGGCATGAAGACACATTACGAAATGCAAGCATTGCTTTTGGTCACACCGTTCGCCATACGCTGAACCTATAAAGCCGAAGGGTTTGCGCGATCGACTGTTGAGAACAATGTATGGTTTCATGCTGCTTTGCGGAAATGATGGACAGCGTCATACAGTACGTTAGGCAACATAAAAGGTTTATCTGTCAGACGGATGTAAGTAAGCCCACACGTTAGACCACCGTAAGTAATTCGATTGTTCCAACAAGCAACAAAGAATCTAGGGAAATAAAAATGACGCGATGATGCAACTGTTTGTCTAATCTTAACGGTACAGCCGGAAGCATCTTGCCAGATTGTTGTTTACACTGTAGTTTGGACTGCCGAGTGATTGAGCTTTCACCATAACGTTTTGCTGTTTGACGTACCCGTACATTGCATTGGCATTAGCCAAATATGGTGAGTTGATTTCGTTAAGTCACAGTTAACTGCAATACACATTACGTAAGAGACAATGTGAAACCCTAAGAGAATGTGCTACTGCAATCAACAAAATAAACATACGCTCTCAAATACATAGATTTCCATGGAGTGATGAAACTACTTGGTCAGATCCGACTCCTTCCTTGGAGAACTTTCAAACCATCAGGCTATTGCAGCCACACGATATAGAACATACTGTACACATTAGATGGTTAGGCATCCTCCAAAGAAAGTAGGGGCTGATATACTGGTCTCTGGTGAACTGCGAACTCCAAGCTCTGTTTGGCCACCTTCAGTATGGTAACTCAAAAACAGGGGATGGTGCCACTGACGCTTGAACAACCGGAAATTATCAAGCACACATACCGAGCACGGAAGTGATATTGAAACCAGATATCAGGAACCGGTTACAGATGAAAGATACAAGGAAAGGCAACCAAACGTGATGCTCAGGAGACAGAAGTTTCCTTCAAACAATTATTACATTCATTTGCCCTGACACACGTTGCTGAACCACAGTTTGTACAGATTATGAATGGCAAATGTAAGACGGTATCATCTAGTTAGAACATCACCAACGCACAGTGAAGCACTTAGATAGAAGAAAATCGTGCGATCAAAACAAGTATTATGGAAGTATGGATCAGTAAATAGGCAAAAAATTGTGACACGGAGAAAACGTTACCATTTCCACATCATCCGATAAGGATTTGCCCGATTTGTAGTGTGCAGCCAGCGTTTTGCAGGCCTGTTCAGCTTCCACAGATAGAACAAAACTGTGGACACAAAAATGTACATTATCATAGAATGGAAAACAGTTGGTGAACAACTGAGGGTTAGTTCTTAAGGGAACGAAATGCTAGAATCGTTTACTCAGAGAAACAGCAGAGGTAAGTAACAAGTCACAGTGAATTCCAGATCGATAACGGACAAAGAGCTGGTCAGAATCACAAAAGAGATTAAGCGTAGAAAGCCTCCATTGGCCTAAGCACGTAGGTGGTAAACTGCGAGTTTGGGTATGTCGATAACATTGCACCAATCTGTAAGATTCGAACGCAGATTAAGCTCCTTAAACGGATTGGCGACAGCGATTCGTCAACTGGAATTTGGTTTGTTCTCAAAAAACGTAACGCATCCGTTCAAGGTTTACAAGGGCTCCTGCATGTGCTCATCCATCATGGGGACACGTTATAAATGGCGAGACTTTTGTGCCTAGGTAGTTTCACATGTTTCGACGACACTGTAGGCATGGCGATCGACAGCAGCAATTCAGTGAAGTCTATCAACAAGCAACAGAACGATGTGAGCACTTTCATGAGAGCGTGCGCACACTCTTCATCCGTGCATTCAGTCGTTATATATACAAATGAATGTTTTCCGACTATCCCTTTTTAATGGTCAGTGCTTTCGCACGAGTGATCGTGTATGACTGAATCACCAAACAAGCAACGACATTGCCTGACAAGGGATCTTCAAGGATAAGGACCTGAACATTTCTAAAAGTGACATACTTTATACTTTCTAAACATCATAAATCAGTGCTATTTCTAACCAATACCATACTACTCACCAGTGCGACAAATTAAACATGATTTGCGATAAAATCACACTAAGTAAATACGTTATACAAAACGAATGTAATGAACTTCCGGCAAATTTGTGTCAACTGATTATACGCAATATGATCATGCGCTGTGTGATCAGAAGACGAGGAAAACCGTTTTACAAATTAGGAACTGAGCCATAT
>QNGE01000190.1:273429-296890 GCA_008508345.1 Paragonimus westermani
ATATATATATATATATATATATATATATAAAGTAATCGAAAGAAGGAGAAAGAAGGGGAACTGAGTAGTGAACGGTTTATTGTGACGTTTCAAATCCACACTAGGATCCGTTATCAAACAAATAAATGTGTCGGAATGAGATCGTTCTGCCGCTCACCGTGTCCGCCTGTCCGTCTATCTTTGCTCGTTTCTCGTTTCAGCATCAACGGTGCTGACGTAGTGGCTGTCGATATCGACGTGTTGATTGAACGAATTCCGCGAATAGAGAGCTTCCAGCACACTTCTGCATGGTCTATGTTGACCTCGTGACCTGTGTCCGCGCAGTGGTGCCACAGCTGTGATCCTAGGGTCGGCTCGTCGTATCAGTAATTTGTGTTCGTGCACGCGTGTGTGCATCTGTTTGCCTGTCTCCCCTATATGCTGTTGGTCACACCCGAGGCATGGAATCGTGCAGACCACGCCAGACTGTTCGTGTGGTTCTACATGATCCTTAGCGTTCATCAGAGATGGAGTGTTGAGTTTGGCTTGTGTGATATTTGGATGCCCAGTGGTTGGGGCATTCTTTGTACTGCTCCAGATGTGTCGTGAATATATGGCACTGCCATTCGTGTTCTGGGCTTTGCACGATCACTTCATGTGGACCCTCTGATAGATGTCTTTATGAAACCATTGGAAGCAAACAGTTTAAAAAGGTGTTTTTGTTGTTCTACTATGAGTTCGGGCGAGCCACAGTGCGTGTTTGCACGTCGAAATAACGTTCGCACTCAGCTTTTGAGTTGACAGGCTGGATGATTGCTATCGAATCTGGGAATGACATGTCGTCGGTTCACGATAGACAGTGGTTTCAAGCTTGCCATCAGGTCGTCTTATGGTCAGTACATCGAGAAACGTCAGGCGTGCGTTCTCTCGTTCTTCGCGTGTAGAGGTTATCCCGTCTATTACGTTATTCAGACAGCCGTGGAACTGGTCAAGCTGAGTCCGAGGTAAGACAACAAATGTGTCATCCTCATATCGAAGCCACAACTTAGGTTTGAATGTCTGAAAGGCTTCAGATTCGAAGTGTTTCATTACGGCATCTGGAAGTAATCCTGATATAGGTGGGCCCATTGGTGTGCCTCTTTTCTGCAAGTAGACTCGGCCGTCAAATCGTAGGTAAGTCCCAATGCAGAGCTCTAGTAAGTGAATCAATTCCTATGGTGAGAGATTCGTCCTATAGTCGTCCTCACTTACAAGGTGCTTCAGACTTTCTATCGCACGTTGATATATATATATGTATATATATATAGCATATTCGGCCAATTTCACATACCACCAAAATATGGGGCTTTAGCTTCCAATGTCAAAAAGTGTGAGAATGACCTACTATTTGGTTAGGAACAAAAGAGTTTGAGGAGTAGGTTAACATCCCAAAAGCGCTTATACCGTCAGAGGTCAGATCGAGCTACGGCATAAGAGGAACAATTTCCACCTTTCAGCAGTGTTCCGGAAGAATGTCTGACTTCTCCTTTTAGATTCTACTTTGTGGACGACAGTTCGGAGAGTACCCCGGTCAAACATCAGCACACAGATGTGAACCAACATCGCAGTGATCGTCTTCCGGTCCTAGAATACGCTGCCCTGAAATGGCACATACGCGATGCACGATAGACGCCTACTACAAGCTAGGGATATTATTTCGCTGCTTTGGCCTGCGGTGTGATTTTAGCAAAGCACAGAGTTCTACTCCAAAATCGGAGTTTTTGAATTTGTTTTTAGCTGGTCACACATTAAGGTTGGTCAGAAAGTCTGCCTACTTGGGTAATGCCGCCGACCGTTGTGAAGTGTCTAGAAGGATCGGTGATGGAAAAGGAAGAACTTGGGTGTCAATTAAGAACCCCCGGCAGGTGCCGCTTTCGTGATGACAGCAGCCAATCACATAAAGACAGAATTTACACAGCCTCAGAGTCACCGTAAATTTTGGCTTACTTGAGCAGTTGTTCAAGGTCTATCTGTTCCTGAATCTACATGCATATTCATGCGAAACAAAACAGAGTGGATTGGAATTTCTTGCAAATACAATTGACCTCAAACAATGTCCGACAGTGCTGAACAACTTTTCGGAATGATTATGCCCGGCCCCTCGGAGCAGTGTGTTCAAGTTGCCCTTGAAATTAAACGTGTACCTCAGCCTGTCACAACATGTGATCTTAATCACACAGAACAACTTGGTTATCACGTTGATCGAATGATTATCGGAGGTGCGGAGACAAAAATCATTCAAACAACAAGACAGCCGAAAAAAGCAAGGATGTATTGAAGAGCTTTCGAACAACCTGCAAAGAACACATATGCTGTAACCCACAATAACAGTCAGGGATTCAAACTGGGACCACTTGTGAAAGCCATCGCTCTGAATGATAAGGACCGTGGTCGAACCGTATCATCCCGACTAGCACACAGTGAGGCTTGACCACTGTCAGACGACGCCAAGGACAAAAACATTTCTTCAATAACGACACGCTCATCCAACAAGAGAAATCTGCACACACAAGAGAACGAACGTACACACCTACATAAACTTACCTGGACAGGAGTGTAGATTACCGTGAAGAAATGTGTGGTAGGCGTAAATATGCGCAGACGCACAGAGCAGATAAAACGAGCGAAGACAGACAAAAATGTCGGAAATGGAACCAAAATGTTTAGTGAAAATAGCACGCACCTGACGATTGATGGGAAGGCATGAGCCAAGTCACGATATCACCAGTCTAACAGTGTTATACTAGGACGGGTGAGTGAGTGAGTGGAATAAATGAACAGAAAGCGAAATGAGAATGAAGAAAGATGCACTGAATGGCCGATCAGGTGATACGTTACATACCGCGGTTAGTCATACATAAATAAGGCGCCTGAACTGTCAAGACTCGAGAATTGTTTGGGGTTACGAAGTGTAGTGTTGACCAAAACCTGGAGTGAACCGAATATGATTCGAAGGGTAAACGAGGTTAGGAAACGGAAAATTCTGTCCCAAGTTGCAAGTATGGACTATCGTTAGTGGTTTCCGAAGTCAAAGACACTCGGTGTATATGCGTCGACACGAGTGGTTGGAGCTGGACGACTTGAGACTCCACACCCACACACACTGTGCCCAGTACGAATCTGAAGGAATAAGATTGGTAGGAGTAGAAGCGTGGGACTTTGCAGTCCAGACAGCCAACACTGGCTGACCGAATGGTAGGCCAGTGTCACAGGGAAGCTCTCATCTGGTAGACAAAATAGATACTCCAGTAGTAATTTCTAAACTAACAGAAAGATATTGAAGACATAAGACAAGAAGAGTTAACACAACAGTACACTCTATTTACGATGGTAGGACGAACAAAGAAACAAACTGAGATTGGGGAACTAGACAAAAACTTCAGCATGCAGTAAATCAACAAAAATAAAGAAAAGATAGCAGACCACCAGGCTCCAAAATTGTGAGAAAAGTGAGCAATAGGTTTCCCAAGAAACGCAAGCCACTGGCTGGAGTATATGAACAGAGATATAGAAAAACATAATTGCATCAGTCTATATGACTTTAGCGCACTGGTTGATGATATATAAATCCCAGACGGCTACTGCAGTCGTGACAACATTCATTTCAGTGCCATATGGTAAAGCCACTAGGAATTGCGGCTTCTGAAAATTTTTTGGGAACTTCACCTTTGAATATATGGCTAAGTAATGCTCATTTGTTGAAATTCCGGGCTTATGACAGGATCGCACTCCTTCTAGCGATCCGGTTCAAGCCGCGTTCTACTGCTTGCCTTAGATCCTTGTAGGACGCAGCATGAACCGGATTGCCAAGAGGAGTGCGTCCTACAAGGATCTAAGACAAGCAGTAGAACGCGAAGCGGCTATTGGATACCAAGAGTTGGCTTGTGTGCTTTTGGCTGTCCCTGAAGCAGCTGGTTCGAAATGCATTCGTCAGTTAACTGACGAACGCGTCTCACACAATGGAGCTGGCTGAGCATCAGTACGGCTTCAATCCTGTACGTTTCTGCTTAATGAAGTAACTCAGTGTTCAGAATCATATCTGACCACGGAATACCCAAGATGCGTCTTAGACATTCCGAACGGAAGCGACTCAGAGACCGCACATTTCTTTGTCCAGGTTTCACTGGAGTAAAACAGTGTGAAATACACTATCGCACGACAGACAAACAGCCTGTTTTTTTACCTTAGGAACATCCGAAAGCAGGATAGGTCTTGGTCATGCGGGTATGTAGATCGCCAGCTACTGGCAGATCGCGACTGGAACAGCGCAGCCACCCAAGACGTCTCGATTGAGGAAGTCTCTAGGTGTATGAATAGCGCCTCAGTTCGGAGGAGGCAGAAGTGTGTTGCTTGTGCTGATATATAAACCAAGCTCGTTTGCTGAGATTACAAAAGCCATGATCATTCGTTGCAGTTTATCTCACTAGGTTCGACTACTGTACTTCCACCTTCGAATAAGACCATCCGAGTGGTCCAGTTGTGTAGCAGGCCTGGAGGACGGTAACCATGCAGGTTTATGCGAATACATACCCTAGCGCCTCAGAGTTGCGATGCAAGACAATCAAAGGAGAAATTACACTACACTAGTTACACCTAGATGAAATATGCACCCACGCATACAACAAGAGTATCAAGGATACCGTGTCTGGCACTGCGGATGAACCCGACAAGTGGTCCACAGAACGGCAGATTTTAAAAAAATGCGACCACAGTGGAAAAAATAAATCTGTGATAGAAAGGAACAATGGAAATTCGTGAAGAACAAGAAAGGCCAATGTCACGGATACAGGTTTGCTACCAACTATGGCAACCTCGTATGTAAGAGAATATCTCACATGTGATATAAATGGTCGCGAACTCTCTAATCGGGCACATGACACCTACAAACCTTGGTTAGCAGGGGAAGTGAAAGCTTTCCTATTTGGTAACCTCGTCGCTAGGCGGTCGACTTGTGATCCCTTCCAACCGACAGCAGGCGCACTGAACGATGCGGCTGAAGCTACGTCAGTATACGGAATACATGATCCACTTGGAACAGTTCAAGAAATCGGAATTCGAACCAACAAATCACATTTGTGGACAGAAAGAATAGACAGAGGAAATTAATGTCACACACCCGGAGTGAGTCAGAAGTGATTCTCATCCTCTGCTCACTTTTTTCATGATGCTTCCGAGCACCTATTGTCCAAATGAAGATCACTGAATACCGGTGATTCTCCGACTAGGCGATTAACACACGGACCAAACATGTCCTCACAGTTCCACCCGACTGAACGTCACATTGCGATCATCGTATGCAGTTGGGTAAAAGACAAACAAATCCACGATTAGTTTACCTAAGGAGGGGGCCACAGTTTGTTCTCATGAAGCGATATCAAGTTGGTCCACCTGTGAGGAGAACTGCAGCATAAACTCTTCTTTGTACTCTGGTAATAAGCTTTGTCATGTGTTAGCCTTTAATCTATTGCTACTCTATCGAAAACACCGGTGTCAAAAATGACGATTCCGTCTTTTTTCCCGCACCTCATTTAGTGAACTTGATCTCAAAGATGCGTGGGATCAGAGTTCAAATAATACCGCCTGAAGAAGACCGTACTGGTAAGGTGAGTCTCAGTTGGGGGCGGGTGAGAAGGACCTGCATAAAGCAGACCCTGTAAGCGACCGACCCCAAGAAATAAACAAAAAAAAACGATCGTACAGATCACTGTAGTTAAAACATGAGTCACATAACGGAGACAAACCGACAGTCTGCAACGTTGTTGAGGAAACACGTTTCAAAGTGTGTGGAAGAACGAAAACCGATGTCTCCTTTTTCTAACCATAATGATTGATGACAACCAGCCTGATCGATAGCAGACCGCGTGGTCCAAACTGGACACAATGAAAGTGTGCGATCAGTACATGCAACCGGAAATGATAAGTCTCTAGACATTAGACGCTACAGTTACCATAGTGATTTGTTCTCATGCTGCAGCTACACTGGTAGCCATTACTTTCAATTCCCAATTCCCCAACTTTTTGCTCCTAGTCTGACTTCCGACCTCGGAGTTACCGCTCAGTTGACAAAAACTAGTTACCCACATTCATGTGAGATGAAAATGTGTGAAATGTTACTCGGGAATTCATTAAGGGAACGATCTGCTTTAAACGATAAATCGTTCATGTCGGGTGAACGTATATTAGGCCAGTAGCACCTACACATCCTGCGTAAACAACTGAGTTGGTAGTGAAGACAGAAAGACATCTACAGGACACTTTGGTTGAATCATAATGTATTTACCTAATAGAAAAATCGGCCAACAGAGAGCGGAAACTTTCAGATTGAATCATTTAAACCTTACGGTTCCAGGCTGAGTAATTCACGGAGCCAGTACTTTGGAAGATGGAGATAGCCGAAAATGGAAGATCAATTGACATATTTGTAATTCTTTGCGCCAAAATATAACTTGTACTCAGGCTTTAAGTCAACTGGCTCTGACATAAGCAACGACTATCCTGAAAGTGTAAGCTAGTTAACTGGCACAATTAATGCACAACCTAACTAAATAAACCCGTACCCTTTGGCGGTTTCTGTGTATGTGTGCGTGTGAACTTGTATAACGCACAATGCCAAAACTCGGAACTTTCAAGTGGTCGCCTATTGATAAGTACGATGAAATGCAAACGTCAGCACCTACGCCCGAACGACTCAAGCGGTAGGGATCACTCTAGCGAATCAAATGCGCTGAACTGATTGATAAACACAATGACTGTTAGTAGACAGTGGACACAATGACATTTCAGCAAGTGGAAAACACGGATCAGGACAGAAACTGGCTCATTCTTCACTAATGCAACTTTGGACGAAAAGTGTGACGAATAGCAAGAGCCCAGATAACGCACTACGATTCTTACAGGCGTAAAAAGACACTTTGAACATAGGAAATATAACAAACATGAGCAAGCAGACTACATACGTATCTGAAATGAATTAAACATGCGACATATAATCCACAGACCAACGGGTTTGCCCGAGAGATCGTACCATTTAAGCGAGGAACAAAAGGTACTGGAAATTTCAACGGCAGAGTCATTTCAAAGATGATGGAAAATGCCACCGGTTCCCATAACGTGGTAAGTTACACCAGTCGATGAACATACCAACAGTGATGAAGGACGTAGTACATAAGACCGGGCATCGTAACGCGAACCGGCAGAATTGATTAGATTAAGTGGCAAGAATCTCAACTAGTTACCTGTGTGGGAATGAGTGATATTGTGGCGAAAAATCGTTTACTAAAGAAGGATCTTTACTACCCGATTCTCACGTTCGCACGCCACTCGTGCTTATGAACAGGAATTCCAGCTCACAACGCAGAGGTTTTCAAGTGAACATCGTGCACACTTTCGCTTGGTTCTGTTTGGCTGGATTTTTGTCTGTCATCTTTTGTTAGTCCGAATTAGTTGAATGATGAGTTGTTCGGTTGTTCGTAATTAAGCGGCTATGGACTTTGGCCATACGTTACCATCGCGTCGAGGTATTTCACTGTGTTAGAAAAACTGTGCTCCTGACTTGGTCAATGGTCACATTATGACGAGTAGTCACCAGGTATTAATCATGAAGTACAACACTAAACACATCTAAAACACTGTCCCTTCACGCTGTTAAAGGGGAAACAAGGCAACTGTAGAATGTGTAGCGAAAATTAGTGCAAAGAGAGTATGGTTTCACTTCGAAGAAAAAGCGCACAAAATTGTCAGCGGAGTGAGTGGAAGCGGATGATGCTCAAGATCAGTACTGATCATGCAACAGAAATCTACCCATGCGATCTGAGAGCGAAGATCACCTGGACTGAACAAATTCTTTACAAATAAAACGTGTATGAATACGAAACAAGACAATGGAGTTAAGTGTTATGATGTTTCTGGAGGTCATCATCATGTTAGGCCAACAAGTCAGTTGTCAAACTGGAAGGACCTAATGGAACTGAAACGGCCAGCTTCGGGGATCAGTAACAAGCGGTAAAATAAAATATACACGTGATTACCAGACAAAATTAGTGAAATGACGAACCTGTTATTTCGCGGCGGCAACCGAGAAAAAGGCAGCCTGTGACTTGATTGTGGAGTCGATGATGACTTTGAGGAGTCACTGTGAATGAAACAAACAGTAAACTTGAAAACATGCACAAACTACATATACGTGTTTATATAGACATGTAAAATAGGTTCTCGTTAAATGCAATATTAGTTGGACGAAGCATTTGAATTTTCTTGGAGCAAACGGTGAAGAACACAAACTGAAATGTAATCAACTTAAAGGTATCCCGACCGTTTGCACTACCATGCCACATAATCAGAATCGTATGGGCGATGACTGTAACATAGAGCACCTGTGACGACTACAGGCATATAGTGTGAAGGATAAGTAATCAGCGTATAAGTGCACAAGTATGTTAAACAGTGGTGTCTATTCTTTTTATGAAGTTTCGAATCACAGGCAATTATGTCACGGGAAGCTTCGAAACCGGTCGGTAGAGGCCTCTTATTGGGTTAAAAATACAACCAACAGCATACATCTAGAGTGTGAAACGTAACTACCGTGAAGTCTTTCGTTGTTAGCAATCAAACTTTAAACAAGTCTGATGCATAACCATGAGGTGTACGTAGTAACTGAAGAGAATAAGGAGACAAAGCAAAAAAAGCGTACAACAAGAGGAGCAAGGCTGCTAAACAAAACAAACGTTTTTACCATCTTTACAGTATGATCGATTCCGGGACATTTTCGAGGCTTAAAAAAACTTTTGCGATCTTTTTCTTTTGGAAACAGAATGGATGGAACAAAGAGCAGAAGGGTTTTCCCACTAATGATCATGTCAGGCGGCCATGCACTTTCAGTATCTCCAATCAAAGACAACCAACAATGTTTAGACCTACTCGTATGCAAGCCCATAATCAAAATTTATTAATCTAGCTATCGTACGGTGAGTAAAGCCTCAATGTGACCGTCTGCGTGTATGTACCAGGGTTCACTCCGCCAAAGTTCACTCGACGTGCTTATCCATCCAAACAGGTCAACGTTAGAGACCTGTGTGATTCGATGCGCATCGTCAGTGATCCACTGTGTTCTACCGACGGACACACTGGCGCCACATATTCCGTAAGATTCTTTTACTCACCGAGTCTCTTAGACTTGGTTAACTGCTAACCCTAAATAATTGTCTCACCGAAAGATAAATACAACCTTGCAAGCCATTTACACTCTCAAGGTTTTAGATATAAGGCATGAAACAAAATATCCATATTCACCCTGTTATCAACCGCTAACCAATGTAACGAAACTTGACTGAATTAGGCTAAAAGCAGCAATGTCTACAAAAGATCGCAGTATGAAAGACCTACTAAACTAACAGAAACGAGGCCATGCAGATCCGGAGGGAAAATTAAAACCGTAATCGAAACTACAAGGCTATTCAAACAGATACAAACATGACGCATGATTGCGTACCTCAATGAGGAATCACACGATAATAAATTCAAAGAAGTAAACGACAAGAAGGGAACCGTAATAGTACTGTAGCGTCGATCAACGGAAACCCACGGAGCAAACCATCATCGACAAAATCCAATCAGTGACCAATACTGACGCTGGACCGTGAACAACTATAACCTCGCCAGACTGTAGACCCCGGATGAGAATTGGAGCACATTAAGCGTACACATGTACAACTGCGTTAGGCATCTGAAATGTACTTTACATTCCGGTTGATTACGTCAGAACGTGAACACTTGGTCTCAACTAAGAGTCTCTCTTGCATGTGCCGCACTACACTCTCTGGGTGGATCGAATGGGAACTCCGACCAGCGTGTTGTTGTTTCTTAGGGTATATCCATAAGACGTCCCATACCTTGCCCTACACGTCATTAAATTAGTGCTGTTATTCTATGATTTTGTAATAGATCAGTATAATTATCAATAAATGAGAATAAAAGTCGGACCTCGGTGATGGTGCACTTGCTAACTTTCAAGCGCCATGTACCCAAGTGAACTTAACGTTGTCCGACATCCTAATGAAAAAACCGACAATGTAAAAGAGTTTTCAAGGTCGGTTATCCCTCACGACGTGAAGTATCTAAAAAATGGCATGCGTGCCCCCTTTGGTTAAAATCAAGTAACACGTATTCACAAGAAAAATTCGGTTTCCGATTTCGGAATGTCTATCACTGACCACTATCTGAGGCTAACTAAATGCGTGGGGGTAACAACTGGATGAACCGATAACGCCAACGGGTAACCCTCAGAAGCTAATTGGATCATAAGATCTGTGGGAATGCAGTTAAGATGTCTGTTTAGCATACTTAGCAACTCCAACGATTAGACCTTACAGCGAGCCAACGTAACGCCACAAGTTTGTTTAAGAGCAAAAGACATGCAGATTTCACAGCTTGAATATGGCTGAGACTGACCCTGTCGTTCTGCTAGCAATGGTCTTAACGTTGAAAGCCCATTCCAACTGGAACGTGTTCACATCGAAGCATGAAATAAACTATCTTCAGCTCACATCCAATATCTTGTGTATGGTATAGATAAAGAAGTTTCTTCGCTTCTTGCCAATGCGTGTAGATAGTTCACAGTTGTACAACGTCCGATAAACTCCCTATCAAGAATGCAACGAAACTGATGCTGCTACCCAGTGAATGTCAGTGTAAATAAACACAAACGGTAACTATATCCTCGATCAATAACACCAGGGACTAAAGGGATGCAAATAAGTACACAAAAACAGTGAGACCAGGAGACTTCAAATAGGGTAGAAAACTTTCACACGCATTCACAACGTATCATTCAATTCCGTAGAACCATACTCCCTGACTATACACACTCAGATCGACAGTTTGCGGATTTTTCGCGCAGAAATAGCGCACATACCACATAGGGTCTGTTGAAGTACACACAAACAGGAGAAGGCGATGACAAATGGCGACACACACAAACACGCACATAAAAGTGTGTGAGCGTGCACACAAAACGCATTTGAAATGAAGACAGTCAGTGTGAAAGCAGAGTCAGAGACAGTGAGCAATGAACTGGATCAGTATTGATCAACCGCTCTCTCACATGCGCACACACTAATGACCTGCCCAATGATTAAAAAGAACTGTGGAGAGCAACCATAGATAGCACGTGAAGAGAGGTGATTCGAATGAAAACAAGCGTACATAGGAGGCTAGACGTTACAAGGCTGGCCAGCTATGGCTAAAGGCTGATGGGCTGGATAAAGCTTCTTTGGGTGTCTTGACATTGCCAACATACAACTATTATAGTTTCAGACAGCTGTGACTTAAACACGGGTATGGTGAATAACGATAATCCTTAAAAGGCAGCTGTGAAGGGTTTATGACCTAGTGTCAAAGAGTGTGATAGTGTAAAAACTCAGCCGTTAGTCGACACAGACAGTAGACACCCGAATCTAGTCGCAAGCTTTTGGACGAGGAAGACGTCGGGGCTGTTTTCGAACATGTTGCCTTCACTCGCATAGCTTGAGGGCTGCATTCGATTCAGTTGCTCGTAACGTTCTCTGGAGCTGTCTCCTTCGCAAGGGAGTACCAGAGAAATACGTGAATCTATTGAGATCGCTGTACGCTCACTCTGCAAGCAGAGTGAGAGTTTATGGACAACTGTCTCGAGCGTTCATCACTTCTAGTGGTGTTCGTCAGGGGTGTCCGATTTCCCCCTTCCTGTTCAATTTTGTCATGGACGACATTCTGGAGGGTGCGCTTCGTGAATCCAGTGGGCTTGGTGTTGAGCTTCTTCCTGGCGCTAGATTGACCGACCTGGAGTATGCGGACGACATTGTCTTACTTAGCCCCTCTGCCGAAGACATGCAGACCATGCTGAACAAGGTGAGTGACCGGGCTGGTCTGTATGGAATGCACTTCGCACCTTCAAAGTGCAAAGTGCTGCTTCAAGACTGGGGCATTTCCACCCCTACTTTCTTCATTGCAGGTAATCCGCTTGAGACTGTTGACAGTTTCACATACTTAGGTAGCACTATCTCGTCAGCCTGTAATATTGCTGATGAGATATCAGCGAGGATAGCAAAGGCACGAGTTGCCTTTTCCAAACTGCGTCATCTGTGGCGTCGAAAAGACGTTCGGTTGTCGCTGAAAGGAAGGGTCTATAATGCTTGTGTGCGTTCCATTTTGTTGTATGGTTCGGAAACGTGGCCTGTTCGCAAGCAAGATATCAACAGGCTTGCTGTGTTTGACCATCGTTGTCTCCGCCACTTGGCCCACATTAAGTGGGCTGATCGTGTGAGCAATGCGGCAGTTCGCCGGCGCGTATTCCGGAACGTTCGGGATGCGCGATCAATTGGTCAAGTAGTTACGTTGCACAGCTTGCGATGGTTGGGTCACGTTCTCCGTATGCCAGCTGAGCGTTTACCGTACCGGGCATTATATACTGAGGGCACTAGCGATTGGGTTAAACCGCGTGGTGGTCAAGCAACAACGTGGTCAGGAAATATGAAGACTTTGACTGCTCCATTGAGCAAAGTGGGCAGGCATCGCCTGCCTGGCTGGGGTCCTCGTGATCACTCAAACCGTTGGTTAGAGACGCTATCCGAGATGGCGGTGTGTCGCAGTCAATGGCGTACCTGTATCCATACCATTTCTAGTTCTTCCATTTAGTCTTCTTCAATCTTTTTTGTCCTTCGTAGTACTCTTTCCTTTTAGGATATTCCACGTCACTGTTGAGGTGAGCGGCGGCCCGAGCCACAGTACCTTTTGGTCAGGCTCATGGCTGTTTTGATGATGATGATGATGATGTACGAGTTGTTCGCTGGAGTACATGGAGATTAACAGGAACTGCAACGAATGAATATAGAGGATGGACTGTAAAACCTTCGCGAAACAATCACGAAAGCGAGAATACGCCTAGATATTCAGCAGTTGCTGGTTAGGGTTTGAGTACAGAACAAAATGAATCGGAAAATGTTCAAATGACCGAGCGGGAATTTTGAATGACGTAGGTACGTCCGTTTGGAGGGTCAGTGGAAATTAAAAACGCCAATAACGCATCCGGTAAAAGCAAAGACCACAAACCATTGAGCACGGGGAGGCTAGCTTTGGATCAATTTGGATGATTTTCGGAAGCGGCCCGGATTTTTGAATCATCAAAGGAGCAAAATATTTTATTGCATACTTCGCTCTCAAGCGCAGTAAACATTAGAACGGAAACGTTTAACTGATTGCATCCGTTCCGTGTTCGTCCCTCTCTACACACATCACAGTTCTGCAATTACAAATGAAGGAAAACTGTTCAATTGTCAACAGATTTTCAACCCATAACCTGCAACTGTAAAATGTTACGATTCACTCGTTGACTGGACCAAATAACCCGAAATCTGCATCCAGCTTCCTTAGCCTGGAACATATTGTGACAGAACTGAGACGTCGTCAAAAAACTACATTGCTGATTCTCTATAAGTTGTTTACTAGTTATCTACAGTATGCACCTCAGCATATCCCATCATACTCATCAGTAATAGAACAGCGATAACCCGTGCAATCATGCTTTATCGCTTAAACGCTAAAGTACACTGAACTATCTATCGTTTTAAATCTAGGAATAGAATTAGCACAGAGCTGGAGTGATCGATGCAACTTTGGCAAGTAAATTTCTGATCCAGACGATGGACCGCAAAGAACAACACAAATCGGTGGTGGTTGAGACAGTACAGCTATTCACGCTACCCACTTACACATGTCAGACTACTATAGAAACCTGGCATTAATACATTCAGCATGTGAATACACCATGTACTCACGCAGTTCAGCTGAGAATCCATTTGTAGATACACGGTGGTATTGAGTCATAAATTGACAAAGATGTCTCCTATTATTAGACAAGTTCAAGTCGATAGAGAAAGAATTTTCAATCAACTTGTCCTGAAATCAGCGGTTTTCAGGATTCATTGGCCAATGTCCGATCACTGCTCCCTTGGCATTCATAACGACATCCAAGTCACCCTTTCTCCGTATGCTACACACGAGATGGGCTTGAAATAGTTAATTCTGTGCTTCGATGTGAACATGTTCCCATTGAAATAGGCTTTCCACGTTAAAATCTTTCCTAACAGAACGACATAGCCAGTTCCAGCTGTACTCAACCAGATTCGGATTTGGTGACGAAACACCTTTTGAAATCCGAACGTCTTTTGCTCTTATATAAACCTGTGGCGTTACGTTGGGTCGCTGTAATATGTAGCCGTTGGAGGCACCAAATGTGTTAAACAGACGTCTTGGCAGCATTCCCCCAGATCTTATCAACTGAGGTGCTTCTGAGGATTACCAAGTCGCTTGTTCGGCTCATCCAAATGGAACCTTATATATGGATGCATTTAATGCTGATGCGGCCGGCAGACAACCTAAAAGGGGCTCTAAATCGATCGGCACTACTTCAGCGCACTTAAGCAGAATCAATTAGTGTTCAAAGTTAAAAGCGACTCATGAGTCGATAATGCTGTCGTAATGTACTAGCACGGTATCTCGTGGTCCATGATAGTCTCTGCTGTCTGAACAGCCCCAACAGCACGAGAACACACAATGGAAACTTAGCAGACGTTCTGGTCCAACGAACTGTCATGAGCACGGTTGGAAACAACTCTAGAAAGTTACTAAGCAGGGACAACGTTTTGACTGTTGCAAACAACCTCACTCTAAATAGCCACATAATGAGCTAACAACACTTCTCGAAATGATTCCTTGTCACCGGATCTCCCCCAGTCGTAAGATAGAATGATATCCGTTCCCTTATGTAGTGCGAGGAATCCGTACAAAATCAGTAATCCAATGTCTGAATCCGCCAACACAAAACGTGAAAACGGCCGGCCAATTATGGTTCTTATTCAAAACGATATGCTATGTAACCGTCCAGTGAAACAATGGCAGCCACGTCAGATCACTAGATCGGCTAAAAAGGTATACACTTGACACAGAGCTCTTTCACAGAAGACAATGTTTCAATATCAAACACCACATAGGAATGTGTGCAGATCATGACACAATCTACACATTTGTTGTCTCCAAGTGATGGCATGAAGTCATATGTGAAAAAGTGGTCAAGTACACTACTGGCAAGAGGGACTCGGGTAGTGTGTACCGCAAACATGAGAAAGCACATTCCACCACTGAACGATGAATTAATGATCAAGTCTGAGTTGGAAACACCACTCGGTGGGACACGCATCTGAGAATTTCTATCGGAAAATCTATGAATAGCTCAACAGATGGTCATTCCGCTGACGTAACCGAAACGATTAAACCTTATAGATGCCTACCAAGAAATTATCATCAAAGGAACACGTCATACAACGCATACTGTCGTCATGTACGTCCTCTCTATTAGGGGATCATTTTGAACAATACGCCTAGTTTGCATCTTTGGTTGGGCGTTGAACCACGTTTTTCTAACGTTGGCATGGAATTGAAGGGCAATCCACAGTGCACCAAACATGCGCACAAGGCCACAAGGTCAATTTCATATACATAAAAAAATGATCAGCTAACCGAGTCATCGTTCCAAAAACCAAGGACTAGTACATAGCATTGGAATTGCCCAGGTTAAAAGAAGTTTGCAACGCTCATGTACACTGGACTCTGTGTTGGATGACATCGAAAAAATAGTAATGAGGAGCATGTGTACATGTAATGTGGTATACGTAATATATATATATATATATATATATATATATATATATATATATGTAAATAAGTGATTCGAACCTAACGAAAATCCTACTGCGAGATTTTACGAACTGCCTAGGACTACCAAAGATAACACACTCCTGAGACCGATTGTTTTAACCAAGGGAGCCACGACCTATAAGCTAGCAAGATTTCTCTACCGGCTAGTTCAGTCGATACTCAGAGATAGTCCCTGACATATACATAGTGCCCCCGACTTCATTAACACGGTGCGGGACCTGAAATTAGATGTGGAAGTCATATTATCGTTCGGCGTTCACTTGCATTTTGAATAAACAAGCGTCAAACCAACTGGTCAGTATGTTGAGGGTAGTGTGCAATGGCAAGAACACACCAAGCTGTCTATAGCCGATTTCGTGTATATGGCGCAATTTTGCATAGAAACCTACTTACAATTTGAAGATTTAGTACATCAAAAACGACAACAACCAGGAGAACTAATGGCATAGTCCGCTGAAGTCGTTGTGCAATTCTTTGAAAGAACTGCGTTCCATCAGTACCGTCCACCAACGTGGCTGAGGTACGTGGATAATACATTTGTTATCATAAAGCGTGTGGAGATCGACAGTTTCCATGAGACCACCAGTAAGGTAGGTATCGTCGGAATTGTAATTCACCAAGGAAATACGAATCAAAGCACGAATGCCATTCCTGGATGTACTATTGTTGAGACAATCAGGTGGAACCATACAGACGACCTTATAACGCAAAACAACCATCGACATTATACTGCCATTCAGTAGTACCCATTCGATCACACGAAAAAGTTGTGTGCAAACCTAATTTCGTCGAGTAGTCGCCCACTGCAGTACGCTTGAACTAGAAAAAACAGGAACAGAACACCGCTATGGGTTATTCACGTCAAACACTTATCCCAGACCGCTCATACAGGCGTGCACCAGAACGCGATCGAATGTTGTTTCTAATCACATGAGAGACAAGGTCATCATCCTGCGTTACACGGAATACCGGAGGCAACTGAGCCCATCGTGGGAAAATTATGGGTCGAAATCACCCACAGGCCAACAAACAACCTTCAAAATATGCTTTGTAAAATCAAAGACATTGAGTCAAACTGGAGGATGCCAAGGTGATCGAATTGGAAAAAGGGAAGCGGGAACGACTAGTCATTCAATCCATCTTTTCGTATGATGCTTTCAACAGACATAGTAACCTTAACACTCACTGCACCCCAATGATCACATAAATAAGGCGAACACGGTCGATAGATAGACAAACATGCTGACGAGCCGGTAACCGGTGTAATTTATCCGTCATCATTTTGCTTGACAATGGATTCTACTGTGGACTTGAAAAGTCACAATGAATACTCATCACTTGGTATTCGCCCTTTACGCTTATTCATATGTATATATATTATGCCATGACGATTGTATGCATAACGTCTTCGTTTGAGGACAGAGTAAGCATAGAGTTAGGCAAGATGTTTCCAAGTGGACATACCAGACCAACAATACTCAAGGTTTCATTTACCGCGGACGGCAATCCTTAGGGGAGTTGTAATCGAAAGCACACATGGGTTTGATCACAACACTCCACAGTATGTTCAGTAAGGGTTGTAGAAACGGTTACTATCACTGCTCCTCCTTCTTCACAATCCACTCGTTAAAAACGTTAAACAGGACGCTCAGATTTTACGACATCATTCGTACTAAAACGGGTGCGGATATTTTGTGGAATGGTATTTGCTTTTTGGACACATGTTGTTGAAGCTATATCGAGCAGCCTCAGGAAGAGAGAGAGAAATGAGCTCCGTAACCCTGTGATATACCTCTTCACCTCCAAATACTCGAATATCTTAAAAAATACGTGTGAATATGTAAAGAGTGGTCTATCGATCTCCTCCGAGAGGGCAAAACGGGAAGACTGATTGTCGAAACTTCAAGTACACCTTGATCATTTACAAGAGGGTAACCTTGCAACACGCACTGACTAACAGTGAGGTCTGCCATAACATGCTTCTCAAAATGTGTGTATGTATATTACATCTATCACTAGATTTTTATTGACTTCCTTATGCGTTCTACGCCCGCGGGATCTTGGTGGTGTGGAATATAATACGTCCTAATCACCATCTGTGACTTGCGCGGTCATCACACGACGAATCAAGTTTCGAATAGGCTGAAGCATGTATAGGGTATTCGAATGCAAGTTTATGTTATTGGTTTCGAAGACGCGGATGAATAACGAAACATATGTGCACATTGTTCGCCACAGCATGGTAGTAACGTTTCTGACTGCAATCGGTGTGATGCGCTTACCGTCGTTTCGTGAAATGATAAACTGATCAGCATGTCATCCGCATTGGTGTATATTGCTCAACGTTAGAAAACAGTCTGGCTCACGCCAAACCGTCGCGAAACAGTTCAGAGGGCTTGATTCAGAAGTGAGAGAAAAGTAGACCCTTTCAAAAAATGGATAGGACTCAAGTGGATACTGAAGAGAAGAAGAATGCACAACGCCATGCTCAACGAGAAACGCCACTCTTGACAGACAGTGCAGTGAATTACGTCAATCCCAGGTGCCACAGAGAGTATGTACAGAGTAAAAGACGTGACCAAGTGGGTAGAAGCGCAAACATGAAAACGATTGACTAAGGTTCTACAAGGTAGGTCTGACAGCTAAGTTTGATGAAGATGGTTGCCATACAGCGGAGGTTAAGCAAGAAGTCATTGACATCCACCCTAAACCATCTGCCAAAATAAACCAATGTACTGATTACCTGATTAACGGTTCCAGCTAAACTCCCATGCCACGAAAAGAAAAGGAGCCGCAAGCGATGGATTGGTGATGTCAGGTAATGCCTTACGTAACAAGATCAACGCGTCCCGGAAACAAGTCAAAACCGTGTGCTTGCTGAAGTGATGAACCCAACACAGATATGTGTTGTGTTGAGGGAAAGAGATGTGATTGGAAGGCTGCCCTGATGATTTTATTCTAGACATCAATTAGTTCCACGTTATTAGGTCACACGATGTGAATAGTAAAACGTAGTAACTAATGATAGTGTGACTTTTCTAGGAATCTCGGCTGTAACCATCTGCTTCCGACGGATTGTAGTGAATTCATGCTTTTCTGTACGTTTACTATGAACACAGTACATATTTCTTCAATCGTACAACTAACTGTGCGCAGTGGATGCCTCCACTTTCCTAATCCACTTTACATTATCCTAGTCGTTAAAATCGTCTTCATCGCTTCTTATTGTCATCTAAAGTGTTCCAGGGTTGTATGTAGTTTCAGCCTGAGGCTTTTCTAAGTAACACTAAATGACTGAGCTCATCTCGCCTCTTCCAATTTCTCTTCTTGGTTGCCGTTGCTGTTGTTGGTCACAGACCAGGCTAGAACGAAAAAAGTAGTATAGTTTCAGACACGGCTGGAAAAATGCGGTTTGTTTTCAAACCCTGTCGCATTCCTCTACTTCCATTATTGTTGGGAACACAGTTCAACTCCTGTTCAGGAAGGGCGTTTCAACTAACTACTTAACGGAAGTCAAACGCACAACCACTGCCCCCTATGACAGAAGACAGCCAAACAATCAATGGCCAGCTCGAAAACCACCATCATCATAGCATGTCATATTACCGGAACAACAATCAAAAATAGTATGTTTCAAAGTTGATCGGTGACGTAAGATGTACTCCCGATGTCAACACCCGCCAAGCAGTCCGCACAAAGTACAATGGTAAGGTAATCGATTTTGAGAGCTTAGGGAAGATTGTAGAAACAGAGGGCAGGGACAGCGAAAAGGACCTCACAAACCTTCGACTGACAGAGGTTGAAACAACCGGAACAGTTCGCACTGGTGAATCCATTGCATCTACATCTGACGGTATACTACATGGTCGAAGAGTGGAGCTACTGCTTGATCGAAAAGCGGACTCGGGACTGGAAGATCGCTTGTGCTGGCCAAATGTCCCTTCCCTCAACAGTACGGGGATGAAAATAGGTTCTGTAGCGTCTGGGCCAGAAATGCTAGAGCCTGTACTGTGTCTAGCTCCCGATGCTGATTGTGACGAGAAGCGATTGATTGTAGGAGTGTGTACAACAGGAATGTCATACATCTTTTGTCCAAATGGTGATGAGACGCGGACCTGATTACGCTGGAACTGCTTGCGGCTAGTTTTCAGAGGAGTTTGTGGAGATGGCGTAAACACAGCTGAGGACAGTTGGCTAGTCAACGAAGATGGAATCTGGTCGTCTACAAGCTGCGTTACTTCTATGGTGGGCTGAAATTCACGCACCACATGAGTAGTACTCAACGGTTTCGAGCGGGCCAGCACACTTTCAAGTGCAGTTGTTCCTCCTCGAGATAGTTCGTCGAGATCGACATCTTCCGGCAGCAAGTGGCGTTGAGATTGCTCATCAATCACTCGTTTTTCTGTAGACACCGTGAACCCCTGACTCTGCGGATCATCAGATGTTGAATGACTGATCGAGTGTTGTGTTGAGTCTTCCGGCCGAGATTGTAGTAATGGAGACGAAGCTAGAGCGTGCGGGAAAAGTTGTTGCACTTCGGCCGGAGACATCGGTCGTGAAGACGTCAGCTCCTGCAACGAGAGTGGGATAATGTACAAAATAGTCAGCTAGGTAGAAAAAACGCAACACCTGAAAATAACGAAACAGAAGTTTCTATTCCACTCATTCCAGTAACATGTACATACACAAACGCATTAGCAATTTGCTGTCTTAATATGAGGAACATGCTGTCAGTGGAGCGTCTTCATCTGTATAATTGTTCACGCCCACAATTGTGATATGACTATTTTGTCCCCATCTTGCTATATTCCACATGTCTCTTTGTGTAAAGCAGCTAAGATTACTGGCAACCAGGGCTGGCAATGGATGTACTTACTTGAATACGAAAAACACGTCAGCGTAAATGAGGAGCATCGTGTCGGACTGAAAAAACTACGGTAGGAATATAACACAGACGGATAGATTTCGAAACTCGATTGAAGAACAGTGAAACTCACAGCAGTGTGTGTGGTCGTGGAATTTGTCGAGATCAGCTTTTCCAGGAAATCAAACAACAATCTTGGATCCGTGGATGTAGACACGGTACGTGATCGAACTCGAGTCACTTGATCATCTCCCGTGCTTTCAGAAGATAAGTTAGGTGTTCCATAACCCGAACCAGAACCCACACCACGATTGACCATGCTTTGTTGCATTTTGGACTTTCGCTCCAACCATACACGTTCCAGATTCTCTGGATCTGGCATGCAAGTCATGGTTTCTACCGTGCGCGTGCTCCGATGAGAATCCGATGAGACAGGACTGATAGAACGTTCTATCGTGCGGGCGCTGGGTTCCGTTTGCACCCCACAAACAGTCAAGTCAGGTGCATCGGGAACGGCTTGGGAACCTTGACTACGTTGTAGGACATGTTCTGTTGTCACTCCAGCATCTATACCAAGCAGCCGTTTGGTCATTGCAGATTTATTCACTAACAGTGGCCTAGCTTCCACCATCTGAGATTCGGTCCGTACACCCACGCGGGTTGGAGGCTCACTCAAGAGAGTTTCGACGGGCGCAACTGCAATAATTTCTTCATCAACAGTGGAAGAAAACTGAGAGCGATAGTTGGGTTTTGCCTCAACCCCGACGACTTTAGTAGTTTTCCGCAGGGTATGAACAATGGTCTCAACAAATTCTTCTCTGTTTTTGGTAGAACTTCGGATTAAACGGGTGATCAATTTACGATCGGAACTATTTAAGTCAGGATATTTTCCGTCCACCCACTCTCGAATCACAGAATCTGATTCGAAAGTTGTACAACCAAATTCCCGCGTAGCTGACGGTGTGCAGGAACTTCCTACCTCAGCAGTGGAAGGACGAACGGTAACTCCAAAACACTGACGCTCTTTTGAAGTAGCCGGAGTAGCCATGGTAGCAGCTGTTCGAAGAGCAGCCAATGGAGATTGCGAAGCAACGTCTTTAATGGAGGAACGTGAGGATGCTGTATGGCTACGAAATGCTTGTTCCAACCGAGACCAGTATCCTGCTGGGAAACTAGTTCGGTCGATTGTTGGGGAATGTAAATCAATTAAATGATACCTCTGAACATCCCAGTTACCCACGCCTATCTCTTTCGTGCTCCTGTTATCACACTGCAAGTTTACATCATGTTTTTGAACACGAGGACGATGTCGTTCAATGGTGTGTAGTTCCTCCTCAATCATTTCTTCGATATCTGTATCTGGACCTTGGTCATTATCTTCACAGTGCTGCCTCACTGTGGAAGTCTCATTGAGTACGCGCAACTGCCGATTTTCCCGGCGCAGTATTTCTAGTTCCGATTCTAAACGCTCTAGACGAGATTCAACAGGAGACCGAGGGTCCTCAGGTAGATACGAGTGATTCAAATTGACTGTTTCCTCCTCTTCCAAAGCTCCATCCAGCATGTGATGAGTAGTGTCGTCCAGGTCGGTCGGATAGCCAGGTTCGTTTCCAGCCTGCTCCAGGCGGACAGCATAGTAACTACTCCCGGTGAAGAAAACGTCCCTATCCTCACCAGGTTCAGCCGTGGAATAGTGCGCCATAGTATGTCCTGGAGCCCCATAACTGAAGGTTGCTGAGCCGGGAGTGACCTGATCAGCTGTGTATCCATCCCATAACGGTGGCTGTTTGGGTGCGTGCATAATGGCAGAAACGTGTGACAGGCTGTGGTTCCCTATACGGCTAGTGGAGTAAGGGGTTGATTGCCACCATCAACCGGACATAGAGAGGATACGACACTGTGAACCTCGAGACCTGAAAGTGCAAAAGATCAACAACATAATGACAGAGCAATGGATGTAACAACATCCACAATCTATGGAAAACGAACAGCGTATTCGAGTTAGAACTTTGCAGACCATGAGGGATAGTCGTGTGACCTATTGGCACCACGAAGTGAAAATTTGTGGGTTATCCACAACTAGACAGTAGCCTAGAATCGAACCAAATACCGTACACTTGGAAATCAGAGATGTATCACAGATTTTTAAATTTTAGTACTACCAGTAATCCGTCATGTGCTAAAAAAGGTGGCTGTGGATTGACATTAGTTATACGCTTACCATTTTCACATATAGCGACTTGCTCCCGAATCACGGGCAGAAATCAAGTCTAGTTAAAAACTTTACCGCTTACAGAAGAAGACGTGAACAATGTTCAAACATCCACCAACGATGCTTGCGAATAATCACACGCACCGATCGGCGATAATCACTAGAGTGAGGCAGCTAGCAGAAAAAATTAAACTAGGATGGTTGCTCAGGGTAAAACGTAGTGGAGCACAAAGGAAGCAAAGTAACCGGTGATCAGGCCAAGCACATTTCGCAGACGCATCAGGTGATAGTCGTCACCACCATCGATAACAATGCCACGGTGAGACTGGAAATTGACGTGGTGTGACGGCTTGCGAATCTCGATGGCCTTTTGGGCTAAACTGGACAGAGTTACTCATACCAGAAAGGCCAACAGGGAGAGGTCCGACAAACCACAGTCTCCTGGTCCTCCACGTTGGGGGTTGGAAGATAGTTGGCATCTCTTCCTGATAAACGTACCATTTCTGGTACACCGCCACCCACCCGCTGCCTTGCGGTACAGGCTATTGAGCCAAAGGCTTTGGTTGAGAACCCTAATCGTTCTCCTGTCTAGGTCTGGGCGTCCTGGCAGTATCTCAGCC
>QNGE01000190.1:308488-340114 GCA_008508345.1 Paragonimus westermani
TGTTGTGAGTATTCATGGTTGTGTGTGGGCTGAGATACTGCCAGGACGCCCAGACCTAGACAGGAGAACGATTAGGGTTCTCAACCAAAGCCTTTGGCTCAATAGCCTGTACCGCAAGGCAGCGGGTGGGTGGCGGTGTACCAGAAATGGTACGTTTATCAGGAAGAGATGCCAACTATCTTCCAACCCCCAACGTGGAGGACCAGGAGACTGTGGTTTGTCGGACCTCTCCCTGTTGGCCTGTCTGGTATGAGTAACTCTGTCCAGTTTAGCCAACGCGAGGGCATCTGGGCCAGCAGCCCTATTACCTTGAACAACCATAATACAATTGCGGGCCTCAGTCCAAGTAGGTGGTTTCAAATCTACCGACCAGGGTTCTACAATAGAAGTTGGTGGCAACAACGCAGTAAAAGCAGAAGGCCAGCTGAGCTGACTACCAGTGTTCCGCCAATCGATCTAACCTTCTGGATTTACCATAGCTGTGTGTGTGATCTGTTTCGCTGATAGCCTCACTGACAGACAGTCGCCTGGGACCAGTGCCATGGATCAGCCTCAAGAGTTTGCCGGTGTTCCCAGAAGAAGGGGCGGTTTGCATTTCCTTAACTTTTTCCACTAACCAAGCCCCACCATTAGCCTTTAGGCTACGTTACAGTTTCCTACGTATGTCTCGTCTAGAAGTGTTATATGAACTATCAGGATATGTTGCGTCTGATATCTAACAACTGCAGGGATATCTCTGGAATTCATTTCTTGTACAGCTTACGAACAATCGTGCCACTTGGTACAGTACCTGGTTTATGGATGGACTGGGATTTTCTGGTGCAGCAACTATGACGATCATGTGAGTGAGAACTGGTGGACTTGCTTTTTAAGCTGGTTTGCTACTCGTTTTACTTACGGCATAACGAATTTTTTAACAGCCAGCTACTGTTGTTGGTGGGGTCGCTGGCCAGCAGAGGTAAGAGTTGTTCACAACACTAATAATTCTGATACTTCGCATGATTTTTGTAATGAAGCTGGTTAGGTGCATTAGTTAAGTCGTGTAAACCGGTTTGGGGAAGAAACGTACACGACTGGGTGTGTTCTCTACCCAGCTAGCAGGTTGGTCATTGGCCTACGATATGTGGCATGAGAGTGGCGACCAGAAATTTGCCATCTCTATCCACCTGAATATCGAAGGGTCCGTAAAGACTTGACTTACATTCTATCAGCACAAGCTTTGCGACAGTTCTCAATGTATACTGGAACAGACCTTGTTGGATGTTTGCAACTTGATTTACGGCCTGGAACCTGTGTAATGATTACTGAAAACCGGGACCACATGAAAACCCAAGGCCATCCAATCTGTGCAACAGAAACAAAGGTAACTGTGTACTAACGTACATTATTCACGAATATGTATACCCACTGATCTCATGCACTGTACTATGGATCATGACCGTTCATTAATAACCAGTAGCAGTAATGTCTGATTGACAAGTGATGACTATCTCGAAATTTACTGAACAGCAAATGCATATATACATTTTGACAGACTGACGGGTATGTACGGTAATTAAGTAACTGATTAGTAATTTTTGAAAACGTCGTGTTGGGATCACGAGATAACTTAAACTGATGAATCGTATGGAACCCGAAATCCTGATAGGCTGTTGCATTAGATGCATATTCATCTTAAAATAATAGGTGTGTGGACGTTTTTGAGCGCTCACTGTGGCTGTTCATGCTGTGCACGACCGTCACGTTACAATAAGTGGCGATGGGTTCGATGCCTAAATTTAACTGAGTGGTAGTCGGAACTATATCTGCCGAAAGACGATCGAAATAATTATTTGAAAAACTTGTAGAAGTATCTTGCGCAAAATCCTAGCAAACAATTGCTGACCAACCGCAAACGATCCGCCTGCTGAAGAACCCCAAAAAGCGCGGCTTCACAACCTTGAGCATTGAGTGACATAAACAAAATGTAAACTACGCAATTTAATGTTTTTTGAATGACCATGTTTCTTCCCATAAAAACACAATGAGGGTGAAATGTTCCCTCTGTTCTTATTATCTTCAAGAACTTTTTATGGCTTCACTGTGATAGGTTAGACAGTTTTATTCTGCAGGTTATGGTTAATACCATTCTGATATTTAGTTATCCGAACGTTTGAAGCAGATTTGAACTTGGACATCTAATTCATCTATAGTCCGAATGAGTACGCAGGTGAAACACAGGAGTAAGGAATTAGCGCTGACAAAATTAATCACCCAATATGATGATCTTGAACTGTGGATTCACAACTACTTACCCCCCGGAAGCATTACGGATTCGGAAAGGGAACACATAAAAAAGGTTATGCTGAAGGATCAGGCTCTCAAAAAAATTGATGGCGATCGAATAAAGTGAGGAAACATTTTTTGTTTAATTTTCGAGCAAGTTAATCATACCGTAAAGTTACATTAGATATATTGCATAACAACTTCATTATATTATGTAGCCATCATATACTAATGACACTGTATCTGTTCAAAGCATCTCCGAAATGCTGACTTCTACGGCATCCCACTAAATTTGATTGAAACTGATTTTTACTATCTTACAACTAAAGTGAGGAACGAATAACACAGTAGAAAAATGTCTTTAGTATGAGGCCTCTTGAGATCTCTTGAATGAATTTTGGGATAAATACACTTCCACTCATGAAACGTTGTTTCTTACATTTTCGTATTATTGTTTAACACTGACAGCGAGAAAAAGGGAGAATCCGCTATCTATTCTACTTGCAGCTGACGTGATTACCGTTGTTATCTAATTGATCTTGATACGTTTGACAATTTACTACCATAATTATTTGTAAAGGTTCGAAGGCGTAAGGTAACCCAAACTGATGGCCGATCAAACCTTATCAAGACCTCAGCAATCATACTAAATTTTCGGCTAGCCTACTTCAATAAGAAATACTGAACTTCATAGTTGCTGTTAAAACAGCTCACATGAAGTGTAAATTGCAGAACATTCTCATACTATTAAGGTGACACATTCGGACATGTTTATACACATGACTGATGTAAGGTTACTAGCGTTGCGATCATCACATTAATTCTGCTAACACGAGGGCACGAACGTAAATTTCGGTCGGAACTAGAATGTGCACAACAGATTGTCCCTAATAGGACTGAAGAGCGAGTCCAGTGCTTCTTCTTGAGATACACCAATTGAATCCGAGGAATGTGATCAACAGTGAGTGGTTTTCAGTTTGAAATGTCAAATGCATACCCGCGAGGGTAGTGTTTTTTCCCCAACTTCGATACACTGCACAAGAAAAAGATATTTCTACTATAACTGTACTGAACAACTAAATTATTTCAGTCTTGTGTCTCAAAATCATCAATTCATATTCGGATTCTGTTAACCTTCATTTCACTAAACGTACTAACTAGTTTCTGTACCTGATAATATGAACTTGAGGAGCACATAGTTTGCAGAATAATTTGTAGGTGAACTGGTATGGTTCGTGATAAGATAACTTATTTCCGACTTACCGGGATGTTCAAATTATGCAACTACCGAGTCGTTATTATCTGAAACGTTCTGGCTAAAACTGTGAAAAATATTATGTCAACCGTTTACACGCAACCTCAAGTTACGTTTCGATTCGTTTACTTGTCAGCCATTAGCAAGCAAACCAGTGTGTAAGCAGAAATGGCGGCATCATTCCATTCTTCCTTCAGTCTTGTAGTCACTCGACATTCTTTTAATTTGTGGGATCGACAAGCATTCACATCAGCCGTACTTGGAATTCTTCATTTTTATGGCGTAATCTGAACGACAGGATCAGCTATATTTGGAGCCAACCACCGCACACATTATGCGGGTTAAGCATTATTTTACACACTCTCTCAATTCATTGCAGTTCAAGACTGGAAATTTGTAACCAGTTTGTATGGCAGTTTAGATAACATGATATCTGCGTATGCGATTCATTGTTCCAACATGCGGTGAGCTAACAGTCTTCAAATTTCATGAAACTGATCAAAGCCGGTCTCTGTAAGATTCAAACTACCGAACGCTCCATCACAAGCGAACATTAACCTGAAATAGGCGACAGCCGATCAGTAATAGAAGATGGAGCGCAGTTACCTTACAGGCGTTGTTCCGACTGCACAGTCATAGAAGTGGTTGAAATTCAGTTGGCGGAATTTCTCACTCACTAGCAAGTTACAATCCACGTTGCTCATCATATGTAGACGAGTTTGTAGTTACAGCACGTCGAACCGCTGACGGAGTCAGAAAATTGGGTGGTGCGAACTGAATTCTATATATACGACCATCTGTTCAACACATGTCAACTGAACCAAGTACAATAACAGATAGGTGCAAAAAGGAGTAGAGAAAAACATCAGTCTAAAATGTGCATTATTAAATTTGATATCACTACATGATGGCCCAATTGACTGTAGCCAATTTGAAATTACCAGGTTAACAGAATAGTTCTTATCACACTCGAATGGGTATGGCCAGTTTACGTAAAATCTTGAGAATGCTGTATAGATATATTTAAAAAATGTATATCTTTGAAATTCATTAATCACCCTATGACCGATTGCATTTCATTTTGAAATACACTGCCCTAAACACGAGTGTAGTTGTCAAATCTTTACAAATGTGGATGTGTTAATTAAACTGGACTGGACGAGATTTTCTTAGTACAATTCAACGTGAATGAGAAACTCATTGGAAAATTTTTGTGGAAAAACAGAGTAACTGTCAGACCTTTCTCTACGACTAGCAACATATGAACTACAAACTTACGGCTTTCAAGTCATTTCGCTGCGTTTGCTTTCCGATAGAAAACAATGATAGACGGCATGCACTCAACGTTCCTCAGGTATACGCAATAAATATTACATATAAGGTAAGACTACGGATAGCCAAAAGAAACCTGAAATATATACAATACTTACAATAGGTTTCGATCAGCACCAGATCACACCGATATATGGAAACAGCTGGGGAGTTTCAAGATCCGACCGTCGAACACGCGTGTGTGTGACGCCGTTGTCACGCCTTGACCGACAAGCATGCAAACAAACAAACGCAATCGCACGATCTTATGAACAATGTGAACTAGAATTTTCGGGAGAGTTTTACACACCATACAACAGGTAGATCGAGGTTATATCCAGGTCATTTCAGTCGCACGACAAAGGTTTCAAGTTTTATTATGCAGACATTTTGTCCATTTTTCTGCCCGTTAGCTAAACTAAAGGTGTTCCACTGTCCATTTTTCAAAGAGGTGCACACGTGGAAGTTATATGCAATGTAATCTCCTCAGTAACATAAGTAAAAGGATCCGGTATGGCTGAGTAGCACTAGAAATAAATCAGTGCACTATTAATAATTCATTGTAAATATAATTAGTGTACATCTGTTCTGAAAAATGTACACACTATAATTGAGAGGTTGGGCAAATAAAGTTTTTGTTACAAGTTTACACGGCTGTGATGACTGCAGTTCTATCCAATGTCTATACGACAGAGTAGCAAAGTGCATCTCAGCATCACCAGTTTCCTCAACTACGGACCACCAGTTCGATTCTAAACAGACCCGTTGTGTATACAATATAAGCCATAGTATTGGGACAACTAACTGGCCGTTACTCATGTAGACCATTCACAGACATGGGCTGTCTATCCTGCAGTGTATGTTGAACCACATGCAACTTTACCTATTTAGAGAAGAGTATCGGAAACTAAATATTGTCAAAGATTTTGCTGCGTTTTTGTGATTTTTCAAAACGATTGAAAACCCACCCTTTGATGTTCTATGGCACTGGCCATAGAATCCTGTGCACAGTCATAATGTGTTCAAAAGTAAGCTTCTGTCAACCTACCGATAATTTCATAGCCTTTATTTCCATTTCTACCAGTCTTCAGTTCCGAACTGCTTAGTTCCATGAATGCATTATAACATTCCTCTGAGTCTTGCCCCCAGTATATAAGATAGTTTACTCATCCGTGTGTGACTGTAATGTACATACGGACAGCATCTTGTGCTCTTAGCATTCTCATACTTAGCCAAAATACGTTATCAAAATGTATACTGTTATTTCGGTCAAAAACGAACCAATTCACACTTAATCGCCAAAATCCCGTTCCATTGATGAGTATTCAAATTTGGAAGGAACTTACGTGTCACAACGGCGTTCGAATTAACGAAAACTGTACGATCGGTTCACACTGAAAGGTGCATTGCACAAAGTATCTCTCCTGAGGAAGCTTACGCGTTATCTGGAGAAAAATATGTCAACCGTCCTGTTTTCGAAGTGATAACATTACATAATCTGGTGAATATAGTTACCACTGCTTCATGGTTCTGCTTGTTGTACTGCTTCATGAATTATGGAAAGTTACGACTGTTCGGTTACGTTTCTTAAACTACAACCGTGCGTTTGACAACGTCGGCAGCGAGAGTTTTCTTCAGATTATCCATGAATATGGTACTCAACCCACAGCCGTCGTCTGCGCGGTCACTTTATCTGTTCTAATCAAACTACTGAATTTAGTGATCAACCCTTATCATTACTCACCGTTCGCCTTCCCACTTAGAATCATCTGGTTGTCGTACTCACTCTACATAGAATTTATCTCATTCTGTTTTTGTAACTTATGGACGAAAATGCGTTGAAGTGAGATCACAACGCAAGCACTCCGCACCATTTTTTCTCTATCATACCAGTGAACAGTTCGTTCGAACTGACAGGTCGGTTTCTGTCCGACATCCTGATTTGAATAAGCGATGCTTTCGCTTATGTATGCTAATCATGAAAGCAACCGTTTTGATGCTTACCCAGCGATTAAAGTTAACAACCAACGCTTAACTTAACTTTTCCGTTGAATATCAAGAAGTCACTATCACTATCAATATGACGTAGTCACTTTGTGCTAATATTGCCCTCCTCAACTTTAGAATGTTGCCTGTTTACTTTCGGCAGTTAAAACAGGTTTCCAGTCAACAGTGGCTTTGTGAACGAATATGTACCTACCCACCAGACGCTCTGTTTAAAATGTGCTCATCCTTGTTCTTGTGCAGTAACTTTGCTATTTCGTGAGAATCTGAGATCTTTGCAGTCACATGTCCCGTTAACAGATTGTGATTGTATTTGTACCTCAATAGTTTGCACCATGTGGAATCTTTATAAGCGCAATTCCCTGCGGTAAGACTCATCTTGTTTATACGCACCATATTTCGTGAGTTTTTAAGTCTTCAACTTCATTACAATAAAAAAATTCATTTGCACATATCTGAAACTATTTTTCCGTTATCTCTTAGTGTTTTTCATTTTACGTACACCTCAGTGAAACGAAACGAATTTCTTTTTCTTGAAAATATGTTTATCAAGCTTGCTAAATTCCCATGGATATTGTCTTACCTTAAAGTATGCGATCGAAGCTTATTACCTTAGGAATATCTCAGTTCATGAGGATTTGAATACGCACAGGGCTCAGAGATCATTTTGAAGTGCACAGAGTATGCCATTTGGGATCTACTAAACCGCCGCCGCACTAGTTGTTCACCAGATGTCATCGCATCTAAATAGATTATCCAAAGACCCATGAAAATTACTATTCGGACGAAGCTAAGACAGTGCAAATACAACGTCTTTAGACGATTCCGGAAAGACAGATGATCTTTCTCACTTTTCCAGAAATTTGGTCATGAGAAGAGTATAAATAAGAGAATATATAAACGAAACTCAACGGAAGTGAGGCCAGCCACAGCGTAGCAGTAGTACTGTGTGCTCACTACAGATGACGTCCAACTAACAGCAGCAGTGTGCGATCAGACATTTCTAGCCACGCCTTGAAGCTTTTGCTGGTCAAACTGTTCGATGTCTCTGTTTCGTGTTCTACGTACGGGCATGGAGTCTACGTCTCACATTTTCTCTTGCCGACGCTGTTGTAGCAGACTCTTACAGGTTAATCCAAAGTGGACGCGTCCGAATTTCCACGATGTTGCTTCCTGCAACTCATATATTTCATTCGGTGGTGTAACCTTAACGGTCAGCCACTGATATAATTAGTTGATCTCTGAAGAAGGCCATACTGTTACTGTTGATGTTATTGCTCGAGAATCCTGTACGTTAGAATTAATTCATATCTGATACACCAATAACGCATCGAAAACTGTTCCTCCTTACTCTACTCCTCGGCGTCGGTTACAGGATGAAGTTTTGTAACATTTATGTGGTCCTTCGTTGTGTCTTCTTAATTGGAGTACTGGTTTTTATGAGGTAGAAACGACAAGCTTTAGTGGTCAACTCAAGATGGCAGCCCACTGGCGAAGTGTACACGGTAAAAGATCCTACTAAGAAGCTGTCCCAAATGTCTGGCAAATAACCAAAACATCCGATTATCTTTCGTGGTTATTAATGCACAGACGTAGGAGGGACCGAGGCTATTCGAACCGATCCTAATCAGGTCCCGTTCGTTGCTTACGGCATCCAGTTTTTCACCTCAATTAGGTGTTCAGTGCAGTTTGAATGACACAAATGCAATATTTTGTCCTATTGAAAAGTAAACAACTGGGCGCAACTAATCAGTATGAAACGCTTATTAACAAACATGCGTCTGACTTTTGTGTCACCAATATAGATATATATATATACATATACGTAAGGAAACATTAAATAGCTGCAGAATTTTCGGAACAGATGTGAAAGCAAAACAGCTTATGTTAAGGCCTGTGTCACACCACCAGTCACACTGAGTCAATCACGGTATTAATCGCTGGCGAACGTATTCAGATGGTAAATCTTTTCATAACTGGTGAACCACAGGATTAAGGACAACCTATACTAGTAGAGCCTAACGCCTGGACCGTAAACTACTTATAAATCACATCATAGAAAAAGAAATGTATGAAACTAACGTTTACTATGCTTAGCATTTGTGCACTGGAGGTCTTCAATGTCAGTCGACCTCAGCCCACCTACTGAAGAAAATAATGAGTAATCAACTTGAAACTGTTGCAGTAAGTTTATAGATTTTTATTGAATCTGATTTCGTCAGGCATAAGTATTTGACTGGTGGGTTATTTACGTATTATAAGCTGAGCAGGCTTCTGTGCATTTGAATCTGCATGAAAAGACTTGGAGAAAAGGCGTTGATCGGAAGATTGGCTCCTTTACAATGTTACAGCAATCGAGAGGTCCCGAATAAGCAATTCCGAAGGAACTTCTCACTGTAGCTACTCGAATACCGCCTATCATGCATACATCAGATGCACTACAGCATACGATTGGCTGGCATTGACATTCAGAGGTCAGGTGTATCCTCACTCGGTTTTAATGCATGTGGGTGAAAATTATCTAAATACTGGGCTTGGCGTCCTGAATTTGTACAAACCCAGTTGTCGATGACCCAGTTACGACAGACTGTTGTAGGTTGTCCTAGATCGGCGACTCCGAACTGTCTCGAAAGTCCTAATCGCATGGTGATCGACTGAAGTTGACAAGACAATTACTGTGTCTGCTATCGAGACGATCAGGTAACGTGATCATTACTCACAAGTGAATGTGGCTGAACGTTCACATTCGATAATCCGGTCATGCGTAATATGTGGTCAATGACGCAGTGGTTAACACGGTTGCCTCATGAAAGCGTGACCTGAGTTCAAATTCCGACCGTGGCAATGATATGCATTACTAACGAGCTCTACTAAGGACAAAGCTCGGGTCTAGTGCTTGTTTTCGAAAGAGGACGGCTGGAACATCTATCTGAATGCAAAAGCTACGATCACATGGGAGTGGTGTTCAACTTGAAATTGGCCATAACCCCGACTACTCGTCAGTGTTTTAGTCTGGGCAAATCTAAATATCAAGGTAGTGTCCTCTGCAAAGCAAACCGTTCAGACCAGGTCAATGTGATGTGAATTTTTAGAAGTTTGACTTTGTAGCTTTAGTCAATCAATATCTAAAATACATTTTTTTATATTAGCACATGTGAATTCCCTGAGGGTTGCTGACGCTGATGTAGAATCCTGTTTATTAGAAGCAAGTCTCTTCTGTTATACCCAGGACGCATTACGAACAGTCCAGTTTACGCACCCTAAATGGATAGGGTATAAAAGACATCGCTTTATCCCTTTCTTAACTGTGCGTTGTACCTGTCTAGAGAGAAAAATGTTCTCCACATAATCAGGACAATACGTCTGGATAAGTTGTTCATGATAGGAGCACACCAGCCAACTAAAAGATGATAATGATAGTCTGTAAAAGCAAAACTGTTGACGGGATCGACAGAAATGTGGCCTGTTTGAAAACAGATGAAAGCTTGAAACATTCACGAGAAGGTGATATTTGCGCATTCACACCGTTAAGGAAAATCCACGAGTATCTCTGATTGAGCTGAGGCTATATTCGAAATGGATGTAGAGGAATTTTGACATCATTTTGGTTAATAATTTTTGGGATATATGGACTATGAATTCGCTTGGTGTAAGTGCTTTGTAAATTAGAATTAAATTCAACAGGCTTCGGGTAAAACAGGCTCAATCTGCAAAAGGGTCTACATAAATTAACCAGGTCAACTCAACTGTCGCATTCTCTATTTTCGACTATTCAGCACGATACACCATTTCTTGGAATTGGTGCTGAAAAATCATCACTTCCATTTTGAACAAAGTTCCATTACGAACTAAAATTATTCGGACATCTGACAGGTGCCATTAAAGAAGAAGATAACTATACTCCTTGTAAGAATGTATGCTGTGCCTTTGTAGATAGTCTGAAGCCAGAATTTAAAACCTTCTGCAGCAAATTGATCACCAGGTAAGTAAGTAAAAGTTCGGCCGAGTCAAATCATCTTTTATGGTTACTATGGTCTTCAAATAAACGCTTATGCCAGCATTGTAAATGTGGGTTGCTGGTTGAAATACTGTCGAAAACTTTGGTTGCAAGTTGAAACGGTTGAGTCACCCAACTACACCGGTCTCATGGCACAGTGTGCCCGTATAACTTTACTGATCATCAATTAAGAACTCAAAAATAAGCAAGGAAGTCACCGAATTGACAATTAATGCCATGCGGAAGAAGTACAATTTTGAAAAAGAAGTTGGAGAAAAAGTGTGAAACGTAGTGGAATTTCAAAGGGTACGCAAACTAAGCCCTCCTGAGGTTACTGTTCAGTTGTTTACAGAATTAAACTTTGCAATGGTAGGCATGAATCTCTGCGTCAATTAGTTATATTTTTGATGAGGATTTGTACAAAACTGACATAACAATCGTCTAAAACTAGTGATACCCGTGAATATGTAAACCTTCCAGTATGAAATGTTAATGACACAGTTTTGTCAAACTGGCTGTCGTACTAGGAATGATTAAGTTGTGCATACTAATATTATAATCTGAACCAACTTAAACGAGGAGGATTTTTAATACCGATCCGGTGGAGTGTTACGGACATAGTTTTGTTTATGAAAAAACTGCCTAAAACAACAGTTCTATTGACCAGATCGTCCTTATTCTCGATTTTTTGCTGGCGTTACTGATCTCTAACAATGACTCCCTTACTAAGGTCTCTAAACTCGCAACATCATCAATTAAGCAGGCTAAGGTCTACAGTTTAAACCCACAACGTTCCTATAGTGGGCACTAAAACACCTCTACAGTGAGTTCCTGTGATTTAGTTTGTTCAACTGAAGAAAAAGCATTCCCCTGAACACTGAACTATCTTTCTTGACAGACTTAAACTGTTCAGTCATTTTTGACTAGCCAATTGACGAGGCAACAAATAACACAACCCTAGGAATAACTTAAACAGGTGGCCGGTTCCAATGAATACGAGTGAGCTCGCTCAGACTTGTTGCAATCTCAACGATTTCACTTCAAGTGGGTGAGTTCCATAACGACGGAGAATAAGTCTAACTTTCCCACAACCCCGATGATCGGTAATCTTTGTTTTCGGATAGGTTGTAGACTACTACATTGTTAATTGCGCATAGATTCTGAATTCGAAATTTCGGCGAGTGGTACTCATGAGACCTAGGTACTTGAAGCGGTTGTCTAACTCTGTGTTGTAACCATTGCAACCAGCTGTTTTCGTGGAGCAAACATTGATCACTTTGGCATTATAAGGACATAAAGTTCAAACCAACCAACAATGAACATTCATTTTTAATAAATAACGAGTGTGAAACGTTTTTTCAGATGAACTCAACAGGTGTAAGCAGTGTGCAAAATTGTAACTAAAAACACTTGAAGAATCTCTCCTCATTAAAAGTAACATATCTTAAAAAGTCCTATTATAACTCCTGATCGGATAGATGTGATTGAAATAATCACCGTTTATTGGGGCTCAAAGAACAACAACGATTCGATGTTTACAAATGTATGGGTACCGACATTATCACCGTAATCGGCAGCCACAATCTCCTTCGCCAGTATGTCAATAACACCATGATGAGCGTGATAGTCACCAACTTCCTCATCATCAACAACATTATCGCTGTCGCCATCATCATCATCATCATCATCATCATCATCATCATCATCATCATCATCGCTACCGTGGTCAACTACAAGAGGTATGTTGCTATATACTTAACTGTTAGGAAGCCGCAGTTAATGAGGGTTCGATGGAAATTGACTCGTACTGTGCCCTTTTCTCAACTTCATGGTTGGTAGCCCAGGAATAAAATGTTGGAACAAATCCCATCAAATATTATGTAACGAAAAATGAATATCTAGAGAGTTTGTTAGCTAAGGAAGCGGACAAAGAGTAGACTTGATCACTAATTTACTCAGTCTTTATATGGACGGACTAGTTACTTTCATTTTGTCCACACATTGTTCACGTTTCAGTGGGATCATTGGATCATTTCCCACTAAACTCAGGCCCGAGCTATTGACACCGGTTGTGAAAGAAATGGTTGAACAGAATCCGGCAGTACCTGGCAGTGGTCTGGTTTCCTTGTGTGGTCCAGTTGTGCTGGATAAATCTGGTTGTACACCCGGCCCCGAACCAAAGAATGTGGGCACTCATAACACCACACCGGAACCGTTCTCATCGGCTTCGTTTGTGCACCGTCTCTCTAGAGACTTCACGATTCCAGGCATATCACCCAAACCGAAACCCCCAATGGATCCGACAACTAATGAACGGTGCCCATTCTGCTATGCGAAGTTTGGGTTATTCCAGAAGAAGCTACCGTGTGATCAGTGTGGACGTTTAATATGTCGCCGGTGTATATTTCAGTTCAACACTGACAGCCGTTTGTGCAAAGACTGTGTAGATTTAGCGTGAGTTTTGTGTTTATAAATTTAACTTGGCACCCAAATAAACCATACTGTTATGAGACCACGTTAACAGTGGTGATCACTATTGATGAACAGTCGGAAAAGAGCCAGCTGGAAAGCCGATCTGAACGATATTCAGCCGATGGTCATGTTTTTTTCATGAGGTCTCTGTGTTCACAAATCTCTGGAAAGCTTTGTTAGAAGATGCAAAGCAAACTGTTGAAGACTGCTCTCACTGAGTACACCTAAAGCAATTGTTAATTCTACATAACTTTGACTTGATATCCTTGCACACTTTTGTTCGTATAAAATATATGTGCAATGGAGTTTAACTTCACACTTGATCCCATATGAAGACGTTCTCCTTGTTAGTCTGCCGAACAATCTAAATCTCTCTAATCAAAATCAAAGAGATCGTTGACGTTTTGGAGATAGCTTCTACTAATTGAGGAACAGAGCGCTTAATCTTCCACTCAGCTTATGCTTGAAGGGCAGATCGATGTTCTGGGGATTACTAAAAGTCCTCAGGCTGACTGCCCACGGTACTAACCAGGTGTGGTAGCCAAATGGACACCAGGGAATAAAGTCCACATTGCTTGTTAGCTTCTTGATCTTAGTTTCTCGGGTCTACCCTTGGTACTGGGAGTGTATTACGATCCATGTACAACGATATATATACCTACGAGGATTGTCACCAACAGTGTCAGGATGTATGATCGACTGTTTTGAAGAGGATTGGTACGGCTCTAACAAGTGGTCAGTGCTATGTGTACTGGTTTGAATATCGGCGGGTCTGGTGAACTCAAGCCAGCTTTCCTTGCTGACACTTCACATTGATACATCAGTGTATTCCACATTGAACTCATGGGCTTCCTTCAAAAAGTACGGCTCTAGGAAAACTAATATAGCATGTGTGCTGTGGTAAGCAACTGGTGAAGATCAAACCGTACAGTGTACAATGAGAACCTCATCAAACGTTAATGAATCAGTAGATGTTGGGAAAACTGGGTAGCACAAACATAAATCGAAATCAAACTAACATAATTAGAATGCAGTTCGGCACGTGGTAAACAACGGTTGGCCTCAAGCACTCAGTCTACTGGAATCAATATGACATCCTTTGAAGAAACAATTTTAGTAGTTGAAGGTATATTTTTATTCCGTGCTTGAATTCGTCCAAAGATGTCAGCAAAAGAAGAATCCGGCAAGATATGTGAATTTGTGTAACCTCATATCTATGTGGTATTCTGGTTTCATTTGTGGTGCTGCGGTCACTGGTAAAACTGTTGATGTACTGTTTGACTACCTCTGACAACCGGTGCTGTCTAATGAACTTTCTAGGTCTGATAAACTAGTTCCGTTAAGATAGTGAACATTATGCCACTCACTGTACTGTCAAAAAACAATATGCAACTACGATCGTGAATGGCGTGAAAATATCATTCAGACTTAACAGTATCCACGTTACCATATTTCACGGTGGTACTGCTGGTAAATGAATTGACAATAGCACAACGTCACGAGCAAGTTGTATTACTCCACGTTTCAACCACCTCGAGTGGTCTTCCTCAGGAAGGTTGCGGTACCATATCTTTCTACTTCTCAGTGTGCCGCCTTGACTACATAACTGAATCTACTGGAGTAAACGAACGCAGTCCATACGACGTCATCAGCAGGATTATGTTGATTTCCTTTGTGATACAAGTCTTCTATGGTCTGTTCGACGAATATTTCACATGATCGAAATTTCAACCTTCAATACCCATCCCATTTTTAGGAGGGCAATTTGCAAAACCGGTGATTGGTTTGCACAATATCTCTCTTCAAAACCGGGGAATCCTCTGCGACTGGAAATCGATTTGCAACCTTCTTCAGCCAATGCTCTGATGACACGTGAGTTGATAGAAATGTTAAATGAATCAATCAATAAGTGCTTCTGAACTGAAAACAAAGTAGCGCGATGTGTGGTGATGTGACATATGGTAGTGTTGTGACTTAATTAAACAAATAAAGGGTACTTCATATTGTTCCTCGTATTCTACTTTCATAATAAGAACATCTTGGTTCCTAGTAGTTAACTATGTTTCCACTGCTGACTACTCACTAACGCACACTCTGTTTTACTGCTAATTATTCCAGAAGGTTTAATAGTTCGGCTAAAAATCTGTCTACAAAAGATCTGGGTTTAGGCTGTACACGAGTCAACAAAAAAAACCGTAACCCCCAACACAGGGAACACAGCAACTTGAGTGCGAGTTAATCGAGCTTGGGCGTGCTAGTTCTGTCGTCTTCTCGAATACAATACATGTTCAGCATTTTTACAGTTCTTCCCAAATGTCACCGGATGTTTCATATTGACCCAAGATATCAACGTCATTTTGGTCAGCAACTAATATTGTACTGAAGATATGCAAAATTGCCAATTGCATTCTGCAAAAAATCCGTATTTTTTATTGCACAAACCATTATCACATATCACGCAAGAACGTAGTTCGCACCGAACAGTCTCATCAAGACCAAACGGTAAATTTTGTGAACAGTGTGCTAACGCTCACGTGACTCACAAAAAGCTGTGATTAGATCATCAAACGTTCTCTGTTCATTGAGGTTTTAAATGTGTGAAATGCTGCGTTTACAAACAGCACAGTGAAAATAAGTAAACTCTGTTACTTATGCTGATATAACAGTGATAATTCACATGTTGGAAATACGTCATAGACTGTTAGAAGCTTTGGAGAGTTTTGCATGTGCCAAATTAACAAAACTCTCCTAACTTAAATAAGTTGTATTCGAACCAACAGGACTCTTTATTGAATGCCGATTAACCATGTGATAATTTCCTTGCCAAAAATTTGCACACTCTCTTAGTTAGTGCGTGTATACTAAGTATTTGTTGGCATACAACAAAGAGTAACAAGATGGTGGTCTCAACCGGAAGGGTTAAAAGACAGAATACATGTGAAAAAAATGATTACTGCAGAATCTGACACAAATGCAGAACCAGTTAATTTTGGACAAAACACAAAGAAGTTAGAGCCTTCTTTCCAAACGCGTAAGTAAAAAATGGCACTCAGAAAATCAGTGGACACAGTCTCTGTTTTCAAATGATTACCAGAAAACATCGACCCAGCTTTGCACTGGTAAGTGGGATTTTCGGCACAACTGCTACCTTTGGAAATGACTTCAGTTCACTCTTTGGTAGAGCGATCGACCATCGACCATCCGCATGTTTAACGAACTGTCATGTGGATAGTATTCAGAACTGCAAAAATAGCGGCTATCTTATTTGTTTTATCTGTGATAAATTAAAACAACAATGCGTTCCAAGAATCCAATTTTTGTGGGAGATCCTGTGGCAGCAAGTCAAGTTGTGGACTGCATGTGTGTGGCCAACGGGTTGCAATACACTTCTTGGATGAAACCCCTTGACATGAAATAGTTGGATTAGCTACCGAATGTCTGCATTAATTGCCTGCACCTAAGAGGCTGTTTCACGGATGCTCAACGGATATGGGCCCCCAAAAATGCTGCCCCATGAAGCATCTGCATAGTCACATTATCACGTTGACCCCAGCTTGATGGACCATGGACCTCAGAGCTGATGGCTTAGTTGCATAAATGTCCTAGTGATCAACCTTTATACGGTAAGCCAAATCGTAAGCCACAATCCACAGGAGCATCAGATGTAAAGCTTCTTCGGTGTTAATTCTATTCCGGAAAATGCGCCAAGTCGTCACCCATCAAATGAATATTGGATCGCGTGCTTAAAGCCCCATTAAATATAGCTTTGCGCAAATAGGAGTATGGTTTAACATTTAAACACCAGGAATTGTTAAAACAGTTGGAGCAGTTGAAATAACGAAGCAGTTCCCTCTACCGGGAAACTTAGAAACAAGCCATGCATAACCGATTTTTGGAAGCCTCTTGAAACGGTACTTAACTAAACGACGTTTGCTGCAATACTATACTTTGCTTGGTCTCTAGTCCACAGCAACTAGTGGTTAGAAGATTAATTCGACTGTGGTGAGTCTAGAATTCATATCACTGTTATGTGGCGTTCACGTAGACCTTGGCAGCTTGGTGGTATCTCATTTGACGTTTCTTCATACATTTGCATGGTAACAAGTACAGAGGCGTGTAACGCGAATTAATCTGCTTTGTCGCTTCATTGGCCTGCCCGAACGGAGTTTAGTTGTCATTGCCGCACATGATGACATGTAGGCTATTCACTTTTGTGCACTGTTTTCAAAAAGGTCTTAAAAAATCTGAAGCTGCATGTTTGGTCAATATAGAGTCCATAGTATTTTAATATGCTGAGAACAGTGCCAATGATGCCACAGCATTAAATACAAACAGCTATCAGTCCTTTGAAAGATATACCTTCTTAATCCTTATGTTAAAATAGCGTCAAGTAAACCGATCGAGATGGGACACTCATTTTCTTGAGAGCACACCGCTCCTCTAAAGAGGCACTTTCTTTCTTTCTGTTGGTTTATACTGTTTGGTGATTACCCTGCGACAAATTCACAACAACCGTTATTTTCACGTAGAATGAAGTACCTGTTTTTGAACTCGCAGTTGACTGTACGCACACTTCGAAAATTAAACTGCAGTGGGCTCGTGTTTATCTGATACATCTAAAGATATTCGAATACCAGTGTGCATGCTCACATCATAGTAGTGCATCTCACAGCCAGAGTTTCACTTAAACTCTGTTTTCATACTCCTGATCGAACAGTGATCGGAAAAATGCCGACTTTTAGTGAGAAGTGTGAAAAAAGTACACTGTAAGCATCGGCGCGTAATTGTACTAACGCTTTTTGGAAAATATATGAGTATTTATTCATTTTTTACATAAGTAAAGAGACAAATATAAAATCAACATCCCTTGTGTACATGATATGGTAAACTGTGGTACAAACACCCGGTGTGACAACGGATAAACGCGGTTTACACACGATACGGTGAAATCGATCAAGTACCGTGTGGAAAGTTTTGGTACTCTTTCTAATAGCGCTTGAGGAAAAAGGACTGAAAAAGTTCAGAGAAACACCTATGAGAATGGTTGATTAGCACGGACTCCCTATCGGGTTCGTTAAACGCGACCGGAAGCAAATATTATCGTTGTTGAAGTGTACACAATTAGACGTTGGAAGTGGTTACGGGGATTACGACTGTCAGACGACGATAGCAAACGTAGCATGTGGAAAGAACCTCTGTCAACATGAACAGACAAAAACAACTTGAAACGTAGTTTAGCATCCAAATGTTTGCTTATACTTTACTGTGATGAATTGGAAGTCAATATACTTGAATCAGCTACCATTATATACCTGCTCCAAACGTATGAAGAAAATAGTTATCTCCTAATATTTAGTCAGATTTGACATCAGGCTGCTCACTTTATTCATATTCATATGCCAAACTATGACATCCTGGTATATATTAAATCAGCTACATAATAAAACACGCTAAGTGTAAAACAGAAACACAACAAGACATGGTTTTCATGGTTATTGGTATTTGTAAAATTAGAAGGTGTGTATCTAGCAGCAGGTGACATTGTGAAGGCTCACACCCACATACACACAAATATAATGTGGTATTCTGTTTAATTTTTATAAAAGGTGATACAGCACACAAGTGATCGTGTAATACACACTACATGGTTAAACTGACAAAGTCGAAAATTTTAACGAAATTGACATCGATAATTAGAGGGACGAAGTGACAAACCGGCCTCTTTTTTGCCCCTTCAAAGTAAGACAATTTGAGCATAAGTGTTTGGTTCCTAGGACCAGATTAGGTGAACTCACACTGTGAAATCGTTGGGATGATCATATAACTAAAGTCACTAACGAGTGACAGAAACGACTGATTGTTCCATTGTGTGATAAAACGAGTGTGACCGAACCATACAAATCTTGATTGTTACCAAATGAATCTTACTTTCACCGATAATTTGCGTGTGCACAATGACTGAGTCCAGTAAAAAAGTGATGATCTAAAAAACTGTCAAGTTGGAAACTGTATTCCGTTACGAACGAGCCTTGAAAATAGGATAATTATGATTAATCCACTGGGACGCTTTGATTTGGCTTTTGTGCTGTGTAAGTGTGAGACAGCCGCCGAGTTGTATAACCCTATCAACCGGCTACCAGGTCATTTCAGATAACTGTCAGACGTTTTCTGATTAGCAACGTGTTATTCGTTCTGTAAGTTACAATTCCTATCAGAAGATAGGATGGACAATGAATGTAAATGTGATTCTCAGCTGTGAAGCAATAGCTAGGTCACAGTCAAAAACAGTGCATTTGATCATTTTCTGGTTTAGCAACGGTACCTTTTTAAACGGCTTTCTTTTTTAGTCAACCTGAGAGAAGTGGTTTTGTTGATCAATGTGCAAACAGTCCAATGATATCAGTATTCGATATTCGGTTTTCTGTTAGACGTTTAACAAGGTTTACTTATTTTTCAAGTCAATAATCATCGTCGGTTCTTAACAACTGTTATCCACTCCATTTTCCTCTCCAGTATTTAGTAATCTGTGTTCAAACATTTCCATTCAAGCATGCAAACGACATTGGTTTTGAGTTTGATTATCCGGCTAACAACTGAAGAAGCGTTGAACCATAAGTTATCTTAGTTAAGCTGTTTTGTCAGCAGTCATCTTGGAACACTGTCCTTGTCACAGCTTGACGTTGTTGTGCTCAATAACTATTCGTCAATACAAAAGGAGTCTCAGCTAACACTACGGCGTGTAAAACCTCCCCACATAAGTATAAACTGAAGTAGACCATTTCAAATATCAGTGACGAATAGTCAGGAATTTTCATCAAATAAACTGAACGCAATTCACGTTTGGCTGCAAATTTTCCAGTCCTTTAGATTCCTCGAAATACCCTCTAGAAAAGAAACACACCGCTGATTTAGTTGTTGATGAAGTTTGCCGTTAGTGTATGTCCCTGAAACAGGCGGGATTTGAAACACTCGTTGTGGCCTTTTGAAATAACTTTGCTGACCACTACTTCGTTGAAAACACATTGTATCTGAGCGACCACATTTGTTTGTCAGTGATTACGGTTTGCTCGATCGCTCTGACTGGACGTACCGTAAGTGTCCTTTTAACTGTGCTCGATTGTATGTGTTCTATACTGTTCTATTTTTACACAAAAACGTCAAAATCATCGGGTGATTTTGTTAAACAAAAAACTCTCAGTTTAATCGCAAAACGTTTTTGTTAGTTGGCGTGTTCTCCACAACAGATATCGGTACATCGACGTTGGCATCTCGATAGTATACTAACCACACTTTTTACTTATTCAGTTACATTTCAAGGGAGCGATTCTCACGACTTCAATCCTAATACTCTTCTGTGTCATGCTAGACAAAATCTAGAGGATGTTTGCCAGTCTCATTTGACATATATGAATAAAATCAGCCTTAATTACAGAGCAAGATTGGTCATAACAGAAACGGTGTACCGTTAACCTGGTTGAAGGAAAAGTCTTGCAACATGAGGAGTTGTATTTGACAAGAGATATACAGAAGCAAATGTCTCACAAATTGCACTTTAAATCCTGATTTAAATTACATGATGTATTTTCTTTTCGTCGCATCTCACACCTTCTTAATATGTCACTTGTGTTCGCTTTGTAAATCTGGTACACAACTTACTGACCTAATTACCACCTGCGATTCACCAACAAAACTATTTGAATAAATGATTTTTGAGATGCTGTGTATAGAGACTTATCTACAGCATTCTATGTTTTGAAATACACCAGGTGTGACTTAGCTCAAAAGACAGAAGAACACAATCACAAAAGAACGACGGTCGGCTTCCAATAATACATTAATCATCGATTGAGCTGATACTTCAATCAACTGAAAAAGATGCTAGTTTGACATGTTAAATTTGGTTAACAGGATCAGAAGAATGCTATTAGAAGATTTTTGTTTTGCGTGATGAACCTGAAAGTTCAACTTGGCAAACAAATTCAAGCGTCTAACTGACGGTCAGGCACATTTTAGGATGTTGCTTAGTAGCATGCGATCAAATTTAGGAGCGGACTAGTTGACACCAAAACACCAACGGATTAGTCAGGAGAAGCCACTGTAGCCGGTATCTGGAGCTTTACGACAAAGAAAGAACCAGGAGGTTGTGTGAAGCCGTTCTGAAGTTATATTAACGAATCGGGCAACCTCTGCAAACGGCTGGTGACGTGTAAAGCGAATGAACACCTTTCGTGTTAGTTTGATTGCCATCTTTTAACAGGAGCGAGAGATCTACGAACCGTTTCGAAACATTCTTATCAGTTACAGGGGTAACGAACCGAAGAAAGACCCGTGTAGCGGAACCGAAACTAGAGTGATCATTGCAACAACTTTACATGTATGCATAAACAAAACACAAGAAAGCATTGGCTGAAACACTGCAAGATGCATCTGTCTTCCGAGTTGTTTTGCTAACAACTCTAATGTGTTCCAAACTGTTTCTGGAAGATGGGTACAACAAGATTAGTCGTTACACACGACCCACACCGCACAGCATTATGCAATGTCATCACGGCTGAAAATAAGTCCACATATATGGCAAAGCTTTACTTGGAACTGTGAGAAGTTCTCGTCTCAAGCAAACGAATGGCAACACAATTGAAACGGTAGTTGTTCATACTCACAGAAAGTGCTTAGTTTTGCTCCAAGAAGAACAACACGTCGAAGTCAAATAGCATAACTGCTATCACTGTACGTGATTGCACTCTGTTACAACCACAGAAACTACAAATGGTAAACCTAAAAACCAACGAAATGCTTATCAAAATAGGTTTGGAACATGATAGCGCAGTCTACTCCCTTCGTCTATTGTACACACAAACTCCCCCGTTTCTCCAATTGCTTGACGCGTAGCAATCACAGTCAATCAAATTGATCTAAACTCGGCATGTATGCTTATAATGTGTTGCACTAATTCTCAGTTCCTGAGTTTTACTACAACAAACACGGTTAGCCACCTGATTCCAAAATTACTTTTGTTGTGAAAGTTTCTCGGTAAACTTTAATCCTCCTCGTCACTGTGGTAGTTTAGCACATGCGGTCTACGTTCCGCTTGTCCCAAATTGTTTGATTAATCCTACTTAATGTTCCGTAGAAACTCCTGATCGCAAGTTCTTGGCGATGACAAATTTGTAGGGCAGGATGTCGTTCTTTCACCGCCTTGCCCAGATTTAAAATGTGAACTAAGCGCTTCAGTACACCGCTGTGCGTCCAACTACTACATCAACCGGAATTTACCCTAATAGTATGATCCTCCTTTGTCGGGACAATCGTACACCTGTAAGGCTGGAATTATGATGACGTGTTTGTTAAACGTTTGGTTCTCACGTTACACGTATGGGTTATATCCTCATCTCGCTAGGTGGATCTGTCAGCTGTGAAACATAGGTTGAGCAGGCAGCACAATGTCTGACGGGTTCTGTTCAAGAATTTCACCAGAATGTTCGTAGTATCCTAACACTGTTTACACAACGCAGGGTCAAAGTTACCGCTTGGACAGATATCCGTGAACCCAGGGTTGAGTATACCTCGTAAACATGATCCTGAGCACTAGTTTATCTCCCCGGTTGACCGTTAATGAATGTTACCAGGGTTTGGCAGGCCTGCCTAATTTTGAGGCTATTTGATTATGTCAAATTAAATATGCTCTGATTAGCTAGAGTGAGGGTCTCATTACCAAACCAAAATGTACGAGAAAGCGTGGGTGATTGAGTTTGTTTAAAAACTCAAACCAAAATGTCATTGTGATGATTGTTGTTGACAATCAGATAGATATTACATCCCATATTCCCCGGTGGAAGTGTGCGGACTGTTCAGCTGAGGACCCACTCACCATCAAAATACCACTGTCATGATTGTCAAACTCAGGCCTGAATGTTGTCAGTGGGAACCACAGCTTTGGATATGGTTATTTTTGATAGTGGTGCGTGAATTGAAACGTTAATGAGTATAAAATATTTTGGAAAAAACAATGAGCAAATAACATTATGTAGAAAAACTTCCCCAGGAATGTAGTCAAACTGTCCACTACGACATCCAGAGCGTTTTCAGCAGCTGTAGTCGATGGTCGATTCAGCTGCGCATTGACAGATAATATTTTCCAACCTTAGTTACTTAAATGGTCATAGCTAGCACAGACTACTATCGCCTCGCCAGTATACCATTTCCCTAAATGTCATAGATTGTACTACGCAGTGTGCACTGCGGCAGATGCTCAGTCGATAAGTAAAACAGGTAATTCTACCAGCATCAGCTGTGCCATTAGCCATTTTCAAATTGGCTAGAACTTTCCACAGCTACTCATTTACGAACCATGACGCTGACCAAATAATTGGTTGATTTTGGGGATTGAAACATATAAAACCCAGATTTTTACGCATAGGTCAGGCGAGTTGGTTAGACACTTGCTAAGTGGAGTAGTGTCGACCACACACATATTCCGTTAACTGTACTGATTCGATAACTGACCGTACTTGCTACTTCAGAGCTAAAAGATGTTTGTGAATACATCGCGTATCTTCGTTTCATTCAGAAACACTCAGTCAGCACCATTACAAGTCGATGAGTTGATAGTTAGATGATCTCAATTGAAATGATCGACAAAAGATTCTGAACCGTCTCAGGTTGCAGTTTGAAGGTGTAAAGTACACCTCACTAGTTCTGCACTGTGAACAGGTTAACATTTTTTACACGGAACAGCTCCATTCGTGCTATCCATATAAGTTGCTTTATCATCTTTTAGAAGATCATCTTCGAGTTCTACAAGATGTACAAAGTGTAAGCTTACACGACGTTGCGGAGAGAACAAAAATTAACACACTTTATCAAACGTAACGTGAAGCATGTGACGTTAAAAATATCTACTTATATTTGCGTACAACTTGATCAGTGCGGGCCTACAACGATTTCAACGAATGGACAAATTTTATATAAGTTCCACTGTTAGCTTACAAGAACAGCATCGACAATCCATTAGTTATAACCGTGGAGACATACACTAGGCAAATCAGTCAACAGGTCGGGCGCTCTGCCGATCGTTTATTATCCGGCTCTCTCTATGTTTCATAAACCGCCTCAGTATAAGGTTCTTGAGCATCTTAAATGTTATAGTCCACAGTTGCGTAGTTCGTGGTACGTCTACCAAAGATGTGCGTGACTGTGATCAGCATCGATCACGAGACATTTCTTCATTCTATTATATGAGATAAAATATTGTAACTAATTTAAGTAAAGATATATTGTCGTTTTATTGCAGTTGATCGTGTAACTAAGGTTTGAAGCCCTATTGTGCAGTTTGTTTTCACCTTTAAATTCAACTTTTTTCACTGCGGTATCATGGAGACTCCTGCAAGATAATCACTGTTCACGACTGACTGAGCGAGTACAACTCAGACAACTTGTGTCGTTGAGTTTCAGTCTATCTATCAAGTCTTCGTGACGAAATGTGAATCCGTTGAGCAACATTGTCACATAAAATGTCACAGCCATTTGTAGACGGTCAGTGTAGTCACAAACAGGAGAAAACAATAGTTGGATACTTATTGATGAAACTTCTATTCCGTCTTCTCCGCCTAAACCAGAAGTTATCATCACGGTCCATTTGCACACTAGTTGTAAGCCAACGCTTTTTTAAATTGCGGTCTGTGTCACATACAGTGTTTGGGGGTTTATCAACGTGTGTTAACAATTTTTACTGAACTGGCGGAAACCCACGCCTCACGAACCTGCGCTGCGGGTTCTCGACAGATGACTTCCCAACAGGGAAGTAAACCACCCTTGAGACAGCATTGCTGTCATGGCTGTCCGATTGGCGGCTCCGTAAACTGTGTCATCAATCACCAACAAACAGTTTTACATTTGCGAGGGATTGAGCTATGGGCTACATTCAGAACGAAACTGGTTGGAATGACGACGTGACGTGTGTTTATGGATCGGCACTGGACTGATAATACTGGTAGCTGGCACTGAAACGAGTAGTTTTTATCCGTTGTCGGATTCTAGAAAGTGGTCTCAATACAATCTCACCTGCTCTTCAGAAGGTCTGAACTGGATAAGCGTAGATCGACAGGTGCACATAACCTCAATAGCAGATCAGCATTGACAGTGAGTTTCCATCTGACGTGGAGCGGACCATCCAACTGCTTCTCCTCTGGAATAAAACCGCCAGGCGGTTCGTTCATGCCAACAGTAGACACTGTTGAATCAAAGCGTTTACCCTGTCTCAGAAAAAACATGGTGAAACAGTAACATAGAGTCCTCGTCGATTTTCGCGGAGGTGACAAATTCGTTCTGATCTCTACTGAGAAATTTTAGCCGAATTGGGGCTCCGAAAATGCACAAATGACCTTTACCATGAAATCACTTGAAGGACGTTTTTCTGTCTTTCACCTAGTTGACGGTTCTACTGCAGCTGCCCCAGAAGCTGTAACTTCACCATCAAAGAAGTGAAGAATAAACAACTGACGGGTGGTTGTGTTGTTAATAATTTTTTGGTAGTTAGTGTTTACCCAGTGACTTAGTTTCTACATAATAAGTCCCATCGATATATTGACCTAACTCCACAAACTTCCAATATAATTGTAGTGGCCTGAAGATGAATTATCGAAATCGTGTCAACCTATAGATTTTCAGTCTCATTATGGCAATGGATATTTCTGGTACGTTTGCCCTAAGACTCTCAATAATTCCAGCTTCGTTGCATTCTAAAATTTACACGAAGCACATCTGTGAAACCTACGTATGGTTTAACTGTTTTCAACGGATTACTGAACAGAGTGTTCAGGATGTCTCCCCTTAATCAAGAAAAATCATGAAGATTATACAAACACGAACGTGCTTAAAAAGTCACTTGAGAATTCTTCTTCAAAATCTGTCTCTCCTTATTAGGCGCCCCTGTGAAGGGATCACGAATGGATGACTCGAATCTACTGGTAAGTGCTCAGATATTTTCTAAATGATGTTGTACTAATCTTGCAGCTTATTCTGCACACATGTTTCTTCTCGCAATCTTGTTGAAGCTCAGATGTCGTGATATCCGGATAATGTTTGCAGTTGAATGGAGGTATTAAACGTAAGATGATTTTCAAGTAGAATCCGCCGAAGAAATTGGTCGACCGAAACAAGAATGTGCGTTCTCGTTTGACAATGACTTAATCAATTCGATCGCCCCCTTAAATTTGGAGAACTGCCATTAAAGCCAGCATTAGACTCATGTTTCACGTTTACCAAAGCTAATCTCTCACCGGTGCTTTCAAATGAATTACTCTCGTAACCGTCCGAATGTTTTCATATCGGGCAGAACCGAGCTTTGTGGCGGTTTTTCAGGTCACTTCACTGTCATTTACCGGATAAGCGTTGATACTGTACGCATACATGGACAAAATTCAACAACACTGTTCCATTTGGCAGAACGCAGTCTTGTTAGGACAATGAGGTCACATGTGCGTGGCATACGGTTTGCAGCTAAATCATTTTTAGACTGATCAACGAGGACCACTTGAGTCAATGTTAGAAGTACAAACGTGTTTTGAAATACACTGATTTAGGGCCTTTAGAGGGTAGAACAATAATACTATGAATAACCATTGTCCTCTCAAAAAAAACGACAAGTAAAGGAAAACAATCTTCACAACATTCATGAAGGACTGGTGTTAAGCCAGTGTGAAAATGAAAACTGTTTTTCCAAGCCTCACAAATCGTCAAGCAAAAGGCGTCATCATAACAGGAATGTGACTGTTATCATTGATTCGTACGTGTTAGTCCATACAACCGATCAATACGGTGGTGTTGTAAATGTGTAAGAATGAACACCATAAACAACTATTGTGCTTGGCAGTTTTAACATCACAAGAGAATGAGCGTACGTAGTTGTAACTAATTGCAGAGTAAGACCGAAATAGCTATCGGTAGAACATTGTCGAGCTGCAGCATTTGGCCGCATTGAAACATGTGAGGACTGCTCAAGCAAGTCGGTCATTCACTACCGAGTCATCTACAATTTCTTTAACGCAGTGTTGTAATCTACTGCACCATTGTTCGACGGGTGCACTCTTCGGCTGTGACGAATGTTAACTAGGTCGGTGTCGTTTCACTGTTTTACTAGGGAATGCCAGAAATGCCTCATCTATTTAAGGCATGACACGATCGCAGACAGCATACCGGTATGTATACGTTGAGTGATTCCAGAAATTTCCATGATGTCAGGCTACCTGTCTTTTTAAACGTTCAATTCCCTCTTGCTAAAAATCACTACCAACAGGTAGTTTTCATTAAATATACTTCAGAACTTCTGGTGAAGTTTCAGAAAATAACTCTCTTCATTTGGCACCTAAAGCAAAATCTCATATTCTGGTAGGTCCTCCAAAGCTGTTGACCAAAGATAGGAAGGACTTAGTTTAATTCAGTCACTCAGCTCATTAAAAAATTTCAGAACGAACATCTGTTTAAAAGTTAAAAATTTAAGCGTGTCTGTTTGGAACAACCAAGTGGCTTAGTTTCGAAGAAACGTTTTGTTGTCCTTGTTGGTTTTATCAACGAATTGCCATCGGGAACCGTGCGTGTGTTGCTCGGTGTGATCTTATGAAAATGCTTTCCGAATATCCAAAACTACTGAAAATAAAGCACTGATTCTACGTACAATGCCGAGGCCAATGAGAACCGATATGCCAGAACCATTCGCCGTTTGTGTCGGCTTGTTCTTTTCGTGCAGATTAATCATTTGCCTATTTGACAGCGTGACACTCATAGACTACTTATGTTCACTAGACCTTTAAAACAGTGGGCTATCTGCAAACTTTTCTGCGATTGTCTGCGATTGTGTATCCAGTGTAGGTCAACGATAACTAAGAAGTATAAATTAAACAACTCTTGATTCCTAACGCAAACACTATGCTTGCCACGAGGGGCAAATTAACTGCTGTTAATGCAACATTGTATCAAGGAGATCTAAACCCTTGACCGAATGAAAAACACACGAACGACGGTTTTGATGAAAAATGGTGCTTAGCCATGAACTGCAGTTTTTGGTACACAACGTGGTGATTACTGTCCACTTCCTATCATAGGATAGTGTAACAGCACCAAGTGTACACACTTCGTTTGACTCAAATAAACTGAGTAGTGGATGCGTAATGCGGAAAATCTCAACTATTGTAAACGTTAAGCAGTCCGTCTAGAAAGCTTACAGATCAGTTTGTAGAGGTACTTGTCCTACTTTCCTGTTGAATAAGTTGGCAAATATCAGAATTGCTTAAAACAGAGTTTCATATGAGAACGGGTGCTGATAAATGGTTTGAGAGTAACATAGACTTACGGACAAGTTGTAATACTGTACGTTTTAATTATCTCGAGTGGTCTTCCTCAGGAGTGTGCTGACAACACTCTTGAGGAAGATCACCCGAGGTGGTTAATTCGTACAGTGTTACAACTTGGTAATAACATTGTGTGGTTTTCCAGTTCATTTATCAAAGACATGTAAAAGACGACGCCCAAACTGATTGGCTTCATCCGTCCAAGAACGAATGGTGTTGTACTCAGACTTATGGCTCACAATAACAAGAACTGAAATTCAACTCTACGCGAGCCGAACTAGTTAGCAAATACGGATAAGACGGTCTAATTAGCACCCGACGAGTGCGCTGGGACAATTAACTACAGCTGTTTTGAAATCAGGCACGTAAAATTTCAGAAACAATCTACAGCACTTTATACGCATTAACTTGCCATAGGTTTAACAATGACTTCCTATATGGAACGGTTATTAAATAGTAAAAGAAAACGGTTGCATCAGAGTTGTAAATAAATTATGAAAGATTTACCACTTGAGGTAAATTGTGATACAAAATAGTTGTCTTCATCATTCTCGAGGACCTCATACTGTACTTCGTTATGTTTCTGCATAGCAATTCAAGATATGTAAGTCTAGATTAACTGCAAATTAAATGTGGCAGAACGGTGCGTCATCTATCGGGTGCTCTCATAATTAGGTTGTGAAGTAACCATCAAGGAGGTTCACTATACTACTCATTATTCAGTGTATTTCCGTGTAAAGCGATTATCAGAGTTAACCTGTATCCAATTCGTGCTTCTGCGTCCGCCTGATACTGTCGTAACATTGAGTATAACAATTTAGCGTCGCTATTCGGGCCTATAAGATTAAGAATGTGACATGTACTCCGGACCAAATTTAAAAAAGTTCTACCTGTAATATCCTTCACCGATTATGTGAACATTGTTGTCCTTTTTAATGGGGATTTGCAGTTACCCAAGTGACTGAAAGGTCTTAACACTATCCATGTGCTAAAGAGCAACATATGTGAAGCTGCCAAACTCACAATGAAAGTTCGTTCAGTAGATTATCTTAAGGATTCGAGAAATAAAAAAAATCCCTAGTAAACACGCATGTTGCTCATCACAAGTTCCCTTTGCTTAATCAACCATCAAACATACCTTGGATATTTCTATATCATTTACCTGTGGTTACTGCTGTATCTCTAGATACAGCTTGCTTAATTCAAAAGGCAATCACAACAGTTTACTTCTAAAAGTTTCACAAAACTTTTTAATAACACGCACTGCTTCTAAATTAAGACTGGAAACGCGTACTTAACATTGCGTGAGCAAGATCAGACTTGTCATGTATTACAAGAGAGTGTTTATGTCCATGTGAACAATTCCATTCACGAGCGGAACGCTCATCTGAGCGTTTTTCACCGTATCGAACCTTAACGCATTTCATGACACACACCATCAATATCACCTCTATGAGAAGTAGGTCATTTCGTTTGTGTTTACCGCAAACACACGGTTTCTGATATTGATTTTTTTTAGGCTACTGCTACCATATCTCCATCCGATGTCACCTTAATGATCTGGTTCACTCGTCTTATCAAAGATAAGACACTCTCTCTAATGAACCCTAACTATTTTTGTCTGTCTTCTGTGAGCCATTACTGGATAGCATTGTTAATAAAGTATAACAGGAACTCCCATAGGTGTTGTTTCATATTACATCTGTGTGAAGCACTTGACAAATTTACCATCTCGAGCGTTTTTTGTCTTTGACAGTTATTCGAAGAATCCTCAGCGTAGTCTAGAAATAACTGTTTTCATGGTGCTAGTGAAGGATACTGTAAAAAAGGGATTTTATTGTGCACGACTAATATGTTGATAGTAATTCCAGAATTTGTAGTTATACTTGCCCTCTTTATCAAATGGACGGTGGCTGTTGCACTAAGAACCACTGCCAGTAGAAAAGATTTAGCCAAATGAAACATTATGTGATAAAAAATCTCAGTGCTAAGACATCCACCCTTTCACGCCTAAAACCAATGTCTTTCTCGGAACTGAAACCGTTTCACAATTAGTGTAACGTGCTTATAGCAGAGAAATTGAAAAGGCCAAAATGAGCGCTGTCCCAAACAAAAACTGTTTGATGCTATAGGACATCCGCACCAAATTTGGTACGAATGAAGTTGAATAGTTTGGACGTCGTGTTTAACTTGTTGTTGATAAACAGATTGGGAATAACACAAATTTAAGAGCAAGTTGTAATACTCTACGTTTCAACCACCTCGGGTGGATTTCGATTACAACAGTCCTGAGGAAGGCCACCCGAGGTGGTTGAAACGTAGAGTATTACAACTTGCTCTTAACGTTGTGTTATTCTGTTTGATGCTATAACTTGATGCATGTAGCAGAGCATCCATAACTTAAGTCTATTCGGAAAAGAGTTATGGAACAGGCAGCCAATTCATCCTCTGCACAAACAGAAATCCACCTGAATTGACCGTGTGTTCCTCGCTCAGCCATTAACACTGTACGCAGGACCAGGGCAAATTGATAGAGAATCATCCTTCGAAACCTACGCCATTAATCCATACTAGCAAGGTTGAAGTTCATCTAGGGATCATGAGGAAAAACTCAGACATTGAGTAACTTTATCAATGACCTTAAATTAAGTGAGACTGGACCTGGACGTGGTGTGACGGCTTGCGCATCTCTATGACCTTTTGGGCTAAACTGGACAGAGTTACTCATACCAGGCAGGCCAACAGGTAGAGGTCTGACAAACCACAGTCTCCTGGTCCTCCACGTTGGGGGTTGGCAGATAGTTGGCATCTCTTCCTGATAAACGTACCATTTCTGGTACACCGCCATCCACCCGCTGCCTTGCGGTACAGGCTATTGAGCCAAAGGCTTTGGTTGAGAACCCTAATCGTTCTCCTGTCTAGGTCTGGGCGTCCTGGCAGTATCTCAGCCCACACACAACCATGAATACTCACAACAC
>QNGE01000190.1:343328-376300 GCA_008508345.1 Paragonimus westermani
TGCAGCTCGGTTGTGTTGTTTGCAAGGTGCAGGCACTTTGATGCTGAATGTTTGAATAGGGACGTAGTCATTTTCAGTAGTTAGGTCCCTTCCCGTCCCCTTCTTTTTCCTTCTCACTTTCTATATAGGGTTTGCTGTTGCTTCATGGTTGTGTGGCAGTTAAGCATTAGTGTGAACCACTGATGTATTGCTGTCTGTGATGATGATGATGATGATGATGTGAATATTTGGATAGCTGCATAGAGCTGATACCTTCGTTTCTATTTAAAGGGAGGATCGACAGGATGCGCCCACAAGTACCGTACTGTATGAGTTCAGGATACGTATGTATTGGGAGACAAGCATAAAATAAGCGTTCAATGGTTATACACTTCTCGGCAACTGAAAGGAATACTTGGACGAGTGACTTGCTACAACCTCTCACTTTCTGACGCAAGGAGCACAGTGTTTTGGTCCACATACCTGGAAGGTGTTGCGAGCCCAATACAATTTCTTTACTGTGAACATAATTATTAATGACAGGTCACAACTGTCGCACTGGAGCATCATGTGCTATGCAGGCGGATATTCACAACATGCAACTTTTGAAGATTTGTATTAGCTTGTTAGTTACCATCTAGCAACCAGTCTATTCTGCTAAGGAAAAGTCATCTTCCGTTCCAAGCCTGCAATCTTGCGATGCAAGTTGCTTTCAGCATGTTCCGTTTCGCCTCAGAACCGTTTTTATTCCAAGGAAGGTGCAAGATTGAAACTGATTTGCATGAAATAATGTATTGCCCTGATTCGTCTGTTCAGCCTGCTTGATCCCAGAGAGTTCAAATACGCCAGCAAGAGCGTTTGTTTTAACTTGACCAGTATGTCGGAGCTCAGTTCCAAAGAAGGGTTTCATGTACATCCTCTTAGACTCAGTGATGGTGACAATCCACAACCACCATCTTAAAACTCGTAGCTTGGGTATTGATAATTTATAAACTGCTTAATTTTGTCCAACTTCATACAGACATCCATGACTGGTGACAAGTAACATACGACCTACCGCGGTAAGATCACAAAAGAGTAATTTCCATAAATGCTTACGCTGTACTTATACTATCTAGATTTGAAGATATTGGAATTAAGAACTGTCAGGGTTATAGGCCGTTGAATTTGTAATCGAAACTTTAACTAGCAGGCCTCACGCAAACTAACGGTCACATCCTGAACAATCTATACGCGGATAGCAGTACGTACATCATAAATGTTCGATGTCTCACCTTAGTCGTGATTTTCGTGCAGAGAACGCTTTTACGTTTCATTCACGTCGATTCGTTTTCCTATTCAAAGGTAAGGGGGGACTGGCTCTCACACATGTTTACTGATTGACTTGTTGTGCTGCTTGCAGCACGATGCGCTATCGCGGTTATTCTGGGATTCGTTAAGTTTGGTGAACTGCCTACAAAAGATTTGATTAATCCGATGACACGGATTACACGCGAACTCATTGCATACTCTTCTATGGATCATAAATATGTGAATATCATGAAGGCGACAAAAATATTTGATTTATTAATTTTATACGATCTAGACTAACGCTCGCGCTCACCATCACAGCAAGTAAGCAGAAAGTAAATCATGTTGCAACCACTATCATCGTTTGTTTAGTAAGATTTCAGAGCGTTTGCTTGTAAAATTATGTCCTAATGGTTCACCAACACGACAGCATTGCTTTGACCTTCCGCTGACGAACAATTCGAGATGGAATATCCGACGTTCAGCGCTCAACGGGTGTCACGTACTAGAAAATACATGAAGACGCCTACCACCCACCTTAGTCCAGAATTGCATCGGGTGAAACAGCGTGATGGGAAAGTTGTGACAAAGCACACAACGCGGGTTAATGTTCAGTATCTGTCGTAACATATTCCTATCGTTGTCTTTCAAATAACACAACAATGAAGGCTCGTAGGAACGCTTCAACCGGATCGCCTTCGGTGATTTATGGCACTTCCATGTGTGCGTGAGAAAGCCAGTGTTTAGCGCTAACAAACATGTTGTCAACACATGATGCATGCTCATTGCTGAATTGATCAGTCTCAGACTGTTACATAACCTGAGTTCCTTTTATCCAGTTCATGAGGACAGCAAGAAGACATACATTGCGAGATGCAAGCATGTCGTTTATTCTCATCAGTCGGTTACATAAAACATTCGTTTAGATAGGTTAAGCGCGTAGCGTCAAAACAATGAAATGAACGAACTTCACTTAATTGCAATCAGGTTTCACAGCCACGGCAACGAAATTGATTGCCTCAGTACGTTTTGCCAACAAAGGGCCGGTGCGTGACGCTTGATCAACATTGCCTCTGAGAACTCCAACAATCTAGGGTGGCGATTGCGCAATAGGACCGCGAACGAAGTGGCGGGGTCAACCACATGACCTGTTGCGATTAGGTGTTTGGCGATCGAAGACGCCGGATTTCTGTCCGAGTTTTGGTATGCTGACTCGCCTTGAAACATCGTTTGCACTAGCCACTTGGGAATGTGCTCCGCCTTCCTCTGTCGTAAATTTCGGTCCGTTCTGCCGATGTATGAATCACCGCAACTGCAGGTGAACTGGTAAATAACGTGAGAGGCAGAGTTTTTCGAAGAAAAACGATCGGGGCAGTGTAGGCTCATCCTGCGGTTGGAGAGTAACATGCGCAATTCCGCCGCGGGATATGTGCGATCAGTGACAGGTTTCAACTTTCGACTTACATCGGTAACGCTGTGGTCACCTGTATAAGGAAGGTTGATAAAAACCTGCTTTTTCGGCACTAACCGTGGTTGGGAGCCAGTCACTCGTTCCTTGCAATAAATTTCAATAAATTTGGCCGGGTTACCATTCGCATACAGAACATTCTTTAAGAGGTCCTCCTCAGACTGTAGGCTGTCGGCCGTGCCCAGTTTCCTTGTTCGGTGAAAAATAGTTCGTACCAAACTACGTTTGTAAGCCACCGGTGTAAGTGAAGAGAATTGTAGGTACCGCACACTCTATGTGGCTTTTCGGTAAACAGACCTACTGACCGTACCGTCTAAGCGCCTAGAAATAAGGACGTCTTGGAATGGTAGTGAGTTATCTAACTCTTGTTCATAAGTGACATGGAAATTTCGATGGAGAGAGTTAAACTGATGTAAAAGGGTCATAAAATGATCAAAATCGGTGATTAATATGATATCGTCGACATACCGTTTATAAAGCAAAGAACGATCAATACAATCCGACACTCCATCTTCGACGATTCCAAGAAAAATATCAGCCAGTGCTGGACCCAACGAGCTACCCATTGCCACTCCGTCAACTTGCTTATGAGCACATCCGTCGAACTCAAATCGAATGTTTTCCGTACAAATAAGAACCAGTTCTTTGAGGAAGTCGACAGGAATGGACAAAGAAATATTGAGACAAAATAAAATTACATAAATACTCAACTGTTTCATGTAACGGAACGTTTGTGAATAGTGAATCAACGTCAACGGAGTGCATCTGTTGTGCGGAACTCACCGAGATATTCTCCAGGATATCACACAATTCAAAATAATCCTTCAAAGAACGGGAACTGAGGGTTTTGCGGATGGCGTCAAGGAGCTGAACTAGCCATCGAGCAAGTTTGTGGTAAGGTGAATCATCCATGGCAAGAATAGGTCTCAAGGGGACACCGGCCTTGTGCAATTTGGGGGTTCCTCTCGTACGTGGTGTACGAGTCCCAATCGGTTTTAACCGTTTATACTCCCGCTCACTTATATATCCATGCAGTAGAAGAATTTGCAGCTTCCTCGATATTTGTTTTCCAACTAGAATGTTATTATCTGACGTGCGATCAGCTTTGAACTTCTTGTCATCAACCAGGATGGTACGCATTTTTATCACATAATCATCTTTATTCAAGATTACGATGCCGGTGCCTTTGTCTGGTTTCAGAAACACCACGTCCTGCATTTGTTTCAGTTGTTTGATGGCCTCATAATGTTCCGATAGTAGACAACAATGCTGGCAAATGAGTGACAGTATAAACCGGTGCGAGACATCGACCAATTTAGCACGAAACCAACCTGCAGTTTCTGGTGAAGTGGGAGACACCTCTTTTAGCTGGTCGTACAGGTTTACCAACTGAATTTGAGTCGTTAATCGGTTGACTTTCTTCGGCGGGAGTTTGTATTTTAAGCCCAACGAAAGTACTTCTAACTGTGCTTGTGTAAACTGTTTACTTGACAAGTTGTGGACATGCTTCAGGGCATCACTGGGAAAATTGGGTTTACTAATGGTGCGACCCAACGAACTTTGGAAACTATGAAGCGTTTTGACTGCGGTTTTCTTAGCAGTATCCTTGGCAAAGTTCTCAAAATCTATACAGCACACAAGGTTAAGTTCAGCTAACAGCATTGAAACGATGTTGGGTTTCTATAAACTTGTGAAGATTTCCTAGAGCCGTGCTGATGTGGGAATTGGCGAGTCTGACAAAATTTTCGTTATTGATCGATAGTTTTCCTTTCAGCAGAGGCTGGTGTGAAACTCTGACGTATAGAGTGACATAGCAGTAAGCTGATATGCGTACTTAAAATCATCGTACAAAAATTACTTAACTGGGTCAAATCAATAATCTGTTAGGTTCCGAAGTTTATCCATAAAGCACAAACTTATCTTTTTCGGATGATACGCTTTAAATTTGTGCAATGAAACCTGGTCGACTTTTGTTCACCAGTTGCAAAATTTACATTTAATAACTGAACTAGTTTTGAGAAAAACCGAGTCAAATGCTCCATCTAGATAGGAAAGCCTACACAAATTTATAGACGATTACCTCACAGGTCCGCCCGTACATCATGTACGCCCTGGATATGTACTGGCTAGTAGTTTATATTGATAATATAATTAGCTTCAAAATGAGTTATTCCGGATGAGTCGCGTGAACGTGTGGCAGAGCATTGCTTTGGGGCTGTGAAAAACATCAGTGAAAGAACATAAACGGTAGCTGAGTTGAAATGTCCACTATGATTTGAACTCAAAGAAATTTCAACGACCAGTCAGTATGAACACCTCCATAGCTTCTCAGTAACTTGTTTTTTCTAATAAACGATTATTTCGAGGGCTGTCAGCATGTTCACTTTTTTACGCTTGTGCGTTAGCTGAGCAGAAGAGCTCTTTCTTAACTCATTAGGCGCCTTCTGATAAGTCAGGTGCTAGTTGAATGCTTTGGGTGAGTGGATCAAATATAGCACATTTTTGAAAAATATTAATCAGTTTGCTGTTGTGATCACCTTTCTCATTCCATACGAGGGTGTTCGGGTTATGATACTATCGTGCTGTATATGTGAGACGTTGAACTAATTTAAGCACCCCACTGTATATGCAACTGTCTACTCCTTTCACTGTTCTGTTATCTCATCAGCGACTGCGCTGTCACACAAAGAGAAAACACAGTTGGACGGTCAGCTAGAAAGTCATAAATATGCCCAATTAAAATGTCACCTTTCCTCTGGAACATCTCTTTGGAGTTCATCCTAATTGACACAACACTGCGGAGCTGTTCACATGGTTGTTGGGGGGAATTTCGTAGAGACTAGCACTATGTTATAAACTTGATTTCAGGGTTTTATATTTCAAATCTCAAGTAGTAAGGAAATGGAGTTCTTTTTCAACATTCAAACTATGAGCGCGGAAAAATTAGTATAACCCACGATAATAAACTTGTCAAACCGCTTGTCAGTCTGTTCACCCAACTGACAGAATTGGTGTTCTTAAAAGGATATATGAACAGTGCATTTGTGGTTATAACCGCCGTAACATTCTACATAAAGAATCATCTCTGACTGTCAACCTCATTAAGTCAAATTTTCATCGCACACAAACGACTATTAGTATTTGTTCCGAAGATATCATGTGATGAAACCACAGTTTTTAAGGACGCCCGTGGCACGTGACGTTTCACCGGTGTTGTCCACGTGCTGCTTTAGTTAAAAGGAGTTTGTTACAAAATTCAGCTGAAGTATACACAGTCAACTGCGTGCCTCCGACAGATGGGTGGCGTAGTACAAAGTGATCATCAAACATCCCCTAAAGGTGTGAAACACTGAGTTGAGTGTAACATAAAGCATTGGCTTTTAAAACCACAGTCACCTACGCATCTCACCAACCTCACTAAAATGCTGTTTGCTTGAATATTTGCGCGCACACTCAACGAATATCACGTTGGGCGTGATCTGTGATGTGCTCATGACGATTAACTAAATACCCCAAAATGGTGTCGCCGTAACTCGTGAAACATCTCTACTGTACCTATGTCGTTGACCTCTAGTCACATTTTGTAAACGCCTTCTTCAAGAGACCCGTTAAGATTCTAGATTTTCACCTTCAATAACCTACAAGAAAGTTATATATTTATATAAATATAAGTTCAGTGGGACTGAAACAGTGGCTGTATTCCTGTGAAGTTCGTCACATCTTCGAACGCATGCATGGAAAGAAAAACCTCGTTTTCCAAAGTACATCTCATTCGACTTGCATAGTGAGGATAATGACAATAGTCTTGACCGAATGTCAACTGGTTAGTACGGCACGAATGCTTACTTTTCTATTTAAGCATCTAGATTGTTCTTTCTCTGTCAGTTTACTTCTAAATTCTGTTATAAATTCTCCCTTAAATCTTCAACATTGGTTCGATTCCTCCGAATTTCGGGGAGCAACTTTCATCCTGATACTTTTGAAGGAATCTTGAGTTACTCAGCTCCTCTCTGTTCGGTTTGTTTTATAGCACATTTTAAAAAAACCACCGCGATGCACGTGACAAAATTGTGAGAACTATCACCGATCAATTGTGCATCCGCTAAATGGATCAGCAAATCTGGATGTTTAACTAAGCAATTATCTGGTCAAATGTTTCTTCATTCAGATTTGTGATGATTTCAGTGATGTCCGACAATTTTAAATGACTAGATATAGGTAAGTCGCACCAGTATGACTTACCGAATGGTAACGTTTATGCGTTGTAGGATTGAGCACCCAAATCATCGTGGCTATCAAAGTTGACAGAGTTTGCTCACTCACCTGTGTGTTTACAACACCATCATATATCAGTATATGCTAGTCAGCTGAACTTCATCTGGCAGAAATGTACATTTGTGTGCAAGCATGCGCCCTAGTCGGTTAGTTTCGTGGTGTTGTTCACGGAAGCAGACAACTGGCTAAGCTAACTGATGGCGATGATCCACTGTCACAGACAAGGGCAGTCTGAGAACTCTACATAATGCTCGTTCATTTCAATACGGGACGTCACATCGTAACACAGCTGCTGACTAGCTTCATTTTTGATGCGGACTGACTAAGTCATCTTCATTCTACCCAATTCCAAGTACCATCTCCCAAACAGGCTGTATCGCTGGTGGTAACCCAACGTCTCGTTCAGGTTTGTTGTTCATTGCTTTAATTTGTGGTTGCAAGTCATTGAGCCCATACTTGCTTGCCTGCGACCTTCTTTCTGGGTTGTTTTAAGCGGTCTACCTTTGGGGTTCGCTGTCTTTTACTATCTACACCGTTGATATACACCACTGGCTATTTTCGATTTTATTCATTTAAGTGTACAGCCATGGTGAAATTATGTGCAGAGAATAACAAGTTCAATAACTAGGCTAAATGTTATTATCTACAACGCGTTTTCGATCTCTGGTCTGCAAGGCACTGTCTTCCAGATTGTCCGCCATGTAGAAAACTGCCTTGATATTGCCAGTCCGCCTCTATCCGTATAGGATCACTGGCTACACATTTGTGAATAACACCAACTCTGAATATAAAGGGATTATTTGTTGTGGCGAAAGCTCTTAATCTGCGTAATCAGCGTCATAAAGAAGACGTCATGTACTCAAGTGGCGCTTTATTGAGTTAGTGCAATGGTAAATGCACCGAACAAACTCAAATTCAACATCATTCCCCAGTTACGAATTTGAACAACGAAACCAGAGACCGGTTTTGCAAGATGATTTTACCATTTCGTATGTTCTCATCAGTTGCTAACAAATAACAGTGGTGAAAATCAAAAAATATTTATGCGAATTAAGTTCACACATCAAGTCAATGTATACACTAGTCTGTCATTGGTCATTATCATGGCAGACGGAGCTTCAAGGTCAACAGCTTTTGCACACAGAGCACCGGCTTGCTACGCGTGACTAGCAGCGCTTCGAGTAACTTAATAATGACAGGATTGTGATGTCGCATCAACACACGGAAAGCATTTCTCGGGTTGACCACATGACCGGTTTCTAGCAGGTGTCTGTCGATCGACGAAGCCTGCTTGCGTTGTTTGGTAGGGTCGGGTCGGGTCACGCCACAGATCAAGTCCTCGATATAATTGGACACGTGTTCCTTCACTCTAAGGCGCAGGGATCGAGCAGTTCTGCCAATGTAAACGTCACCGCAGCTGCAGCTGAACTGGAAGATACAGTGTGAAGTGGACAGCTCTGGCGTCCGCGTCTTAATGTGAGGAAGGGTGAGTGACTTGGTGCGGCTGAGTAGGCGCAGTGTAGCTGCACTCTACGTCCGTTGGATGGCCTGCATCAGTCGTCACGTTAGAAACGACGTATGACTATCTGCTTTATGCGGTAACTGGATGTACACCGTTTTCTCCGGAACAGACGTTTCTTGTGTGTTTATTACTTTCGGTTTGCTGTGAAAGTCAATAAAACCGAGTGAATAACCGCTGAAGACCAGGGTCTCACGAATAAATTTTAGCTTGGTATCTAGCGTACCAGCCGTACATATATTTCACGCCCTGTGAAATAGACAACGAACCAAAGAGCGTTTGTATTGTATGGGTGATAAACAGTTTAAATTCAAATATTGTCCTCTCCAGGTGGATTCACGATCGACACACTATACTATCATTCCGTTGCTTGATGCTGATATCCCTGTACAACGACGCTGTGTACACTGTGAAAGCATGACGGTTAAAAGACTGAAATAAGCGATGGTTTCAAACAAGGGAGTCTTGCATCAGCCTGAGGTTTAGTGCGTCAAGACTACGATGTCAGGGTAGTGCGTATTGTTTAACAACTTTTCTGCTATGTTTTTTCGAACCCACAGTTTGTACTCGAAGTTTGCGACTGCACTAAAACGCAACGAGCCTTTGAGGTTTAGGTATGCTACTTATTTCAGTGGTCTCGAAGCAATGTGTATACTAGCCACTCAACGATCATCCAGCAGAATTGGCCCTGTCATTGAAGGTTCTGTTGTCTTTATTCCACAAACGTATGTCTTACCGGGATTCTGGTTCACTACAATAAAGATATGAAACTGCCTTACTTTGCCGTTCGTTCAAATCAGAATTGAGTTCACGTTGTGCCCACGCTATCAGCCAGAGCACAGTGTTATACTATTTCACGAAACATTTTGTTCACAGAGTTTTCACCGAGCAACACTGTTTTGTAAAATGTCCTTAGGTAGTCAAACCAACCATGAGCAACCGGGTCAGTGTTGCGGCCGCTAAAAGAAACACAATGCACTCTCCCGGGGAAATTCCACGGTTGTCTCGCACAGATTCTGAAACCTTTGGCAAACCAGCGTTTCGTCCTATACACATTTCTCTGGATGCTAGCCATAGCACACCAGTATGTCGGATTTCATCGAATGATAATATTCAGTCGGAACAACCTCATCGTTACCAAAGACAGACTCGAACAAACAAGGAAAGTCCACTCTGTCGGTCACTTGACATTCCAAACGATGCGACGGATAAACCGGAGGAAGATGTAAACAATGAGAAAACACAGTCGGACAAGAAAACCTATCACAGGCATAAAAGGAGTGTTATACATTTATCACAGAAGGTAGTTCATGTGAAAATGGAATTTATACCTGTAACAAATGTTTTCTGAATACCGTTGTCACGTTCAGAAATGTTATTTAATGGAGCCACCACGTGACTACAGTTCACCAACTCAGAAATAACTCGTAATCCTTTACTGATTATGGGGAACGTTAGCAGTTAGAAAGGATTTAGAACACGCTCAAAACGTAGCGAATTCAATTCTTATAAGTTGCCAAGTGTGTGCCAAATGTCTATCTATATCTGGAAAAATGTTTTGTAAATAAGTAAAAAACGTGCCGTTAAATCCGATTTGAAATTGCAATGCGGAAAACAACATAATGCACGTATAAAACATTCGGATGGAGCTAAATTTCACTGATAGCCACCTAAATGCACCGAAAGAACAATTGAAATACTGAGATGTTTAGTGATCTCCTGATCTTCATCAATTTCCGACAGTCGGTTAGCACCCACCAGTTGCACGGACTATGCAGCCCGATCGTTTGAGGATATCGTATCACAAGAACTGATAAAGCAACCGACAGTTCGGTTGAAGAATTGCCAATGCGACCTGTGCACATAAGGAAGGCATGTGTGCGTCCATGCACAGCGGAATCTTCGTGAACAATGTCGACCGCGACGAGTAAAGTCCTCAAGTTCTGTTTCATTCTGGTTAGTGGTCTCTCAGGCTGTTCCACACCAACCAATTCTACCATGTGTGTGTAGGGCCTCAGACCCAGTCAATTCATACTTTCTGACCCGATTTTCGCGAAGCTGCTGTCAATAGCTAGTGCTGCCAACTTATCATTTTCTTTTTGGAACGTGTTAGTCACTCCGGGTGTTCATGGAAGGTGCTCAACGAAGCATCAAACAGATAAGACCTGTCTGATGGACTGCGAAAAGTTTATACTGTGTAGCCAAGCACCACAGATGTTTTTATGCCTCCTACTAAGAACGTTTAACCAAATGGGTCACAAAAAGATGTGTTTCTTAGTGATAAAGATCATGCATTGGATACAGGGTGAATAGCAGTGGGAACCAGTGTAAAAATGAAATGTTTCTATGTGGGTTAGACGGGCCGTCAGATGGGAAGAGTAAACCTCTAAAAATGGCATTTTTAAATGCATACAATTAATCGACTTGGTTGGTTACTTGTCTGAAGACAACTTCGCCTGATTCAGATGCTCTAAACTATGATCACCTAAGTATAATAATACACCAAGTTTCATCCCAATGTAAACCATGCAGTTGCTCACGAAAGTTGTCGGTGAACATTTGGTTGTAATCATCTGGTACCGCCTAAGGTTAGATCGATGGAGTTCACTCCGGCCCTACAGTTGTTCACCCATCTGGCATATTTGTAAAAATGGAGGGCTGCTTTTATGTTCACACCTGTATGCACATAATACGCAAAGCCTGAATGGCATACTGCTTTCCAACACGGGAATAAAAGTTCATAGTTGTGTAGTACATCCTGGCTACATTTTCTCACAATCATACGGACTCTTTGATCCAAAAGGGCTAGGGATAACAGCAGTAGAACATGACTTTCTGTACTTCTGCGCACCACCTGTGTATGTTGGTTGTAAATGATTGCAGATGTCAGTGTAGAAGTTCGGTTTAAAATTTTAATAAGTCTGTCAGTACTCGGTCTAAGATATAGGCACACCGGTTTCTGTACATTTTTGTAACCCAGAAAGTGCACGCCACGGGCATTTTGCCTTATCGATCGCCCAGTCGCTCTACCTTCCAGTACACGTTGAGTACGAGGATAAGAAACAGCATTGGGACGTAGCTTGAGTACACAATGTTACCTATTTCCTTATTCTGTTCCGTTACTGAATGTCGATTTACATATACTGATGAAATTGAGATTGTTGCCAGTCACCAAGGATCTACTTTCAAACGGTTGACAACTCTAGATTCCCAGTCTATCCTTTCAAAACGTTTTTTTCTCAACACCTTTTAACGCCCGCTTTCGTTTATTCATGATACGTGTCTTTCTGTTTGTAGTAATCCTTTGACTTTTAGATAGTCTTCAGCTGTGGTCTTCCCTGTATAAGTTTGACTAGATTCTATAAGCAGGTTCTGGTAAACAACGGAGTTTCAACTGTCTTCTGATATCGTCTAAGTTGGTTATACAATTCATACTCTTTTGCACCAATCTGCCTCGAATCACAATAGGTCAGATGATTCTTCAGCTTCTCTGAATCTAATATTGTACAAAACGGGATTCATAAACGATTTGCACACTGTCAATTTAAACCCACCTGTTCAACTAGTACTTCGATTGGAAGGGCGAACGTTGTTTAAATCCAAAATCTAACGATCTCATTCTGTATAAACCCTATCCACCGGAGTTTGCATCGAAATGCAACAGAACTAGAATCTAACTCAAATCCATTTACAACCAATAAGTTAACATTGTCTAGCCGACACTGACATAGGTACAATGGACACAACAACTCTGTTCAATGATGGCAGTTCAGTAGTGTTATAATGTGGTGGTCACCACTTCCCATCATAGAGAGCAATGATCCATATTCGACGCAGAAATCTCAGCTTAATGCTGTTTAGCCGTTTCGCTATATTGTATCTCAAAGGATGTACAGTAAACAGTCAAACTGTTCTAAAAGGATATATATTTCACCTAACAATTGGTACATGTAAAACATTCTACTCTTTCTTGAATGGGTGTGGGCTGTAGCTTTTGACAGACAAGCTCGAGGTTGGGAGTTGAAACCTTGTTCAGAGTCAAGTCACACATTACCGATGCATCCCATTTAATTGATCAGCGTGGAAAATGACGGTCAATGCCAACCTTCCAGCAGATTTTGAAATGCATTCATCCGATGATACGTCGTTTAGCCCCAGTTATTTGAATTGTGCAACACATTTTACAAATCGATTACAAACCTTCTGATGCTTTTATCGTTTAACCTACTCGTGAATCGTTCGATAATCGTTCTGTGGGTGGTTTTGCTTATTTATATCGATCTCTACAGCATCGCAAGTCAGTGGACCTAACAAACGATACTGCCGACTCCGCCTACCGCACAACCGTTGACATTCAAGGTGACCTTGAAGTGTCATTGGATTATGATGCGAAGCACAGTCGACTAGCTGTGATGATCTGGGGAGCAAGAAATATTGCCGCCGTTGATCGAAAAACAGGACTAAGCAATCCGTAAGTATTGGATGCTTTTTAAGTTCAAGTGACTTTAGCCTTGCTTGGGTAAACTGGTCGATCAGCTTAATCATGCAAGGCCAATCATGATAGAATAACTTCATGGATTTGTAATAGTTCATAACAAGTCAAATATCGACAGCGATTTATGTTGCTGAAATTTGTTAGTATGAGGTTACATTATGGTTAACAAATCGATGACTGTAACGTAACAGCCATATGAAAAATTTCGACAGAGTATTCCTAAATAAGGACAAAGGCTCAATCTGACGTCGAGAGAACGACAAATGGAGCACTTGAGGTGCATTGTGGAAGAGCCTCCGTGTGCCTGCTCATGTGCTCATGTGTGTTTCAGGAATTTTTCGCTCTGAAGTCAATATTAATCAAGAAGACTGCTTTCAAATCGGTACCAGTTTTGCAACTATGGTAACTAGCAATCGAGATGATCCGGTTTTCATCTAAGTAATGAATTATTCTGAAAGCTGCACGGTTTGACAGGTGTTTGCCTTCAATCCAATTCGTATTATATATATGTTATATTTCTTATACTTGTGGGACTGTGGTTTCTAGTCTGGTTTGGATTTTTACTCACATCGTCCGTTAAGAACGTACTTAACCAACCACATGATACTTCCTGGGACTGCAGTTGGTTAGTGTGCGTCGTTTGACGAAAGTCGAACGTACTGAAGTAGGTGCACAGATTCAGGGGAATGAAAGCATTCATACTGAATTTCATTGTAAGCTCACACTACCCACAAGCATGGGTGTTTGCGGTAGTGTGTGAGTCCACACAGGGTACACTACTCAGCTTTCCAATTCGTTTCTCTCTGTTTTATTTCCGTTTACCAGTTTCACAGTTCTGAACAGGTTTTAGATGTTTTGAATTTCTGTGAGCTGTATTGCAGATCGAATAAACAATGAAAGTTTGCCCGTGAAAAGATATTTCTTGTCTTCAGTTCGTTCTTCATTTCACGGTTGGTCACTATGCGTAACACCAACTGGACCTGGTTTGCGCGACAGTGCATAACGAACCAATGAGTTACCATTAGTTGGGCGAATGTAGTTGACGAAGTGAGACTCACAAAATCTGAGATTTTCCGTGATCGTATAAACGAACTGAAACTGCGCTTGATGATGCGAATGTTAACTTTTTTAAGTCTGAGTTCAGGTAATTACTGAAGCGGATCGTAAAAATAATACTTGTGGATGGCACCCCAAACCTCCTCACGGTGTGTTTCCTTGCTTCCAGCTTGCCACTACCTTAATGATTGATGTTGAGGCCCAGACGCATGCTTTAAAAGATCAACCACTTTCGCTTTTTTCTAGTTCTTCCTCAACCAGGGATTTTTTCTCAGGACTTTACGATAATTAAACGTTGATACCACTCGGTGATGAGTTGTTCTCGATAACGATGACAACATATGAAAAGAGGCCTTCATGGCATACTTAGTCATTTAGGTGATAGGAGCGCCGTTCCTGATCCTAGGTCATAGAGACATTCCTCTCGGGTTTCCTACTGAAGAACACAAAACAGCTAGACCCCCAACGGAAGTAGTGAACAACAACCAGATTAATTAAAGTTATCCTGCGTTGACCGTTGGCACCATAACGGATAATTTCGGATGCGACAAGGCTGATAACTAACATCGTTTTGTACTCTATTTTTCACCATTAGAATGTCGAATAAGGAGCTGACGTAAACAAGTGAACGGTTTAAGGAAATTGGTTAAATAGGGGAAAATGGCCTGCTAAACGACCGGCGCAGACCTTGGCTCTTCTCTCACTGAAGAAATGGGTTGGTGCAGGCTTCTTAAACATCAAGTTTAATTAACGTTCGAGGCGGATGTTGAAAGGCACCAGCAGCGTTACCAAAGTCAACAATATCTCAGTGTTTTGTGATGCAACCCAACTACGAAGCGGTTGTGATGATAAAATCAAGCTCTATCCAAGAGGGTAGTGAGGGGTTTAGAGGAATCTAGTTACCAATATAAACTATGCTCATATTTCAAATACTTACCAATAAGGTGCCCAAATCTTGCAAACAGACATGTGAAAGTAAGGCACCATTAGCGTGACAAACCCCTTACAGCTTTCAACGCGTTGCGTCATTAACTGTATTTACTTTGCTGACAACCTGGCTAAATAACAACAAAATTCATACAACTGAGCCCGATTATCCGCCATTTAAATTAACCAGTACAATCATCGACTTTTATCACTTGTCCAAAGTTCATACACTCGTAAATGCAAGATACCTAACCAGTATTCCAGTGAGGGGAGTGAATAGAACGCTTACCGAGAAGCAGTACTGCACAAATCACTCAGTTAGGTTTAGGTGAGTGTACCTAAAGAACACTAGGAACAAATATAAGCAACTGTGGAATCTTATTGTGATCAGATATGTTTCGGAGGAGCTGTGTACTTGCGAAACAAGTGGATTTCTCTCAGGACGATGTCACTCCCGAACAAGCGTCATTCAACCCCACCTTGCTGTGAATATGATAACATTTTGCAGAGACTGTGAGCGACGCTCGGTCCACCAGTCGAAAGAGGTTGAGTCAGCCTGTCATCCGGGAACAGCACGAAGATTTTTTCTCTCATATGTGGTTGTACCGGTCGTCAATTCAGTGTTATTGAGACCGAATGAGACAGATTTTTCAGTTATCAGTCACTCGCGCCGACTTCATAGGTGGGCTAAACATCTTGAATAACAGTTCAGTTCGTTCGAAACTACCCACTGACATCATGAGAACGACAGAGTAGCGAACATGACTTGTTTTCCGTGTTTGATCATCAGGCTAATTATAACACAATACATATGAAAACAGTGACCGAAGTGAGTCACTTCAGTTGGTACTAATCGGATCACATGGACGACGGGATAATGGTGAGTTTCAGATGACGTTTCAATTAACCTTAGACCCTGAGGTACTGAATCGTGACTAGGCTTATGGACCAACTCAACACACTCCTCCCCTTTTCAAGGATGGTGGGGACAGGCTGATATCCGAACTGATAAAATTCCACCAGCCGATTTGAAAAGTCGAAGAGATACCCTGTGATTACTGTTGATTGACAGCGATTTCCGTCTTGAACAAGGTAGCCCAAAATCAATGTGACAAAATCAGAGACACGATCCATACTTTTTCACATAGCTGTTTCCATTACGTGCTATAGCAAATCACTTTAGCGCATCAGAATTTCCATCGTGGAATCTTGGATAAGATGGCAAGAACGCGACCGGGACGACCAATTTTAATTAGAGCACTTCGCATTAGCTACTTTGATAGAGGAAGTGGTTTGAGTTATTAGAGGGGTGTCAACGGATTTTTTCTTTGAGATCATCTGACCCTGTTCCCACTAATTCATCAAGCAGCGATCCGTATTGGTTCCTTCGACAGGTAAAGGGTTGCGAGTGGTTAGCGGTATCTGTAAACCTCATACCCAATAGGAGTGAGCTTTAGCATCTTGTTAGACTCCGAGCCGTAATGTGAGAGTGAACCAGTTTGTGAGAACAGTTTCTTTAGTTCTCTCGCATATATGGCTGGCGGACGCAAGTACACCCGCATCAGTCCGGAAACACGCAGATTCATTATGGAAGCATTCGAAAGGGGCGATGAATGGCGCATGGTTGCCCTTCTGAACGGAGTCGAGTGTAACAACGCTTGCAAGTGGCCACATGTGGGTTGCATCAGATATGAAGCTCGGCCTCGCAAAGGACACAGAAGTAAGATTCCGGCAGAATCAGAGATCGATAGGCTGTTGGAGTGGACTTCTGTGGACCCAGCGATTACACTGCAATTCTTGATATTTCTCGTCAAGGCTGAGTTTGAGAAGGAGCTGTCAACCACAACGGTTGATCGATACTTAGATGGCCGGTGCATAACTGTCAGGAAACTGATCCAAGTACCCGTTGGCATGAACTCGGATGAGAATTTGGGGTTACGGCGACTGGTTGCATATCGACTGATGGAGTGTTGTGCAAATGCCAAGACTATTTGCTGGGTATATGAGACAAACTTTAATTTGTTCTGCATGAGGTCAATGGGACGTTCGTTAAGAGGAACGACAGCTTGCATCTCTGTAACAAACAGCCGAGATCGTGTTCTTCATTTGATTGGAGCTATGACACCAAGCTTGATAGTAAGCTATGCGACAAAGCGGGGAGCATACAATGGCAGCGATTGCGAAGGCTGGCTGCGAACCCTGCTAGATCAGATGAAGGTCAGTACATCCATGACAGACATTTTGCTGATATACGACAACACACCGTGTCACATCGACTTAGAAACTGTTTTTGCTGAGAAGTTATACAATGAAGGAAAAATCTTACGACTGGCATTCTACACATCAATGTCGAACCCAAATACGAACGTCTGGAGCATGGTGAAAGCAAGAGTTAGAAGGCAACTGCAGATACAACACGAGACAATAATAAACGAAGATCCTCAGGAAGTGCAAAGCTAACAGGAGTGTAGAATACGGACTCTGGAATGAGTAATCATTTTTACTATGCTCGACGTCACCAGAGGCCATTGTGCTTGCTTCGGTTATCATACAGAACAATGCCGTATGCAGGAGATGAACGATGAAACGATGGGGTCACAACAACCATTAATGTTTTGCCAGTTTTTATCCTATCCTCAATTTCTGAAGTGCAATTTGACCCATACTAAAAATGACTCAATTTCAATATTTTCCCCTAACATTTGGTGAGCGAATTCTTAAAAAATCACAATCGTTAATGATTAGAACATACGAGTAGTCCGGGGTGTCTGATCACGTCTGACCTACGAATACTTGTCACCTATCTAGAGTCCAAAGAATGCATTAGTTTCTGAAAGCTAGCTATTTTACACCGGTCACATTGAAAACACCTAGGCGTACCTCATTGTGAACATTGTTTGTATGAGAGATGGTGTGCGTTCCGTTCATCAGTACCCTTCTTACTTACTGATAGAACACTACTCGGCAGTAAGGAGGAAACAAATAATCACATTCTTTCTGAATCGACCAATTTTATTTGTTTGGTTGGAGCTGCTTTTCTAACCAACCGTGCGTGTCGGACAGAATATTAATACTGCAGTAGGGACGGACGGTTGCATTATACTACTTACACCACCACCATATAGTAGTGATGCGGCAGCATTGATTTCAACATCGAAATGGCTACGGGACAAGTACGGGTGAGATATGAGAAAGGTCATTAAGGAATATCATCGCATAGAATGGCTTTTGCTACATGAAGGAACTGAGCATTGGCGTCCATACCGACCGGGGCATCCTGAGACCCGTCTCATGTGCAAGTGAGTGTTTTTGTTCCCAATCTGGTTAAGACGCATAACCCGTGTACCGGTTTTCCAAATTAATGGCCCCTGCGCTGTCGGCGTCGTTGGTTTACAACGCTACCACATTGTTGGCGTAATTTTTGGGCAAGCTGGTCCATCGCATTTCGATTGACTGTGTTTAACTCTACGTCAATCGCAGAACTTATAACACATAAACAGCTGATAAAAAACGCACCGACTTGCGCGGAAAATTTTGAAACTCTGAAATCGGTAAATAATGGTACAGTGAACAAAGAAATGAGCTAACTTACTTAGTTGTTAACTAAAACCCCAGTAAAATATTCCTTTGCAAAAGGGGCTGAACCAAAGTTTTTGGAAATACGAGAACTGTAGGTAGTGGTGGACCATATTTAACCTTCATTGGTCAAAATCCTTTAACAGTTATCACTAGTCAATATACCACTCGACAACTTTAGTGACTTCTGTGGTCTCAACTTCAAGAAAATTGTTAATGGTAGGGAGATCGACTGGAGTTGAAGCAACAATTACTGTATATTTCCTGGGAGCAGTCGTGCAACCTGAGCGCTACTCACAGGTGGATGTAGCTCAGCGGTTGCATCTAATAATCCATTGTCACAACAGCCAACGCGGTTGCCTTATGACAAAGATATACATCACCGACAGGCTCGAACAAGAGCAAACTTCTAGTCTACTGTCTCTTTTATATAGGAGCTGAGCGGAATGTCTATGGGATTGCTACGGGTGCGTTCATTTATGATTAACGTTCAACCCATAATAACCAAAATCTCCCATTACTTCTCAGCAATTGGAAATTAACTTATTGTTCGAAAGACCTATTTCAGACTGTCTTGATTATAACATTACAAACTAAATGGTCGTGATTATAAAAGAGGGTTAGTGAATTCGGGGAGGTGTATTGTGACCTAGGCCAGCCCTTTATTGATTGCAAATTGGTTCACATCGTACACACTGATATATCCTAAGAGTTGTATTTTATTTTCTCTGCTCATTGTTGATATATAGGGACTAGAGTTTCATGTGATTTCTACTTCAACGTTGTCACTTGAAACTGCCAGTTAGTCTATTGTCTTCATGATTGCTACCTCTTGCCAAAACTCTTGGCAGATCTACTAACGTTCGAACTCAGTGAAAAAGTCGTTTTAAATAATCCCACTTCCGATTCAATTGTGTCAATAATCAGCTACGCGAAAGTATATCTTCATCCCGATCCAACCAAACAAACCCATCGCAAAGTCACATGCAAAGGTCACACCTGCTCGCCCAATTTCAATCAAGGGGTGTGCTATACGATCACTCCCGCTGAACTGGTGGAACGCGCACTAGTAGTGGAACTTTGGCATAAACGACCAGTGGGGGCCAGTATTTTCTTAGGCGAAATCACCATCCCACTGTATGATTACAAATGGGACGACAAGGCAAAGAAACGAATTAATTTGAGTGACAAGGTCAGTGTGATAAGCTGTTGAATTCTTAGGAGTTTTTGGATGTTTTTCAGAGTGTATAGCATCATCCTTACGAAATTGCCGACAAATGACACGGGAACAGAAAAGCTGCAGCTGTTTCATGTGTTTATCGTTGAGTATGTCACAATAACTATCGTTTCCTCTCAACTGTTGTATGACTAAATTGGCACAGGTCACACAAGGTGCAACCCCCGAGGTTGGAAACTGAAGCATTATGCACGTGACCCATGCAAGTTGTTGCCTATCAGTTAAGTTCATTATCTAACAACAAATGTGTCACCGGTCGCTAGCCCAGTAAGGTTACAGTTGTACTAGCAAGTTAGAAACAAAACACTCTCTTAGCAAGCGTAAGGTTTAAAACAAAACTTCATTGAAGTATCGATTTACTTCACTCATATTTACGATTATTTAACTGTTTCATTTAAACGAGTGATGTTGCGTAATCAGAAAGGCAGTTTAAAAAATACAGTGCCAGCTGAGAATGGTCCTCGTTCAAAAGTGACAAGCAACAACTGCTTGTATGGTTATCACTGCAACCATAATGATTGGCTTTAAGCTGTTTCTGTTTTGCTCACCTGTAAGACAGAGCGCAGTGAAGCCGAAATAACTCGGCCTGTATCTGAGTGATTTACTGTATATCCACGGTCAATCAGGATCATGCTTATATATAAGGGACACAGTAAATTAGTTGCTTGTTTAACGGCAGTGGTCGCAAGCGCACTCTGTCGAGTGAAAATCGGAAACAAATATAGTCACATTCACGTTTAACTTAGTACAGAAAATGCATGCCCCAAAGCGGAAAACGCTGTACAAGCTGAGCTATGAAAATACACCGGGAGATCAGGGTTTTTTACGTTTGGACTAAGCTACTCTCCCAGTCCACTCTATCACATAGATTCTGGCAAATGATCCAGCGGACTGACTGTCTAAGTGGAACATTTTAGCAATTCACGTTGGAACCCACCAACACCACCGATGTGCACTGAAATGTAGTACTTAGAGGAAATGTTGCAGAATTCATGAATAAAACGGGAACTGATTACAAAAAACCTGCGCTTCGGCTGGACTTGGATCGGTGACAGAAACAATGTGGTCAAACGTGCCAAAAGCTGACTCGAATCCAGCCGAAGCCCAAGTTTTTCGTAATTGGATATCATCTAAATTATGAAATCCGTCAAACTACTTATGTGTAAGCGTAATTAGGACAATCGACGTTTTGGAAAATTCATATTCCCATGGCCCACAGCCAGATACTAATTATCGTTGACGGCGAACACATCTGGATCGCAGATGAAAACGAGTCACCACTTGAAGAAACAACGAAAGATCGTAGCGTATAGTCAGAAAAAAACGTTTTACAACATATCATCCTCTGGATCACTGTTCTGATATTCAATGCCCACCTTACCAGAACGAAGACCTACTGATAGGGCAACTTCGGAGAGGTACCCTGTGTTAGAAAGCCCGACTGTGAAGATTTAATATTAAGGGGGCGATTTGATTGAGCAGACTTGCAATTTTATCTGGATGGCACAGCGAGAATTCATGACTTACAAATTCCATCTCTAGGTTAAATAATGTAGACCTGGTGTCATAAATACAAGATCACTCGGTTTATTATGGCTAATTTCACAAAATGTTGAACTATCTGCTTTTAATAGACAGCCAACTGCCACTATCATATAACACTGGTGATATTTTAAGAGGTTTTTGTCTCCAGCAAAATGGTGAAAATCCTGGAGAAGCTGTGGGAGGCAAAATGTTGCGTTCATCAACAGCAAATTGACCCCGTAAACGCGTTGCACATAGTTTGAAGTTTATCAGCTCTCGGTAGCAACCGACTTATGAAACGCGAACATAAGGTCCGTAAAATTAAAAGCGTCAGTCCATTGTGTTTGATCTGATAGAGAGTTGGCGAGGGACGGATAAGTGGTTACCGTTGGATCGCTTAATTCCAACCAGTGAAAGCTAACTCGGCTTAGCTACAAAAAGAGGAATACGGTGGGCAACTTCGAAAAAGGTAAAGTTGGTTACTGAACAACTGAAACTGGGCCGTGGGAGATTACCAAACTAATTCAGGGATCAAAATGCGTTGTCCCTATTTCCTTGAGGTGCTAATCTCAACAGCTCACTAGAAACACAGCGGAGCGTCCATCGCTTGTACTCAAGGCAGACAACCATAAAGTCTACCGGTTGGCTCTCTGTGTAACAGCGACGAAGTTTCCGGCAAAAAACCTATGCTGGTGATGAATATTTTGACATGAATGGAAATATTATAGAAATGTCGGAAAACCACCCTAGCTTGCTCGCTCTAGTACGCAGAAATCAGTTTTTCGCAATCACAAGCCAACTGAGTGCAGTTAGAAACATACAGTGTAGTTCCTCTAATGAACACTTACCTCATAAGTTGAGTTACGCACAGACAGCCAAGAACATATTGAGGCATATGCTTAGAGACGAGCCGAAAAGAGAACAGATGCCTATCAAACAAAGCTCCTTGAGATGGATGAAAAAGCTTGCTACGGCGTTAGTTTTTCATTTTCTTCCGGTATATTGACAGTACTGTCCGATTTGTGGTATTTTGATACATATCACACACTGATGGTTACAGTCTGAAATAGACTGCACTGGATTTGGAGTGAGAAAACATTACTCAGCAACACTGGATGATCTAATTCAGTTACAATGTGGGTAGTTTTAGAATATAGTTTCTAAACCTTAAAAAAATCCAAGTAGTATAGTCCAAGTACTATACATTTATATGCACAACAGTAAATAACATTTTGCTAACAATCCAATACCTTTGTGTCTGTGTTTAACCCGTTTCAACAGAGACGAATTAGTGTTACTGCAGCTGAAGCAGTCTACAGGGGGGAACTAAACGTGAGCCTACGCTTCGCCCTATCGGACAAACACAGAAAACTGGCACAAGTTACCTCCGGCTTGACAAACTTTCCGGGTACGCTAGAAGTCATGATTATCGAAGCAAAGAACCTGGTCTCCCATTCTGTTGGTACGAATGTCAATGCTTTTGTGAAGGCGTAAGTGTTTTCGTAGAAAGTTGATGGCATGTAATTCATAACTAGGTGATGAATAACACGTTTAGCACTCTTTCGGTGAATGCTGTATACTGTAGACCATTTGAAAAGTTTAAACAGAAACTAGATCCAAGTGGTTTACAGGTTATTTTCACCGAGGTGGAGCAGCCGACTGAATTGCATAGGACAACAGAGCGACCAGCTTAGTTGTTGGGGTCAGTCTCACCTTGACATATCGGAGGAGAAGTGCGGGAAACTTCATAGATTACCTTGTAAGCGCAAAGAACCTTAAGTTATTAGCTCGTTTTGATCACGATTGATCAGATCGCACTTGTAGGATTCTTTCTTGCGTCGCTGAGCAAATTTTTTAGGATGTGGTTGAGTGAATTTTGCTAGTTGCCGAAAATTTTTTTACTGTAAATTGAAGGGGACAACAGAATATTTAATAAAAACGAAGGATGGCTCAATATTTTGCAACGTCCGCACTAGGTGACTCTTGAATGTCGTGACTAGTAACTCGGTAGTGAAGATCGATGTTATTAGGTTCAGTAACCTGTGACCAGTAAGTTCAGAACTGAGTATTGGAAGAACACACTCCTTGGTGTGATAACACTCCGTCTGTAATAAATCACTCCAGGTACTCAAAAACGTTTATGAAATAAACGCACATTTTGAGAGCAAACGTACTTAGACTGCTAAAATTCAACGGTCGATATTCTTGCAAATACCCTAGAATACAAGCGATTATTAATGCAATCGTAAACAGGCACCCCTCTAAAAGATATTTTTTTTAGGCTCGTTGGTCTAGTAGACATGGGCCTTGAATCAATGTATAAAATACCGCAGGTTTCAAACTGTCTTCCTGATAAGACTAAGCTAGAACGAAACCGCTGGCAATGGATGTTTCACTTTGAAGATGATCAGCAAAATACAGCGAAATAACCAATAGCGCAATTTTCCAAATTGACTACCACTCATATTCAACCAAAGCACATATTTTCGCATGGACTAGCCGTATTGCATATCATTAGTTTTTCCTCTTTCTGTGCTGTTTTTAATTGGATCAATATCAACAAGTTCTCTCACTGACAGTTGAATCCCGATTTAAGATTACAATGTGTACAGCTTACGGGCTGTAGGAAAGACGGCAAATTCGCTTGACGCTTCCCTTCAGAAGATGCTACCTAGAAATTCATTGAGAGTGCTGTGCACTGTACGATACTTATGAGCACTCACCTCTTTTACTTCAAAGTAAAACGAGCTGGTATAGCGAAGTATAGCGACGGAGTAATGAATATTAGAGTACCATACCCAAATGAGACATAATATTTCCCATCAAAATATCGCCATTTCGTATGGTATATTTCGAACGTGAGGTTGTTTTACCAACAAATAGATTTCGGTTGTCATAGTTTACAAAAGCAGATCCACGTATAAACATTTATTTTCTCCCCAGTTTCCTAACAAAACTCATTTTGCCTCATCTATTGGAAAAAAAGTAAGACGAAACTCAGTTTTTCTGAAGGATCACGTCAAGGGTTGAACCATGTGTTGACATATCGAGAAAATTGGCCCTGACCTTGAAAGAGCCTATTGATGCCCGTCTAATTCTGTGCCTCATGTTTTACACACTTATTAGTCTAGTCGCCGGAATTGTCGGTCTACGCCACTCTTGATGTTTCTTGAAAGCTACGATAGAAGCTATCACACTTCACTTATGTGACCGAAGCAATCACAGAAAATCTTTACTAGATTTCGACGTAATCAACATGGAATTTGCGTGGGGAAAAATTTGGTGTTTCATTTTGAACTCTTCGGTTAAGGTAACTAAGTGACATCATTGTCTTGCAAAAGATAACCTCGGTTGCCTAGAAAGAAAATGTGAGTTCCGGTTGATATTCATTTTTGTGGAACAGCCGTCAATTATTTTGAATTCTTTTTTTCTACTCACGTTATGGACTATCTGCCACCTCAATAGCGAGATGAGTGTATCTCATAACAAATGATTTTTAGCTGCCTCTCAAGTCTTTGACCTTTGCATGACAATCACAAAGGAAAGTCGATCAACCAATCAAACGGTCTGCGTTCCACATGCGACTGTGTCACATAAAATACAGCGCAGTTCAGTACAATACCTTTTGCTTACGAACTGGCATGTGTTGAGTTCTTTGTCATCTGTGCCTCTAACTATGTCACGGTTTACACAAATTTCACTTTTGGGCGTCACTTCAAAGAGTTTGCTCGTGTTTTTCGCTAGTTTAAATTCGATCGATGCGCGCTTGTACGTTCTTTTTATTTGACATTATTTGTTTCACCTTCTAAATCGCAACGATATCTCGATGTACATATTATAGGAAAGCTTACTGTATTCATTGAGCAGTGACTACCAAAGTTGATGCACTCTCGAGACTGTGATAGTCTTGCCAAAATATTCACCTTCACCCAGTGTAGTACATGCTGTCTCATACTGTAGACAACTATTTCTTGATTGGTACACTGTACTCGGATAAGCTGTTACTTTCACCCTGCTTGAGTCTAGAACTCTTGCAAGTGAGGCTCTTCTAAGTTATGAGATTTGCCAAATTATAAACTAGCAACAAAAGAAGTGTGAGAGAGGCAACAAAATTAACCTTATTTCATTGAAGGGTAGAAAATCCAACGTGTTTTGCAACCCAAAAAGAGTGCGTTGAATGGAACACTTTCTTTTAGATAGAAGAAACTGATGCGTAGGACTTTCTAATAAACCTGACTTCCAGCGACACCACAATTTTTTTCGACCAGATATTTAACCGACATGTAATGCATGTTACATCAGTCGGGTAGTTATACTATTCTCAGTAAGCCTTGCCTCATATAGCCAGCTGTGTACTACAAACCAGGTTGGAATCGTCTATCATTCTAATTGACACATCGACAGTTAAATGTTGCCATGATAACCATCTTATCAGTGCTTCCATAAACAACTTTATAGTTCGAAGCGAGCAACGAAGACATTTGAAGATGTTTGCCAATAGCTGTTAATGTTACCATTAAGGCGATCCAATAATATCCATGTGAAAGCATAAAAGGCAAAAAATCTCTATTAAAATATCAAGTTGACAGCAATGTCTTTCTTGTTGCAATAATCGTGCAACCAAAGCTGAAAAAACCCTATCATGTGCACTAACTAAATTTATTTCAAATTCAGCATTTATGATCCGATTCTATCCCCCCCAATTTTCGTTTCGTGTTTAGCCAGAATCGAATGTATCACTTTTGTCGACGAGGAGTAACTCTGCGGCAAAAGCGAGATATGGTTGATCGCTGTTTACGAACAGAGTTATTTTTTGTTGACACTAATTCGTTTTCGAGCATAAATTTATTATTCCAGTGCACATTTCGCTTTTTCCTTTGCAGTAGCTTCTCGTTTACATCTTATGTTTTGGCCTAAGACAGACTGTGTCAATCACTCGTTACACGTATATATCAGAGGCACTTTCTCCTGTGTATTCAAAAAAGAGTTTGCTGATGATCAGCGGGGTTTGGGTAGCTTCAAAATGAACATAACTCATATTTGATCGTAGCCTTCTCATTCAAACAAACTTCTCCAAAGAGATTGAGTGGAAAGTCTACCTGAATGCGAAGACTGCGATCAAATGTGAATTATGCTCAATTTTAAAAAAATTTCTTCGAGAAAACTGTCATTTTTTGATGCATTCGAAAGCAGAAAATGCACTTCTACTTTTTAGACAACCTAAACGACACCTGCCTAACCTAAGACTATTTTTCAACAGATCATTGGTCTGTGAATCCGGAGAGTTGGTCTCAAGAACTACCGAGGTGATGCACAGGACGAGCAATCCTAAATGGAACGGAGTTGTACACTTTGATGAAATGATCCAAAAGGACCTGATGCTCTTGGCTTTGGAGCTGACAGTGTGGCACCGCGCTGGTTCGAGCAGAATGCCGGAATTTTTGGGTGGCGTGCGTCTTAGTACCGAGTCCTGTGAGTGTGAAGTTGCATGTGGAATAAGTTTTAACTACTTATCTTTTATAAGTAATATAAAGTTTTCTACGCCGTGGAAGGGTTTGAGGCATTTGGAAGCAATTGTTGAATACCTTGGGGTGTCGCTGTTTATACTTGACCTTACAGGACCGTTCGGCGTCAAGTATCAACTTAATTACTACGTGTCTGTCACTTATCAGAGGACATACGTACGTGTTTCGAGAGTTGGAACGCATGTGTCTGTTATAGCTAAGCATTTGCAACCAGGCCACCTCAATGTCACATGTGGAAATGTCTATCTGAAGTTGCACAAAGGAAGTTACAGTAATTGGAGCTTGTGAGTACATGAGCACGTCAAATTAATTGCAGTGAACATGTCCTGTGACTACCCTGACTTGTTACGTAGAGTACACGCTGAATGTTGAAAGAGGTTCTTGGACAGCGTGTCTTCAAGAATATTACGCGGTTTTTAAACAAAGATGCACGATTTTTCTGGTCATATCAACCACAAGTAACTGATAGGATGCATTCAGATCCCTCGTCAATCTGCATCAACGCTGATGACTGTTTGGCTGAATGTGAGAAAGTGTGACCCCTGGTTGTTTGGAATAATGAAGTGTCACTAAACGTTGAATGCATGTACATAGCGAACAAACGGGAATCTCTTTGTTCCATAGTTTTCATAATAAAAACGGATGGTAATTTATCTTACAACACCCTACAGAAGACTCATAACTTAGCCTCCATTAACAGTCGGAACCTTACAGTTATTTTCCCTCAACCTTTCCCCCATTCACACACGTTTAAAAAGGTCGACCGTGGAACCTCACATGAAATGCTTTCCCCTTCTATTCATGTACTATAAGCTGGGATAGAATTGTTCTGTTGAAGTAAAGTGTATAATTTTGGCGCACAATGAACTGTAGTTGCACTAGTCAAATTCAACATTTTGGTACTGCGTCCAGTTCAGAACATCTCCTGGGGCCTGATGGACAAATGACCGAGCAACCAAAAGATTTTCACCAGCAGATAAATAATTCGTAGTTCAACCCATGTCTAACTTGCTCAATCTTTTTCGCACTGTTCAAGTATGCGATGGTCAATTCATTTGGAATTGAGGCTGAGCTTCACAATGTCACAATTCAATGGCGGAGTCATGATCGTGGACACAACAATAACAGTTGATTATTCCCCGTGAGTTCAAGAAGCTAAAAGACTTCGCAATACATACGGTCCCTAAGAGAAGCTGTTTCCAACGATCAGCTCAACTCGTCAAAAGCATTAATATCGACTGTGTCAACAAATCAAACTTGGTAGGGTTTTTAAGCACATTTCTACGACACATTAATGCGTTAGCTAGCGTATCCTGCAACCAATGAAATTAACACAAGTAGTACATTCTTATATGCAAAGTTGATTGAATCATGCCCAATGGCTTTCCTAAGCAACTCATTGGTCATACCAACCAAACAGTTGACAATATCAGTATAAAATGCTGTGGTACCCCCTGGAAGTGATGGCCCACGAACTGAAAAAAAGTGAATTTAAACGTTGTGAACGCAAAGAATCACACCAATTGACCAATCACTTGAGAGTGAGCGTGCACAACTGGAGAAAAATGTAACTTTTATACTGACAAGCTTCTACTTAAAGTCATCAACCGGAGCTACCAGGGTAAGCATTGTCCCTGAACAGTGTAGTATACAAGTGCAGACCATATGGTTTCAATCTACGTTCAGAAATATTGGCACTTTACTATAAATATTGAAAAATGCTCACATACAGGCTTGCTTAGCTTGATTTCATCAACTGTTATATATTCGTTCCTCTCAAACTGAAATCACAGTAGGTTGAGCAGTATTCCCAATCGCATCCATCACGGCTATGCGACCGTCTGATCTGACGGATGATGAATTCCCTGACCGCTATATCTACAATAAGTTGCAGGCATAAATGTGATTCCGCCGACGTGCGCGCTATCGGTGTGACCCAGCTGTGTCGAGTCAACAGTCCACAATCTCTTTGATTTTGATCGGGACTAACTGCTTGCAAAGCATTTGATAAAGAAGTTGAGGAGATGGTAGAATATCAATAGATTAGCGGTGACTCTGGGGAAAAACTGTCTGAATTGTGTGATATTGACCACGATGAAGAGTTTGAATGTATGTGCCACTGGTTAGGTTTCGTTCTCAATGTTCAACTCCTTATGTTGTACTGGATGTTTTGGGTAAACCATTAGTTCAGAGTAGTGCAGTAAAATAACTGCTAGATAATATTTTAAACGCATGAGGTTCGTTGCAAATGTCGTTCTTTTTCACTCCAAGTGATGGGATTTTGTACCTCGTCAATGCTATAATTCTTGTAGTAGGAATTCAATTAGTAAAGCATTTGAAAACCCATGAATAGATTGAGAATAACGTAACGTTACGAGCAAGTTGTAATGCTTGGGTGGCTTTTGTCAGGAGTGTTTTAATGGAAACCACGTTAACAAGGGATAGAGGTCATGTAGGATTTGTCGCGGTTAGGTCAATCTATGTTGTATCCGAACTGACTGGTCCGATCCTTTGCCCACTAAGTGGGCATGAGACTGATGAAGACAAGACGCGTCTGTGTCCGGTGTTGTTTGTCCTTCCACGCCACACTGCAAACAAGGATTTGCTATCAGTGCGATTAACGCAAGCGTGTTGTATGTAAATAGTGAGAGCTTCAGCAGGGAATCACTTTGCATGGAAGACCAGACCATCGTGAGTAACTCAAGCTTGACCAAAACCTACGTTTTCATTCTCTGATGGTGTATGTATCGGGATGACCGAAACCTTCTTCAGCAACTTCAGTTGACATGCGTCTTTAGGAGGAAACCTCCTGTATGTTCGGCAACATTGTACTTTCAGTTATCCACTGGTCTGCTTGTTTGCTAGCCATTTTTTGATTAAAGTCTTCATAATCAAACAAAAATTCTGGTCATCTGGTGAGCTCGAGTCTCGTTCTGGTAAGCGTTTTGCAACACGACCTACCCAAGTTCGCTTTAACAGCTAGTATCTATGACAGGTAGTTGTAAGTTGGGTATGTTGACTACCACTTGATTGACTTTTCACTGACCGGAACCAATTCATCACACCTGAAATTGCATATACTAACGACGCTTAGACTGACCAATCACTGAGAGTGGAAACACTCAAGATCAAGCTTTGAGCAGCACTCCTCTGTAAGAGTACGGTTGCTGACTGTTTAATTTCTGGCTAAAAGTTTACAACACTGATAAATATTCATGAACAAATATAGTTAATGGTAAAGCACAGTCGGTTTTCATGGCAACTTCCACACCTTAACACAATGAGGGTGGGTTGCATATTGCATACATCATATGGCAACCAAAGGTCTGTTCCTGATACACACAAACCCACTAATGCCATCGAGCATACCTATTCAGCAGTGATGCATGCATTCTGTCATGTTTTCAGAAAAGTGAAATTATACCGCGTGTAGGTGGGTGTTTTTACACCAGAAGTTATGTTCATAAGTGGCACCTTATCTAGCTACATTAGGGATGGTTCAAACGATTTACACACCAGGACTTACTCAAAAATTTCTGGGTAATACGATATGACAGTGAACACAGAGGTATTTTCAGTCGGTTTTAAGACTCCGAATATTCCCCTGAATTTTCTCCCCAATTGCACACTTCAGCGGAGGCATCCACTGGAAACGTCAACTGGAAGTCATGCACCAGAAGTGAGCTCATGTTGTGGATGGAATTGATCAAACGACCTGACCAATGGAGCCAGGCCTTCTTGCCCCTCCATGAGTTCCTAAACTGTTAACCACAATTTACCCCCATATGATGCAATCATCTAGTCAGAAGCTCAAGGTCCGAGTACTGCTACTGTTCCCCTTCGACGTGCAAACCAACGATGGGAACCGCTACAGTATTGTTGGATAATGTACCTTATCTTGGACTGAATGCCAGCTATTTTTATCGGATGGACAACAATCTTCAGATATGAGTCGTTTACGAATTTATCTCTACCGTTACTCCTGTAACCTCCCGCACATTCTCAATGAGAACCTAAATATCGTTTGGTGAGGAATTACGTTTACAAACCCATATAATTGTTAATTTCTTAATTTGTTAAAGAATGTGCTCCATTTAACAGAACGTTATTTTGTAGGCTACTCAAGAAAGTAGCTTACTTGAACGAAAAAGTTCGGTTCTTCCGTTGATGCTTCATTTTCACTCACGGTTCCAGACCATTTCCTGTTCGGTTGAACGAGTCACACAGGACAGACGCCCAAATACGGTCACTTCAGGTTGTGATGCCTAGACGTTCTTGACTTAGTCCATGGGGCTGGTCGAGGTAGATTATATAAAAGGAATTGTATAACTTCTAACAAATTTTGGTCTAAGTGTTGTTCAATCTTTATCAACCCCATTCACCGACCACATTTCGGTTATGTAATTATTTTTTTGACCATTTACGTGTATGCTTTTTATTGGGAAGTTACAACCTCACTTGAGTAAACTGACTTGCTTCCTGACCTACTACAGTCAGCCTTTTTATGAGCTCAAACCTATTGTTTCTCCTTATTGGAGCCATTAGATAAGGCGATGCTATTGAGAGGGGTAACCCAAATCCGTAATATAGTACGCACCCTTTCAATTCTCTCTACCGAATTTTTTCGTAGTGCTGCGCGGAACACAGTGGTATAATTTTGATCAATCTAAGGGGAAGGTTTGATGGGCAACACACAGTCATAGACGTTGTGAACGCAAACTCACGTTTTGACTGGGCGACTTTCTATTGCCAGATGGCGTTCCAAGCTGAATGATGGTATCCTGTATCAACTGCCTACATTACTTCACACGCTTGGTATATTTCCTCTTTTACTGATGGAAGTATAGCTCTATTTTCTCCGACAAAATGTCCGTTTAAAGAACACACAATTCCCGACTAGCTTCCCATCCCCGCTATCTTCGACACCCAAGATTATCGTTTGTTCCATTGCGTACGTACAATTTAGAGTCTTACTGTTCATCAACGCAGAATAATAGTATACAACACGAACACCGTTGCAGTTGAAATCCATTGTTTTCTCCACATGGCGTTCAGTATTTCACTCTGCCTCATAACTTTTTCACCGAAATCACTACGCATATCTGTTTACACTTTTACAGTCACCAGTTAGACGATTCAGAGTTTTTCATCCCCAGCTCCACCAATTCCTGCAACATTAGACTATACACAAAACACTGGCAAGCCCACAACATTCAGCCCATCGTCAACTGGAGTCGTTCTTTCTAGAATTCGTGACGGTTTTGAAAAGTACTCAAATTCTACACTTCGGTACGTAAGGTAACCTCGTTACCGTTAATCAAGGTGGAATTCGGACTTTTGCTAAAGTCGCAGTCACTTCCACGCTTAGTCTCTTTCAGTAACCTAATGTTACCGGAAAGGATTGACCGGTTACATATTTTACAAGCAAGCTTTTCGATTTGGAGATAACTGGACGACATCGACGCACAGCGCTTTCAGTTCAGTGGTCTTGCTAGTGCGCACTAATCAACACTTACTGATATAACAAGGACAACTGACTAGCCAGCTCCTTTAGGGTCTGTACGGGGAGTGCTAGTGAGAAAGAAACTTCTGCGTCCAGTTGTAGGAATAACTGAATATTCGTACACCAATTAGTGTAAATCAGCTTTATCAATCAAGGCCGAGTCCTGACCACACCTACGTGAAACGCCAACGTTAAGTCACGGCTTCGAATGTTAAGTTAAGGGCTGAAGTATCATGTTACCTGGATGCTATTTAGGATAAGTGTGCACTCCAGCTATGGAGGATATTCAAGACAGGTAATTAACTGGTTACTCAAAACTATATGATCTCCCACGTCTGGTGTGGCTCCTAGTCCACCCAATCGACAGTCAAATTATATGCCAAGTTTATGCGTCAAGGTGAATGGAGCCAATTAGTAAAGCCATAAAGTCAGCCCCGTCTCATAAGAGGTAAACGTGAATATTTGAAACCAACGATACTTGCAACAGGATAACATATGTTTAATCGTATCAATCTGAACTGATCCCAAAGGGTTGGCAAATCTGTTCTTATAAATGTGAAACAATTGGCTCCCTCGAGCAGTTTGAACAAACCAGATA
>QNGE01000191.1:0-152915 GCA_008508345.1 Paragonimus westermani
GAATTCTCTTTTCTCGTCATCTCTACGTTTATTTGGTTTATCGCATTTATCGTATCCGCGGCACTGAATAAATATGGGAGCGGTGCGATTGCTGCGGCGGTAAGTTCCTTCGTATGTTGCGTTTTCAATTGTATCCTAATAATCGCGAACACATTCGTGTAAAACTGAGTTACGTGTCAGTTCTTAAGGAACGATATATGGCCTGCGTCATATAGTTAATGGCCAGTTAGTTTTCACCTGAAGGGTGGCTCTTCGAATTTGTTTCAGCAGGTTTGATAGCTGTCCCGTACGACGACAGGCGGTTCGAATTTCTTAATCATTTGTTGTTCACATTCAGAGTTTGATTACAGGCCTTATGCTTACGATCAGGACGCTCGTAAGTTTTCACCTCCGGATTGACCATCGAGTTTCTCGTGTCATCTTAGTCCAGTAAGCTCGCCTCTTCGGCCTGCTCTGATGCCAAAGATTATAAGGTCGGCAATCAGACTGTTCGGTTTTGTCCGTTGACAAACACAGATTTTCAGCTCCATAACTTCAAGATTTTTGTTCAAATAGATGAAAGATTAAGATGCTAGTGTCAATCAGAATAGAACTTTGTACAGCTCAATGAATCCTATGCCCAAGGTCATTAGTATCTTTCTCCAGAGTTCACATACCATGTAATCCGGTATCACATAGTCTGTTTGCTGATTTGGGAATTGACCACACGATTTCGCTCATTTGTCTTCTTCACTACTTCACAGAATGTCAACCCTATTAAGCCGTTATTCCCTTGTCGGACTTGTAATTAGGCGACCGTGCCGTCTTTTCAGCAAAATAGCGACCGATTTCTGCCGTAACTGTGTTGATCGATTTTCCTCTTCGATACCAGAGCTGATAGTTGATTGTCTTTCCAAAGTTTTCTGGGGCTTACTACTCTGTTAACTGATATTCTACCTGGTTTCCTCTTGTGAAGGTGATGGGAGTATCCGATAAATATGCGGATCTCATTTGGCTCTATTTAGACGAGCAACACTACTAGTAGGTGTTCAAAGGACATGATCAGATTCTTTTTCGATCACTTCTCTTTTAATGCGACCTTGGGTGGCGTCCTGCAGACAGCGTTAAAAGATAAGTTTCCAGGTGGTGCTAGTTTTCTTCCAGGTGACACACTTCTTAAGTTGGACTATGTCGACGTCTCTGCAATCTGCCACAACCCACAGTCTAATAAATACGTTTTGATTGGACTGGAATTATTAGATCGTCGGTGAAATTGACGAATAATGTAACTGTTAAGAGAGCGATGACTTGTGGTAATTTCCAGTCGTTTATGATGCGGAAAAGGATTGACTTGAGGGACCTCACCCCGAGTCTTTGATTCAAAATTCTAACCTGCGATACAACAGAATACAAGGTTTCTGGGGGGACCCTACCCTGGGCAATAGGCTCGATAGTCTGACTCGCTTGGTAATGAGCGGCTTACCGAGCCAAAGGGTGTGGTGAATGAGAAATTAATATTTTATTCTGGACACTGCTGCTCACAGTGAATGTATTTGAAGGTACATCAGGCTTCTGGATCACATCGGTTCATGGACGACATCCTCGAATCCAGTGAGCTGAATGTTTAGCTGTTTTCTGACACCAGGTTGACCGATCTGGAGTGTGCGGATGACATTTTCTCACTTATTCCCTCCAAAGACATTCAGATTATGCTGAACGAGACGAGTGATTGGACTGGTTTGTGTGGGATGCGCTTCGCACCTTCAAAGTGAATCCCCACTCCTACCTTCTTCATTCCAGTCAATCCACTGGAGACTGTGGACAGCTTCACACACTTTAGTAGCACTACTTCGTCAGCGTGTGCTGTTGCTGGTGAACTGTCAGCGAGGATAGGGCATGCACGAGTTCTCTTCGCGTGCGTGCATCATGTGTGGCATCAATCAGATGTATGGTTATCACTGAAACGGAAGGTTGTATGATGCTTGTGCACGTTCTGTGTTTTGCTCTTTGTTTCGGAAACGTGGCCTGTTCGCAATGAAGATATGGTCAGAATTGTTGTGTTTGGTCATCGGTGTCTCCACCACTTAGTTCACATCAAGTGGACTGATTGCGTGAGCAATACGGCCGTTCACTGATGCGTATTCCTGAACGCTGTGGTCACCCAATTGCGTCACACAGCTTGCGATGGTTGGGTTATGTACTCCGCCTGTCATCTTAGCGTTTGCCGTGCTGGGCATTAAATGCTGAGGCCGTTAACAGTCGTGTAAGACTGTCTGGTGGTCCATCAGCGGTGTGCCACAAAATATGAGTGAGCTGACTGTATTGTTGAGTAAGATGAATAGGTGTCGTGTGCCTGGCTTGGGTTTTCATGATAGTTCAAATCGTTTGTTAGAAACGCAATCTGAGATTGCGATGTACCGCAATGAATAGCGCACTTGCATTCACATCATTTCTAGTTTTATCCGCCTATTCCTGTGCTATCATCATCATTATTGTTATGACTGTTAGTATTATTGTGACCTTTTCGGTAAGATTTCTTCTTCTAGTATATTGCACACCACTGTTGAGATAAGCAACGATCCGGTTCACAGTACCTTCCGGCCAGTCCCATGGTTGTGATAGTGATGATACTCGTCGTTGTGAGGTGGTTTAACACACCGAAATGTCAGAGCACCGGTTCCTGGTTGCCAGTGACTTGCGCTTGCACTCAATTTAGTGGTGGTTTGTTATGGTTAATAAGCAGTTTTTTTATTCTGCGTAACTATAGAGCTGTTGATGGTCACGTGGTGACACGATCCCTTTTACAAAAGTACAGCCGTATTTCGAGTCTGTGCGTTGCTTCCTCCTGAACATAAAGTCCACATTGATTATGTCTTTGCCGCTGGCGTATGTCGAGACCGTTACTTTGGCAACAAGGCTGTTGGAGGAGGCAATCTGGATATCAACACGATCTCTGATCATCGAGTTCGTTGGTCCATAGAGGATAGAAGAAATTTTTAGACATAGAGCACAATCTTAATCGGGTCCTACTTTTCTGTGTCTGCTTCATGTTGTGTAGTCCTGTGTTCATTCCCTTGACTCCTGCTGCTTATTGCATTAAGTACACTACCAGCTCTTCGATGTTGCTCAGTGCTCATGGCACAAGCTTCACAATATGGGGCCACCATATGGCGCCAAATGTTCTTTGTTAGAAATGCGCTAACGCCCGCCTAGTGTAAGACAAGGGGCACCATTCTATCATACAAACCGAAAAGGAAACTGACTCAACTAGGTGATCTGACCAATTGCTAAATACAGCTCCCTCAGAATTTCGGTGTCACAGGTTGCATCTTGAGATCGTTTATTATCCTCGCCATCAAATAACGGAACAGATTGGAAATACACAATGATCGAGTGTTTGTCGCATGCTGAAAGTGCATTCTGCTGTTCATATCCTTCGACCGTATTTTGTTCTAATCACGCGTGCGATGAGTTTGTAGTTTTGTTTTGTCAAATTGACAGTCACGTTAGCATCTCAAATGGCAGCCGCTTTGAACAGTTGGTAGTCAGTCCAGCTTGGGTGGAGTAGCTTGCCACATCCTTTCTATTAATCGACCTTTGAGACTGTTGCTAAACCGTAGACTGAACCGCATAAGACAACAGGAATTTTTACTTACCAACGGGCGTTTCAGGTTCTGGACTTTATGCCCCATAGTCTATGCTGTCTACGCTATGAGGACACTAGCGAACAGAGAGCTCTTCAGAATGATGCTGAACGCAAAAATCTCGTTAGATATACAGTGAAGCAGACGAGTGTCAAATACTCGATTATTGATGTCAATTGCTTACGGGGTTGGCGCGCTATGACCTCTCTTTTGTTAAACGCTATCCTGGATATTCCGTGCTCTATTTGAATCTGCCATTGATACTAAATGTAAACGGATTTGAGAATCAAATGGGAACCGCGCTGATATGTTGCTTCGTTCGTGAACATCGTTTGTGACAACAGCACGCTGCTCTGCTGCACCATGGTGTTTTAGTCAGGTGTTCCTACTAGTTTTACTGTGACCGGTGACTACGGATGACTTCATTCAGACTGGGCGTTCAGGAATTGGATGCAGCGACTCGATAACAACACAGTTGGCATAACTATGTTTCAGCTTTTTGTTTACGAAGTCTGGGCGCCTCGAGGATGAAATTTCGAGCTGAGACTGATGTTTTTAATAAATAAATTCCATCGCCCCCCTTCCCTTTCTTTTGCTTCCTAGACAGAATCTGGTCTTGTCTCTTTGTCTGGTTGCATGAAACGGTTCCTGTTGTGTCATAATTGTGACTTCTTAATTTTGTAAAAACGTTGTCTTGTGTATTTATGACGTGTTTGAACCTGATCGTTTCGTTCGCTTCGCCCTGGCAACAGTTTCATATGAATTTTGCGTATTCGGCCTCATGATGAATCACCGAAAACGAGTCTGTTAGCTACGCCGTTTTTCTGGTGATGACTCTGGAGATTTTTTTTTATGTATTTAGGCAGTTTGTTGCTGTGGTGATGATGACAGTTAAACACTCTTTCGACCTATTTTGTTTTGTTTGTTTGGAAAGACGCGTTTGCGGTATGAAATAAAGAGTGTTTCGTGAGCAGAAGTAGATTCGAACAATTGTCTGATGTTGCTAATGAACATTCCGTACAGACTATGATACAGATCCAAAAAGCAGGCTATGAACAAACTTATTCGATAGACTGAAAGCAATGTAACTACTGAGTAAAGTACAATTGAGATGTTTGTGTTGTCGGCGCGAAGTTACATGTTCTACAGCAATATCTAACAATTCGTTGATATTCGTGGACTCCTGTGGTATCATGGTTATTTTTTATTTGAAACAGAGACCCCCAAATGACTCATTCATTGCTATGTTCTCGTCATTCGTTTCAATGGCTTCAGCGAGGATGAGAGTTCTACATAGTACTTCACAATTGAAGAAGTTTGTGCACATCCACAGCTTACATCTAGGACATTTATGCTGGTAACAAAAATGTCCGAGGCGTTCATGTCGATTATTCTTGTACTATTACCCATGGATTTTTGGCCCGTTGTCAGGAGACACGCGATAGACGAGGCTTGTTCAGTCGAAGTTTATCGTCTGAGTCTACAGTTAGCACTCGTGTATAACCAATCATTCAGTTCATCCACGATTTGCCGCGTTAGTCTGTGTACCACCGTAACACATGCGGTCGGCTGGGCGAACCATTACTGGCGAGTGTGTGCCGCACGGGTCTCTGTCCTATGTTTGAGGGCATTTCCCTGTTTTGTACAAAGGATTTGCCAAGTATCTTTATTTTGGTGGTTAGCTTACGCTTATTGTCCTGATTTGTGAGCCTCTAAGGTAACACGTGTAAGCCATTGAGGTGGTCATAAATATCTGATTTACTAGTTTTTAATGTACTGAAAAAGCGGCGCTATTACCGAGGCTTGAGGCGAAGAGGAGTTAATCATTTCAAGTGGTAAACGACGAGAGGTAGATAACCAACTCTGGATGAGACATCAATAATAAATTGTGACTTAGCAGACAAAAAGGTATTGTGATGGGTGGAAATGTCGAAGACGCAAGCATTTCGATATTTAATGGACTATCTGAATGTAGTCATAGGACTGACCAGAACCCAAAGCCGGTGATTCACGGACAAAACGAGAAGCGAACTGAGTCATCAATGATGGAAATGATTAAAGACCGGCAAAAATGTACAGCAAATATGATTAAAACGGACAGGCTGGGACAGAATTGTACAGAATATGTAGCTGAATTGTGAACTATAATTTGGGTTCCTGAACGCACACGTATCGAGGGTGTACATGCAAATTGGATGTGTTCAAATTTTTCGCTGCTATATTTACTCTCAAATAAATCATAGCTTGATGTTCATCCGAACAGAGTCGTCAACTGCAACCTAGGAGGAAAAGATCAATGGGTGTGGGTCTCAAGATCAGCGTACTTTGCTGTACTCCCAGCGACACTTCACGTTTACATCTGGTTGTAACCGCGATCTCGTGTCTTTCGATCTTTATCGTAGGTAAGCGGTCGTTGTTCGATTCATAGTGGGATGGTTTGTTTTTCGTGTCACTACTGCTACTAATACTGGACTAATGTGCGTAATCGTGTGTGTATGTATGTGAACCTTCCAGGTTAGTTTTTCCCGTTGTAACATTGATTTTAGATGTTCGGAAGAGTTAGTGTTTATCCAGACTGTCTAGATAAGTAAGGTCCGGCCGGCCGGCCGCAAGTTCACTGAGCAATCATTGCGCGACCAAGAACAGAAGCGCGCGGTACCCAAGGGAACCGTTGGTGTCGTAGGTCGTGGTGACTTGACTACATGGTGTTTCAATATGTGCGGGTACGCTGACCGTTTGAGATCAGTAGGGCACCAGCCTATTCATAGTACGCCATCAAGCAAGAGACAACGAGTCCGTTAGGGTCAAGTAGGTTATATCCGTTATATCCATTTTTCTCTTGCCCACATTAGCCAACGAACACCGTCGTTTAACAACTTACCCGCTCCGCTTTTCAGAAACCTGGATGTCTGTGGCCTTCTGCCTTTCCTTCTCTTCGTGTTTGTTGGTGTACCGTATGGTGAATGTTTTGTCTGTTTTCTACTGGTCCATCCTTGCATTTAGCTCTTCCTTCATACCCTCTCTAGAGTGCGCTAACATTTACTGCTATACTAAGCAACTTGCATTGTACTTCTAGTAGTTTCCTTCCCACTTTAGTTCTTACCATTGTAGTCCCTATATGTTTATTTTCCGAGAGCTAACGGTTTCCTTTTCGTGCTAGCCAATCAATTAGCTAATCAGCGTTGGCCGGCTGGACACGAAAGCCTCACTCGCACACCTCCTGGTCTTATTCTTTCGGGTTTGTACTGAATATGTAGTGTGTGAGTGGGACTGCGAGTGGTGTAGTGCAAGCCACTTGTGGTGATGATTAAGCGTAGTTGTCCTTTGGTTTAGGTCACTGTGATAAGCTAATCCGAACCAGATGCCGCCAACCGTAAGTGAACCGACCGTTACTGTACTTCATCGTTTCCTTTTTAAGAAGCGCAATGATAATCACAGACCCCATTGCACAAATCTAATCAATTGTGTCCAGATGTGCGAGGTGTCGTGAACCGCTATGAAAGGTAGCGATCATAGCTTTATGTATTGTCCGGCATTATCCAGCGGTTTATGGTGTAAAGTGCGAGGTGGACAGATAATGACCTGGTGTAGGGAAATGAAGTCGTTCACCAAGGGGTTGGTCACTGTGGGTCGTGTTCGGCTGCCGGGTTGGGGCCCTCGCGACTCACAGAGTCGGTGGTTGTAGACACTAGGTGAGATGGCGGCTAATCGAGCTCAGTGGCGTGAATGTTGTCGTTGTTTGTCCGAGTTGTCTGTGAAGTGAGTGCATTTAATGACGCGGGGCAGTGAAAGCCGTAAGGAAGCTGTCTCGCTGATGACGCCTTACTCTCACTTGCAGCTCGGTTGTGTTGTTTGCAAGGTGTAGGCACCTTGATGCTGAATGTTTGAATAGGGACGTAGTCATTTTCAGTAGTTAGGTCCCTTCCCGTCCCCTTCTTTTTCCTTCTCTCTTTCTATATAGGGTTTGCTGTTTCTTCATGGTTGTGTGGCAGTTAAGCATTAGTGTGAACCACTGATGTATTGCTGTCTATGATGATGATGATGGTGATGATGATGATGATCGTAGTTTCTGGACTTATTGACCTATGTGTTTGTTTAACCACTTTTAAAACTGTTCCCGTTGTTAGTTGCTTAAAAAGTGATATTGTAACAACCGGCAAGACTTTTTTTGTATTTATGTGAAATCGGCATCACAATCGTTGATGTGTACTAAGCAGTGGTCTCACAGGTGTACAAGAGGCAAATCAAAAGGGGTTTGCACGGTTGATCGCAAGTTTCGCAATCGGATGAACTCGTAAGATTAACCAAGAACTGAACACACTGCGTGTTAGGGCCAGGTGGCTCATCTAACAAAAAACAGTGAACTTCTGCGTCGATGCTCGGTTAAAAGAAACCATTGGTTTCTGAATTCGCTTCTAATCCTTAAAGAACTTTTAAAGCTAATCCTTAGTGTTAAAACGTTCATCCTCCAACTTCTCTCTGTACGCTGACCATCTGACTGCTTCTCGCCTATCCATGTGTAGAAATTGGAAGACGTGGCAAGTGAGCAGTAGATTAACATCCAAACAACCGGAGAACTGAGCATAATTATTCCTTCGTTGATTTTGTCAGATCAAAACAGATTGCTGATAGGTTTCAGTGTGAATTACCGAGGCCTAAGACTGTGAATTAGCTTACCTGCTTTCTCCAGTTTCCTAACTTGTAAGTGACGTTGTATGGTATGCACCACTCGCTAATGTTACTCCGGATTAATTCTCATCAGCTTCATATCAGTAGTTCACAATGATTTTATGCTGCCGTAGAAGCGGGAGAGAAAGGACAATCCTTGGGTGTAAAGATAAGAATTGTGAAGGAATGGGACCAGCTACCTGAAACTGACAGGTCTAGGCTCAACCACTCACCATCAGAGTGTTTACATACCGAAAGTAAACAGGCTGTATTATAGCACTATCCCCCTGCGAACAACTAATACTTTGTGGCTTTCACTGTCTCATTTCGTTACCCTCAATTACTCCATAGGTGATCCAGCCAAACAACGACTCGATTTATTGTCGTACTTCTGATGTTTCCACTCCTCGGACAAGTGGCTGATGAGGAACTCAGTCCTGGGACGACCACAACAGCCTACCGTTTTTAAATTATTAGTGATTACTTTCACTTCCTTGCGCCAACTCATTCATTGGTCACCTTGAGCCTTATGCCATTGAGTTGGGGATCTGGCTAGGAGCGTTGGGGGTAGTAACGGACGCGGTGGCCCTTCTACTACGCGACCGAACTTTCTAGGCTTATGCATTTTGAGTCTGGATGAGTAAACTGGGTGCTCTTAACGTTCACCTCACTCTGGTCACCAACTCGACCAGCCTTGCGTTTGTGTGATTGTCCGTTATTCGTAGTGGATTTGTTTTTCTCTGACTCTTCTACGTCGCTGCTGCTGTAATCGCGTTATACAAAGTGTATACACGTGTGCACAGTTGCATATATTTACGATTGATCTCGACAGATGTAGAGAATGACCATTGTGACGGTCACGTGCATACTTTCTTGTGACATTACGTGTTTTGACCGCCGACTGTCTGTTGCACATCGAAGCCGATTCAAGTTTCTCTGCACACCACCCTGAGAGTTAGTGCAATCGCTGCCTAGGACCCAGTTTCATAACTGTTAAGTTTGTTTGGCCGATAACGACAACGCAGTCTTGCGGATGATTCACTGACTTGCGTGGTGCACGCAGCCCATTGCGTTACGGGAGTAATCTGCTATTCTTAAGCTGAACTCAAAGATTGTCCTTGTGAAGCAGCTTTTTCAAGACATCGTGCAAGAGACATGCTGCTGCTAATAGTGTTTCTCAGCATAGTGTCACCACGGATGACATTTTATTAAAATATTTTGGATAGTCGTGACTAGTGTATTTGTCGCAACCTCGATCCGATAGTTCATTAGGTTAATTCTGCTACTTTTTTCAAATGTTGCTGGTTGACACAACCGTGCTTCTGCTACGAATTTTGGCACTGAACGCCCATGCGATGAAATTGACTATTTCTTCAACCGCACTTGTCTCGCGCAAGAGCATCTGAAGCAACATATGGTTCTTTTAAACAGCAAGTGTTCTTGAATGAATTGAAAGAAGTTCACGTGGACGTTAACGTGCCTGCTTCGAGGTGACTTCCGAAAAACGCTTATCATCATAAACGAATTCATCGAGCTTATATTCAAATTACACCACAGTGCTTTTGACTGCGTTTTTTGCTCATTCTTTCTTATGGAAATTCTTAGTGCATGTTTGCGAACTTATTTGGAGCATTTTTTGTACGCGTTGAATAGGGTCTTGTGTGTGTGTGCATGTTTTGTGAATACATGTGAAAAACGAGCCCTACACCAATTACGTTCTATCCTTAATGTCCGTGATACTCGGCATCATGTTTACAGTCCTAAACCTGTTGTGTATAAGTTTGGTAGTTAACTATGACTTGGTGTGCTCCCGTGCGGTTAAACTGACTTTCGCCCGTTATCATCTGAATGGGCAATTGCGTTCTACTCTGCCTCAGTTATCTGAACCAATTAATATTAAGAGCAAAGCTCGATTCCACCGCTTCTTTTTTGAAGGGAACTAGTTGAATGTGAAAGGTGCAATCACTTGTAAATGATGTGCAACTCATATTAACCAGAGACTCACCTATTGGAGGATTCGTGATGAGGATCTTGTTATCATGGATATTGTAGCACACCAACAAGAACTATCAACGGGGCGGCCACGTGATCTATTGCTCATTCATACCATTCCAACTTCTTCCGCTTAGTCTTTTTGTACCTATTGTTATTGGTATTGCCATTTCTAGCGTTTTCATTGACGTTTTTCTTCCAGGACATTCCGCAACGCCTCGAATCACAGTACATTCTGGTCAGGTTCATGGCTGTTGTGATGATGATGATGATGATTCTCTTTGCATACTACTGAGTGTATTGACCATTTTCATCATTAGTGTATTGTTGATGGAAACCTCTGAAAATTAAACTCTGGGTGTATGAACAGCGTTGAACGGTTCAGGTGTTATAATTGTGTCAAATTCTGTTCACGAACGTGTGGTATCTCTACCGCTTCTGTAATTTACTGGTCATCTAATAAGGTGGTAGATCTTTTAAGATTCCAGTTCGCTGTAAGTTCACTCAAAATGGCAAACAACACACCTCCATTCTTTTTGTTCGTGCACTCCCCTGACTATTTCGAGCCGCTTGTGCTACCCGAAACTGTGCTAGTCTAATTCTTCAGAGCTCGTATGTTTTCCCATCCAGTTCATGTCCACTAACCCACAGTTGTCTGCTGAATCGCGTTTAACCCAGTTGATGGAGAGTTGGTTAACGTTGAGTATTTGTCATAATCTGCGTTCGTACCCTTGTTGCTGCTATATCATCAGCTATATCAGGCTCTTATGATCAAACCAACCTTTTATGATGACGTACATATTAACGAGTTTTGTTTGACAAACTGATTTCTTCATTTGCTTTTCGCAAACCCACCCAGCTTATTTGTAGTGTACGGTTTTGGGAAAGAAGACCTTAGCACCCGGCAAAAGTATACGTGCTTTCTACCGTGTTGCTAAAATGAGTACAAGTGACCTGGTGTTCCAGGCTGTCTCGTCGATGGCACACTGTTAACGATTGATCGATCAATCTCGGATGTGCTGTTGGCTGTGTCATTGCTCTCTACCCTTTGTTCGTAACTTATGAGTCGATGTGCACGTTGGTATGTATGGATATTTGTTATGCTTTCACACTTCGTGTTTTTTTTTACATTAGTAAGCGCTTGTCTCAAAAGTCAAATGTTTTTGCAATGTTGACATTCTAGAGCTTACCTAGTGCGCTTACGATTGTATCATGATTACGTATTCCGGATGTGTTTGTATGCAAGGGTTTCGGCCAGTGCCAGGCTCACCATCTCATTAGTAAGGCGTTCAAATTTCTTTTTTCGGTGTACCGGTCTCTCCACCTCAGTAAAGTGTATGCATAAATCCAACCTACCATCTTCTTAATCTGGTTCCGTTGGATCACAGTTTGTCAAGAATGCGACGACGTTCTTATCGATCGAGTGTACCCACAGCGCCGCAAGTTAACTGGCAAGTTTATAGCTTGTTCTAGCGTGTTGATTCTCTCTTGTCAGGCAGTCTGAATACGCGCTAATGTGATTCTTGTTGGTTAAGAGATTGCACCCATCAGTAAGGTATGTTCCTATACCTCGGAGACCCTAAGTTGTACAAACTACAGAAGTGTGTGATAAAACTAAAACCACTAGGTATTTTCTAGTCAGTTTTGTCATCCCTTGCTTCGCGGCTCACGCACTTCTCGTGTTTTATTGAGAGAGGTCATTTCACGTAACAGTGAGAAATTACTTTGCACGTGTTCATTCCTATCGAGTCAATAGTGAAGTTTACATAAATGTTCCTGACAAACGATCCCATAGTTCACCTTCGAGCTTGTACACTTGTAAAAAAGGGTGATTATGCGAAGTCCGATTATCGATCGGACCGACCAATTCTGCTGCTGTAACGTGGTGGTCAAGCTTGTGCACCGCATCGATCCGGAAGGTTGTGCTGACCAAGACTTCCGGCCAACCAACTACAATCACCTCAGACAGGCCAAAGAGGTTCAGTCAAACGAAAAGCAGTTGCACCCATAGAACTGTATGTCGCACTACTGACTACGTAGAAGTGTTTACGGAGCGGTACACAATGTTGTGAGCATACTGCAAAACTACCTTCATCGTTGTTTCACTACTACCTTCCGATTAAGTAGGAAGGCAGTTAGAAAAGGTGTGCTCAAACAAAAAAGCTGTGATCGTCCAACGGTCTACCATGACCGCTGGCGATTGTATTGAGTGCGGTCGGGAAGCGTTTTGTATTATTCAAAAACCTAGTTTAGCTTTCACTGCGCGCGGCAGTGCTCAGAATCAGATATCAATGTCCCACCCATGGCGTCTTTGGGCTAGGCAATTGAGTCAGACTGTTGGGTTCTTGGCTTCGAGTAGAGTCTCTCAAGAAAACTCTATCTCCTGTTACTTGGCAGTTCAGATCCTTGAGTTAGAGACTCGATGTGGAGTCCCTCAAATCAACCTCTTTCTGTGATATATATGACGAAGAAGTGTCAACAGTTATCCTCGCTCAGTCTACTCATTTTCACCTTTTCCAGCCGGTAAATGTTGACGCTTTTTAAGACCGCATGCTTCGGTAAACAAATCAGCAAGCTGCTATGAGGAACACCCTCTCGAGTCTGGGGCTAGATGTGTGCCGTCTCCGAACCGCGCCCATACGACCCTAGCATTGTCCTTCACATGATCTTACCGTTGATTAATGCTGTGGGTCAGGGGTTCTTGTTTAGGATCGTTGACGAGGATGAAGTCGAATCTCGTGGCCAGGCTGGAGTGATGATCGCTTTGAAATCTAAGGCAGAACAGAGACTGTCCGGTTGGACCCCATCGAATAACTGTCTACGTGCCGTCAAACTTAGCATTTTAGTCAAAGTTTATCGACACAAATCGGAGAGAAGTTTTTATCATATCTGTGTATACCATAACAGACGATGAGTCAGGTGCTTTCAACAACACCTACGAATACCGTTTTTGATAATCGGAGACAAACTATGTACTCGAACTTCGACGTTCTTTCTGGTGATATAAATGCACAGCTTGATCGTCTTGCTTCGGACGAAAAACGACTGGGTGGTGTGTTTGGTTTCCGTCCACGGAGCACTGACACTGGCGATTGGCTGCTACAATTGTCTTTCGCGGGCACTATATATCGAGTAAGACGCTTCAGCATAACTGGTGGCAATGTAATCAAGATGTAATTACTCGCTAGATGAAGATTGTCGTCCGGTGTGAAACTGTTCATGATGTGAGTTCCATATAGCCATCTTCAGAATTAAGCCTGATCTGATTTCCCCGTGGTCTTGCTTCCAGTGCGTTTTACTACAGACTAGGAAAATTCCAAAAGACAGGGTTGGAAAGTGTTGTGACGAATATTATCTGGCAGCTACATGTCAACTAGTGTTTTCGTGGGGTATTCAACGTAATAAAACGCTTGATTGCCTGCGCTGTATAGTACAGCAACCACACAATTTGGGCTTAGAACTTCCGTTTCGTTGTAGAATATGACATCTTTTCATCAGGTTTCCGGGATATTCGTCCACCTATTTGTGTTCTTCACAATAGTGTGATGTTTCGGTATGCTCAAATGTGATACGTCCGGCGGCTGTTGTGTGAGACTAGTAGGCAAGAAATGAAACTTACAGTGAGAAACACTTATCAATATAAGGAACGTCACTGGTTACGATTTTGCATCATTTCTATCCAACACCTCATCGTCTTTTTAGTTCCACTCAAGAAGCTAACAACGTCCTCCAATCGGTATCACACGTCGATCGTATTCTAGGTTAAGTGAAAAATTTAAGGCTTATCAAGCGATGGGTTCGTATTCGTAAAACGTGTTTTTGTTGGGCATTTAACTCTGTATGACGAAAACACTGAACAAGGTTATCAACTTGTTAGACGTGCTCGCTTCGAAAATTTATAAGCGAACCACATCGCTGTCCATGTATGGCTCTATCAAGCGTTCTCATTGAGAGCATACTGGCTAGAATCCATCTTCTGCTGTACGGATGCAATTTGGCATAACTCAGTTGCACGTTTCCCTTAATTCATTACGTCGAACCAATTATCACGGCCATTTTTCTCAGACGTTTGACCAGTGTTAGGTGTTCGTGTTTTTTGTCTGCGATAACTTCTATTTAATCTCGCTGTTTGTTAGGTATGTCGGATTTTAACTTCTGTCCAGCAGTACCGATTACTCTTTGTTCACTTCGCCTACCGACAGGTATTTTCTTTGGCTGCCTTCGGGATCTACGTCGCTGAATTAGTCACACGCTTCCGTGTGGCCCGACAAGCTAATGGATTTCGGATCACCATGACTGGCGTGACGACCACTACAGCAACGCCTGGCGGCTATCCGCACATGGCCCCCTCGACCACACCCACTGTGTCTGCCCCGGTTCATAATCCTAACGAGACTCGGATTGGGTTTCACGGCGCCTACCCGTCCGACACACAACCACAGCACTCAGACGAGGGTTATGTGATGCCTTAGATCTTGTAGACTGTGTTGGAACTACCGATAAGCTTGCGTCCACCTCGTCTAGGTTTGTACGTTCTCTTCCGTCACTGCCTATTCACCCGCTCGCTTTCCGCCGCTGTTTGCCAGATTCAACCCTGTGGACGCACATGATTTTGTACGCATTCTTATAGCGTCGAATCTCCTTCCGTATGGTTGTTTTTTCTCTTTTCTTCTCCTCTGGTCACTACTTACTCAACTACTTCACTGTTTAACGGAGTCAGCCTATGTTTGGGTAGGAGGCATGATTAAAGTCGTTTCGTGTGTGAATTTATGAACGTACTAGTAGGACTAGGTACTTTTCGGCAGCATTTCTGCGCTAGCCATATTTCTATGCCTGTTTTTTCTCGTATACTTATAATTCTGGCTCTTTTTGTTCTGGTTGTTGTTGCCGTTTGTTGTGTCGTCATGCTTTTCACTTCTTCCGTGTTCGTGTGTACGTGCTCGCGCGCTTCTATGTTTTTTTTCTGCCAAAAACTGCGGACGACTATGTTATTTTTTCTGTGTTGTTCTTTTTGCCTACCACAAATTTGATCGCCTATCTCACTATGATAAACATTGCGATCTGTTGTATTCTTGTTATCATTGATACCGTGAAATATTTTTCTTTTCTGCTGGAATTTTGCCCCACATGATGAATGAAAAAATGTTTAGCTGTGTCTTCTACAGTCATCGTCGTTGTCATCAACGAAACAGTGGTCTTTGATATCGATACATAACTCTGAAATGTGTGGAATTGGATGGCTTAGGCCATGTCTTACATAGTTTGTTGTTCCCCTTAACTCTGATATAAAGTACGAGATAGTCAGTGGACGACATGACAAAGGAACTCAAAGCGCTCGCCTGTAGGATATGAATGGCAGGTTGTGTTTGTCTTTTGGATTGTGTTGTGCGTGCTCTTGAGAGATGTTGGTGTTATCGTTGTTTGACTGGACCGTCTTTAGAAAACTGGCCAAGTAGAACTAAGAACTTACTTCATACACCTGGGTCGCTAAATATCCAGCATCTTCACAGCCACGTCTTTAACGGATGCACTATCTAAAAAAGGTTTTTAGTTCAATTTTACATTCAATTCTTTAGCAGAATAGTTCCAGATTAGTAGCGTGTAACGGAGCAACCCTTAGAGCAGGTACGGGCGTACAAAAGTTGGTGCTATGGAGTAAAGAGGTTGATCGAAATCGGACGAGATTTTGAGGGTCACCAACCTGTATTCTTTAGAATGTTGTAACAGTAAATTCACTGAAACGACTGACGATCACAGCCCCGGTTAGACAAGTGTTCCATGAATCTAGGAAGCAATTCAAAATCTTTGTTCAAAAATCCAAAAGGCATCATAAGGTGGCTGTATAACTAGCGGGGAGTACGAAACAAAGGGTATGATTACGCGAAACTAAAAACTGCTTTAGATGTGAAACCTGAAGTGTGTGTTTCTCAACTTCAATGAAAACGTTTTGAGCCTAAGGAGACCATGTCTAATAGCCCAGGGTAACTCAAACATCTGATAAGTTGGGATCTAGGCGGGAGTTTTCTTTCAAATCGTATTTCGGGTTAGCTGTTGGAGAAATACACCATCAAGGTACTTGGACCTATTGAGCAATATCGATGTGATGCAAGTACTTCTCCAGAAGTTAAAAATTTTCTCGGTGTGATGCACTCTATGAATACACTTTTTGATGGTCCAGTCAATTTTATTACGGTGAGAGTAACTGGCGACGGTGCGTCTGGTCCTCCTGTTTCACTGGCTTTATTTGTATCATTCCTCTCTGTACTGCTGTTCGTTCGATACGGGGGAATTATTGGGTGAAGAAGACGATTAGCGCACAAAAGATCGAGGGACGTTCAGTGAAATTCAGGGATTACGTTTTAATTCTCAAATATTGCGGCGTGATCTTTGCAATGAGATGACTGACGTCACGTAATCGCTACCTTATCCTCCAGATTTCATGGCGGCTTTTGTGACTAGGCACTGTCTGGGTGTACACGTCAGCATGACAGTGCAGTTCATCCCTGATCAACGATAACAAATTGGTTGGAGCGAAGGTCCTCTCCTTTGGTGTGATCTCATCGCGTAAGGGGCTGGATGTTAACTAGCACACTGAACAATGACAGCTAACAAAGCGGGACAACGAGAACTGTCTTGCAACTTCTCTAATTGCTTGAATCTATAAATGTTCTCAAGACGAAGTCCCATTCATTTCGTGTTATCCTTAAACTAGGGCATGAACTTTTCAGTGGTATTGAATGCGTTTGTCATCCACTGTCGCCTAACTGTGACAACTAAGTTAAAAATAGGTCTTAACCCAAAGACTACAGAAGAACAGGTGGGATTTTTGCCATAACAGTTCTCCCCCAAATTCAAAATGTCAACCTTTCGAACAAACGTGTGTTTCTCTACAACATATCAGGTGGAGCATACAAGAGTTGGAATTCCCGTCAATCTACTTCATTACTGGTTCTTAATCCGCAGACATTTCAGGCAACAACGGCAACGTTCACGCTACTAAACCTGACCAGTCACCATCATCTCTAATATTTATGGCCACTAGTTCTTTTAGTCACGAAGGCCCAGATTTGGAAGGCGGATGCTACCTGCCTTGTTTAATCTGTTGCTTACTATCTTTTTCTCTGTATGACAACTCATTCTACGTCTGCAATTCAGATGTGAAGTAGTGTTCGGTGTGGCAGACGATTAATTGACATCCTGAATCAATGCTTCAACCACCTCGGTCTAAGTATACCAGAAGACTCAGCGAATGAACACATTTGTTGTTTGCCATCAGATATATGCCACCTAACCTCTTCGTTACACATTGATCGGCGTCAACTGTTGCGCACGATTATATGCAACTAGGCACGCCTGAGCGCTAGATTGTTGTGTCTTATACAACCAGCTGCTCCCTTTAAGGAGTGTAATCTGTCGGTCTTCAGAATTGGCTTAGATTAACGAACGTTGTTCAGGCATAAAATATAGAAAATTGCGTTCTATTTCTTGTTTTTTCCTAGATGTTTATGCAGCTTTTTAAGTGTACGAACAGGTCAAGCTTGTATGACTTTCTTATTAGTGAGTAAACCCAATGTGATTCCAATAAGGATAGGAAAAACTGGAGCTGTACAGTGCATCTTGTAACAGTTGACACCTACTACTGTTGGTACTTGAAAATGGTCAAACCGTAGCCGTTTGTCGGCAGCACAATCGGGGTCAATCACGTTCGTCCAGACAGGAAGTTTGGAACTGGTGTTCTGTGCTTTCGTTGAACAGGCTTCTATTAGTTCGATTGTGATGAAACGGAACCATCTTGAAGCATGTCTCTTTTGATGCAGATTCCGTGTGACTTCCCCATTTGTGCCCTAACGCTGTATTTATGAACTCTAACACACATTCGTGTGATGTCCAGACAACGTTCTTGGTGTAGAGTACAGGGGAACCCGATCAGTTGACCATATGGAAGGTTGCACAACGTTCCCTTGAATGGGACTTGACAGTTTCAGATTTATATTGAATAGTAAGTAGTCTTTCAATGCAGGGTTGCGGGTGGGACTCTATGTGGTTCCCGTGAATTCGAAAATTCGATGGTACTCCAATGTGTTAATGGAATGATGTGACGCCTGCACATGTTCTATATCTGATGCACGGCCTCATCGAATCGTACGATCATCTGAGGCGCCATGCATGTTAACCGTTTAGGAATGTGTGGTTTTTTCTCATTACCCTGAAGCATCCCACCTATTGGGTTTGTATACGCTGTCTATCAAGAATGCCCACTTTTCAGAATCTGATACTATGTTTGGTCTTGGGAAATGAAGTTGGTTGTGTAGCTACAAGACGAATTATTTTATTCATTCAGATAACCTTTCATTCTTGTCATATAAACAACTTCAGTAAACTAGTCGATAACATGAAAAAGTTCTTCGCTTGCTCTGTATCAAATCAGTAATCAAATATTCGATTAGGAAGGGTGAATTCGGTAGGTATCTCATTTTTTCCACATAAAACGGCTAACATACAGAGTGATGACTGCTCTGTACGCTGAAGCACGGTAGTAAAACAAGTTAGCCACGAATCTAGTGAGTGTATTTTATATGGAAGGAGAAACATCGAAAAGAACTGTTGGCAAATTTGTCCCAAGAATTTAAGTGTTTATATAGAGGTGAACACAATTATGAGTGTTGGCTATAACTAACCGTAAATGAATATACCGTTGAGCTTCGTAACTGTTTTCAGTGCTTTATAAGAAATCTTTTAATCAGTGTAGAGGAGCTCAGGTGTGCTTAAACCCTACGACTAGCTTATACTAACCCGACATTGTTTTCAGCTGCCTGGGATAAAATGCCAAACCTCGGACTTTGAGATTACGGAGAGAATATAGTTGGTCTTTTTTCGGAAATGACTAGGAAAGATGCCTAACTACAACAACAACAAGGTCAACAACAACAAAAACAGGGTAATCAAGGTCTCTTTACCGATGGTGTACGAAAGAAGTGTCAGTGAAATCAGTGAGTCGACGGCACTGCATCAATAAAATCAGTATATTTTGTTCTATGTCAAGAGCAAGAATCAAACTTCACAAAGAGTATGGGCGTAGTGTTATCTAAGGTAGTCATTTAATACGGCTGTTAAGGCAACACTATCCGCATATTTCCTCGTTTTTTTATAAGTGGAATCTGTCGGAATTGTAAGATCCCAGCGTTCATTGGCATCGAGCCCAACATTCGGGCATTGTTATACTCAGACTTACGACGATTTACAATCATAGCTGGAACTTAAAGATTCAAGGTATGGCAGGTTATTTTTAACTCATTCGTTGAGTGTGTCTCTACTATCTGAAAAACATGCGAGCATCATTGTTGTTGGTATAGATGGAAGATAAACAATGTGTACCGACCTAAAATGACACCCAAAATGTGAGTAACAGCCAGATAAGAAAGTGCATCTTTTTTCAGAACACGGAGTTCATTGTGTCAACTGAAGCAGTGAAGGTAGATGACACAAATCGCGATGCGTGAACGTCGGAAACGTAAAACACGCATGTTATCTACATCAGAGAAGTAGAAAGAGACAAATTCAATGTTGCTGATATCTTGGTTTTTATCGATATAGATCGTTTTTATTTGTTTTTGATCGCAACACTGTTCACCTGGACGCTTCCCTGTCTAATGTACCTGAATCCATCGGTTGCTTAGATATTTAGGTGTTCTTATCATTGGACCTAGGGCGGCCGCGTCACAACGTTCTGTTCAGTTTAAAGCATTGTGGATGGCCATCATTTGTGGTTCAAAAGTTTTTCCCTGGTTTTCCCCCCATTTTTGATTATAACTGTAGTTCATCCATAACTCCGTCTTGAAGAGTCAGGCCTATTCGATTCTCTGCTAAGTCGCTGTTAGATATTCTCACCACGACTAAGAACAAAACTGTCACCATGCTTTTATGAGACAATCGTGTTGACCACTACATCACTGACTTCAGATCAAGTACGGCCAAAGTATCATACGAAAATGCCCAAACTCGCCTGTGATTAGTGCTCAGATTGCTCGGTTACTTCGAAAGAAGGCGATGATCTAGCAAAAACGAAACTCGTTTAGAGGTTGACTGGAATTTCTGTGGGAACGTTAGAGCTGCAAGTATCTGAGAGGGATGTTTACCTTATAACAACTAAAATCCCGTACCACTCATCATTGATCAAGTTCGGCAGAGTAAGCCAAGTGATTCATATGGTATCACTGAAGTGAAGTTTCAGTCGTGTGGTTACCAAACTAATTTAACAAGACAGTACGAATGCTTAGTTAGTGAGGCACTTACCTTATGAGTTCACAGCAAAGGGGCTTAGAAAATATACCCGAACACTAAGACCATACTGATCAGACACCAACTGCCGTGAGCATCAGATTATTTTCCTGTACGTTAGAATAACTCGTACCAATTCTCAACCACTTGCTTTAGCAAATACTACATCTATTGTGTGCGACGGTGATCGGAATGCCAGTCAGTGTCTTACCCCCCGCATCCCAGTGCTGAGTTGGTCCCTCAATGCTAAGTGAGTCAGATGCTGAAGTCACTGATCCCGAGTGGGGTCCCCCAAGAAAATCTTGTTTCCTTTTGTCCAACAGGTCCCACTATTGCTTCGGAGTGTGCGCACGCTACGGAGTCGCTACAATACCAGACGGCCATAACGCCGCAGGACACTGGCCGCTATGACACCCAGCCTCTATGGCTTCCTGTCGCAATCTTCAGCGAGAGGTGTCTTGCAAACCATGGTAAATTTCAGAAAACAGGCACTGGATACACCTCACACTGGATCAGTTCTCCAACAGAAGTTGCTAGTGAGCACGACGTGTCTACACTTCTTCATAATGGACGAAGCGTACGATTTCAGCCATCGAATCCAGTCCATGCACCCGCGAATCTCTCGAAGTAATTCTGTCACTTTTCTTGGTAATTATGGTCCAACCGCGTATCTCACTGGTGGTACAGGTGACCAATTTAACGATCAGCCACCCGCCAGTCTTTTTAAAACCGGTGAGTGACCGGCTGCTACTTCTGGGCGACCTCAGAGCGTAGGTTGGGCGAGACTCAGCAGACTGGCCACCAGTTCTCTGCCCCCACTACATTGGTGTGGTTAGTGAATACGTTGACCGACTGCTCCACCTGCCTTTCACCCACAGACTGGCTATCACAAATGCTTAATTCCAGATGGATGTGGTGTAGCGCTGTTCGTTACTCTTCTGAACAGCTCCACAGAATCAGGGCTGGTTGGTGGAAAAACAAGGTGTACCAGTGTAAGGATGTACCGACCACCAGTAACATAGTTCCATGGTTGGTTTAAGGTGATTTTTGGACAGCCCATTCACTCCACTAAGTCACCGATGAACAAGAACTCTGGGATTTCGAGTAAACAACCCAGAAAAAATCATGATGATTTAGTATTAACATTTTCATAGCCTGCTGAATCGGTCTGCTACAATTGGCTGAAGAACCTGGCATAACAAGCCCTTTAAATGATAAGCCCCTGCGATCGACCTTTTAGGTGCTCCGACAGTAATTGAATAATTGGAAAATGGATTGTAAGGCATTTTTTGGAACATGGCGACACAGCTTTTGTACGTGTTTTTGTCACAGTTACTTCATCCCATCTGGGAACAAGGCACAGTTCCTCAGGATTTCACAGATATTCTCATTGTATCTTTGCTTGAATCTAAGAAGAGCTGGTGGAACACAAACAGCCATCTGTTTTGCCAACCTGTGTTGGAAAGTTTTTCGCAAGAGTTCTGCCCAACTAGTTTGATGCAAAACCTCTGATGACTAATGTCACTGAGAAGCACAGTAGATTCCGAGCCATTCGCAATGCTAATGACATGGTGTTTGTAACCAACTATTTTCAGGAAAAGTACCATAACTCAAGTGACCATTGCGTGCTCTATTTGTGTTCTTTACCAAGACATTTGATTCTGTAAGCCTCGGAGCATTGTGGACGGTGTTGGTAAGTTTGCTTGTCCAAGCAAGTTAGTTAATTCAGTTAGATTACTACAAGTCTGCAAAAAGTCCTAATGCAGTTCTGTGGATCGACCTCTGAAGATTTTGAAACTGTGAGTTATATGGAGCAAGAAAGTGTCGACCCAAGTCTATTCAACCTATATCTAACACGAATACTAACACTCGTTTTTCAGCACTCGGAAATTAGTATCTGGTTGAGTATTATACTCTCCGGTGCTTCAAGTTTGCTGAGTAACTTGACCATTCAGACTGTTCAGGAAAAACAATGAACTATTTGCATAAGATGAGGAACTACGGTGACAATCAAGTTGGACTTGGATATCAGTACAGATAAGACGTTTTTTCTCTTTCAACCTTCTTCGAGTGGATATGCTGGGCCTAGACCTGGAGTCCGCATTAACGCTGGAGTTGGAGATAGCTTTCCAGACTATAGTTACCCGGATAACTTCCGTCAACTGACTGTCGATAGGTCCACGAGTTTCCAGCCCGAGTAACCAACACTGGCTATTGAAATATGCTTGAAAAAGCTATAGCCAGAAAATTAAAATCAGGCTGTTTTTTATCACGTATTGGTGCTAACCGCGCTGTTGCACAGCAGTTACTCAGGCATAGGGCCAACTTATCTTGGGTGTCTGATGGTCAGATATGATTTCAGACATTGAGGTACTTCTCTCAACAGATGCGGACGAGAGTGAATTCATGCGGATGCCCAGCTAGCTTTATTGGTTTGGACACGTCCACCGGAGTAATTAAGAACGAATGCTCAATCAACTACTGTACTAACAGGTAAAGGGAGATGAACAAACTTCATGTGGTCAAAAGTTGACTTATCAGAATGTTTTCCATGTAGGCTTTTTGCCTTATCCTCTGGATCTCACGTCATTGGAGAATACTGATTTGGGTCAGATCGACTAAGGTAACGTTATTCGAGCCAGTGTCCAAAAGTTCAATGAGCGTCTGTTACGCGGCTTTGAATTCAAGCTCCCGATAATCAAAAGAACCATAGGCGCCGTGGGACATCATGACGTGACCGTAGGGCATGACAACAATACTGAGTCCAAATACGCTGACCCGCTTGTATTATTAAGTTGACAACATATTCACAGTGCAGTGTCAACGAAGGTCAGACGAGTATGTGTGGCAAACAGTTATCTGTCTTTTTCACTGTTGCAAACCAACGATTCCTGGTCTTTATCGCGGGGATATCCATCGGAGTTAACAGGACAGTCACTGTGTCTCGTATGCTGATAATCGAGCGATCTGTTCACTACTCACGAACGCAAGTGGTTGAGCGTTCAGGTACGGTAGCTCAGTTGTGTTTAATGTGATGTTAATGGTACAGTAATCAACACGGTTGCCTCATAAGAACATGATCGGAGTTCTAATCCCGTTGTTGACCAGCTCTAATGAGAGCGAAACTCGAGTCTAGTGTCTCTTCTTGAAACAGGATGGCCGGAAATTCTACCTGGATGCGAAGGCTGCGATCAGCTGAATGACATTCAGATTGAAGGTGAATAAACCACCCCCGATCTATTTTTTGAGAATTCTGGGTCATGGTGGTCAGCTAACTGTCCTTTTGTCTTATTGGCACATTGCATGCTGCAGGTTGTTCGGTTAGGAGTCCAACACAACCCTATCCCTCCCGTCCCGTTTGAATCCTACATGGAATGATGTCAGCAATAAAGTGTACGATTACGCATGGAATGTACCCTGTCTGCAATGTTTGAACACCGTGACGTTGAATATTCAACTATAGACAGTAGTCAAGTCTCTTCCTTGTCTTTCTATTCTCAGCGTACTTCTTTCTTCGAACGAGAACGAAATCCACCCAAACATGTGCGCTACAAATTATTCATCATGGATCAGTTACAGTTTAATGCACACACAGATGGTAAGCGTTAAGTCGTACTGAGTGTACTTCGGTTGGAGTTTGGGCTGCTATATCCGTCATGGTGAACTGCATGCTGAATATCCAAACACGTAGTTAGAGGCAGACTAACTTCATGACTTTCTGCTATTTATGGTATGTAGGGGACACTGTGTGGTTGTCTTCCCGATTAATTAATGCCCTTGGCAGAAACAGTGCGAAAGTGTTGACGATTTCAAAAATACATTACCATCCATCTGTACCCAATCGTAGTCTCGTATTTGAGTGACCAGTAAAGGGAAGACCTCAAGAAGTAGTTAAACAAAAGAGGGATCTCAAATCCATATCTACTAATGACAAACTATACATGCTATACCAGACACTAAACCTCAGTTATGAACAGTCGGTCTTAGATTGGTGGCAAGCGATAAATTATGCAAGTAACCATTAGGCATGATTGACAGCCAAAAACTAATGCAAAACAACCTGCTAAAGCTTGTGGCAAGAGAACTACCAGTGACAATTCGCACTCTAAAAACGTACGTACGCATGTATCAGAACTCTAGGTATCAACTAACAGGAGAACTGTTGACAGTCATGACCAACATGGTACGTCTGTATGGTTCGACGAGGGAATGGATGGTTGGACCAAATCATGTGTAGTCTAGATGTCGTACAGGAATACCGAAGGGGAGCAAGTCAATCAGCAAACCCTTACACTCAAGTGAGCAGTACATGTCGTCAGGCAAGGGTGGACAAATGTGAGGAAGCAATGGGAATTGACATGTGTCCACACAGACGCGAACGTACCACGGATTATCGATCAGGAGGAATATAATCACTTTCAGATCTTCACAAATAATGCGATTTCCAAACCACCCCATTGACGATTATGCAAAATGAAGTCCAAAGACCGATGTTGCGTGTTGGTAAATGTCTGCCTGGTAATGTCCGTTTAAACAATTAACAATAACACAACAGTACCAACAGTGGAATGAAATTTCTTCTCGTACTATTGCTGGGGTACCCTAATGATTTCTGTCTCCGGAGCACTTCCGATAGTGCATCGTGAGTGTTGTTAATAAGTTTTCTGATTTTTCCAACTTGATGTTTGTTTTGCTCTACACTGTTGATCATCAAATGATCTGGGGCTGCGAACATCGCTCAGACTGCGCGAACAAGACAAGAAAACTGGTTACAATTCACAATCCCCATGGCCTGTGTGTTCATGTGAATCTGCTGGCTTCTGTTTGTTAGTCGTCAGATTTCTTTTCACTTCCGGTCAGCATACAGAGTATGACGGGATTGTGCTGTGTCGGGTGAACTAATGAAAGTCACGCATGTTATCAGTTCGAAGCGATACATTACACAGACACAATCTATTTATTAGACGTCACTGCAACAACGATTACTGAGGCGGTGGCATCAACAAAAACGGGCCTCATTCATGGAAAAATTCAGTAAGGTCGAACATCGGTGATGAGTCTTACATGAAATGCACGTCTAACCGATAGGAAGTAGAATGTGGTTTTATCCCTATCCTAGCTTTTATACATACAGCCCGAACTTATTTTGCGTGACAAGCAGCGTCTGGAGTAACTCGTGAAAAGTTTCGAATTAGACATATGATCGATCACCAGTTGATATTTTGACGATTGAATGCGCTTGCTCGCCCTGTCTAGTGGGGTCTAACAACACGTTTAGTTCTTGATGGTGTTGTATACGTTAGCTCATTTTCAGGTGCGCATATCGGTGACATAGTGCAGCTACGGGTGATTTAGCCAGATACAATGTAAAGCGACCATCCGCATTCAACTAGGATTTAATGTTAGTAAACTGGTGCAACTGAGCAAATACAGTGTGATTGCATTGTAAGTTTGTGGAATAATCTGTATGGGACGACACAGTAAGCATTGTGAAGAGTTGTCCCTTTTACATAGTAGCTCAGTAGGTGCCTTTTTTTGGAACAGCCGTTTCTTGCCATTACTTCCAATAAACCAACCGTTACAAGCAGAATTGAACATCGGTTAAGAATTTCATGCAAAACTGATAAACAGATAGGAAACTGCTGGCATGTATGCATCGCCTCCTCCCAAATTCGAGCTTACGATCTGGTGACTAGCTCATAGTATTGTCTTCCCCTATTCTATTATTGATATGTGGCAATGCACTTACATATTGCTTCACAAGACCAAATAACAAGGCGATTCAGATGCATTTTCACTATCCCCCTTTTGTTAGAAACTTTTGTCCTCCGAGCGGAACAGAGAAGCTTCGATGATAACACTTGTAACGTTCATAGTCACTCATAAGGAGACGGTTTTGTTCAAATGAAAACTATCGACTTTTACTCATTGTCTGTCATGGTTATGATTATTATATGTGTGCGTAGAAAAATTCATTCAGTTGTCTTCTATCTGTTTCATTGCTATCAACTACTGTATCGAATCTGAAGATGCAAGATGATTTCATGATCGAACAGAATCAAATCCCAACTTCATCTGAGTATTCAAACCCTGCCAGGTCTGAACTTGCTATGAAGGTACATCTGACTCAAATGCGTGGCACAGCGTTTTCTCATATTTACTGGTGTGCACATAAACAAGAAACGTTAAACAGGACACGAGTAAGAGATACCAAAACTTTAGACTGATGCAAAAATACTGTGTTATGGGGCATGTTACTGCGTTCTCACTAGTGCACGGTGTAATTGACTATTCATTAAATGGTAACCATCAGTGACTCATCTGAACTGGAGGCTTTCATATATGTCATAAGCTGTTATGTGCGTATTGTGTCCCGATAGGTTTGTACACACAGATGCTTCTTGTGTGTATGTGTAGCGGCCAAGTTTACATGAGCAAACATGTGTGGTATGTCAGCGCTTATTTACTCCTGACTGGAATGTGCCATGTGGTCTTTCTGACTGGACAATCGACCCTTGATCTGCTCATACTAGTGTGAAGATGTTGTGCATACTGTAACATGACCCTACATTCGTTCCTGTTTATTATGGCTTACCATTTGTGCTATACGTTTGTTCTGCACAAACCATTGTAATGCTACTGTCTGACCGCACGTAACTCCCGAAGACCACCAAAACAGCGCACGTATTCGGAACAGTATTAGCGTATATATACTTGAATTTCTTTTCTTGGTTCATAGTAGACAATACAAACCATATACATTACTTCTAGCCATAGAAGAGGTTGGGAAGATAGGTGACCACCTCGTAGGAATGCTCGCGTGTCCGTCTGATCCCATGCTATTCCAACTCACTTTAAGATCGGAACGTTTTCGTTGAGCCTTTTTGTATGTCGTGTCTACAAATAGCAAAATTCCCTGAGTTATAATCAGTTCCTTTTCCCCTAGACCCATCCTCTTGAGTGCGGATGCGATACAATATTCAAGTATGCACTGCCACATATACGGTGTTCTCTTTTAACTTATATATTCCAGTCAAGAAACATCAGTTTTTCATTCTTAAATTGTTGCCTTGAAAACAGCGATGTAAAATTTAATATTTAATCATTGTCCCTTTGACACTGAGAATGACCTCTTTTCTTCTGTGTACTGTTTACGAAATCTTCAATTTAAGATTGAAGTGTTTATTTCCAAACACTGATAAGCAGATGATCCGGCTGAGGTAGACTTTCATTGTCAGTCTTTCTCAACAGTACAAATTATAAAAGTGCTCGATCGATTTCCATCCATGTGATCGAGGGGTTGCAATACTGTTCGAACTTGTTTTTATTTGAAAGTAACGTTTGCTCACCGACAGATGTAGGTCTTTAGGTTGAAGTTACTAACCGCATATCAGCAGAATATTTTTTTGAGTATTGATGTGTATACCATGAATCATTTGAAGTACACCTCACACAATCGGTGCTTTTAGCAGTAGATTCGATCAGTAACTGTCAAAGCATAACACCATTACTTCGCTTCATTTAGGTACGATCAACTCGCGTGTGGAGCCCACACTTGAACCGATGATCTCATTTCACTCTTACCCACTATCGCAGCTATTTGTATAACGCCAGATAAACAACAATTGTTTTTTTTCGTTTATACTGGAGCAAGTTATGGGCATCCGAAACGGATTCTGATCCCAGCGATTCTGCTGGTGGATGAATCTGTTCAACACGAGATCTTTGGAAAAAGACCTGGAATGGGCATCTTTGTCCCTCTCATGCAAAAAAGAAATCTCAAACTGTTTGAATGATAGATCCATAGGATTATATACACAGGGTAGGATCTCTGAAGAACTGTCGTTCCTACGTATAATATTCTTGTAAAATGACTACCCGGAAAGATTTATAGGCAAGACTTTGTAACGTCGCAGGAAAAAGGGCAAGATACCCTAGCGGAAAACAGGCGGTATACATTTCGTTGCCACTCAACTGTGACACGGTTGCTGGAACAACCACTAGAAGACTCAACACCGTCATCAACACAACATTCTATGCTGTCAGACTGTGCGTCTATTTAAGCTCTGCGTTAGCCCTGTGTTTACGGTTAAAGTATAAACTACCCGTTTATGCGACTTCTTTCTCGGGTGCACTCATTTATTTATCCTTTGAAACCAGTCATATGGATCACACGATCAGGCGCGATCACGCGACATTCTTCCCCTCAAAGATAGTGGGCAATCCAGTGCCGTTCCTCATTCATTTGAAACTTGTCAGTTTTCGACACTATTCGACGGTATAGGCTCTTTCAGCTGTCCAGCAAGACAGCCACATTCACACTAGCTCACCGATTCGACCATAGACGTATACGGTTAATGTGATGTGATGGCAAGACGATTCAGTTCTGCACGATGATGGTCAGTAGGTACGTGCATACTGGTGGCAACTATGATCTTTAAAACTTGCAAGTTGATGCGCTTTGTAGCCAGCCGTAAATGCAAGATAGCTCATGAACTTGTCAGTATAACTTTTCTCACTGAGTGCTTACATGACGATCGCTAACTCTATCAATTCATGCGACTGTAAAGAATAAGCTGAAGGTGAGGAACAATAACTTCAGACGTGTTGTGATCGCTCACTTTGGAACTGTACAAACGAGCCTGGTGGATTAGTGTCAAACAGAGTGTCATCCTCTTTCTGTCACAGAAAGCTTGCCATTTTACAGTTATATAAGGTTTACACAATTTTATGAGACAAACATCGACCGTAGGAAGAGAATTTGTTTCAACCGTTTGCTTAAGTCACGTAAGAAGTCTGCTGAAGAACTAATCCGAACGGATCCCAGTAAGTATGAGGCGAAGTAGTTTTCAATAGAACTGAGTTCATTGCATTTAGGAGAAGTAGCTTTTGGTCTGAATTATAAAATGTTACCACAAAGTCCTGATTGCATTTGCATTGAAGCACAGTTTGGGAATCTAACTGGTTAGTTATCTGATCTTCAGTCAACTAATGCTGACAACCTAGGCTGGCTTTAAATCAAACCCACTGATATACCTAATGGGTTTATCATGACTGCGAGCAGCGGTCGGTGTGCCGTCACAAAGCGGAATCATCAATCATTAAGGGAACTTAAACTAAGACAATGTGATGATACTGAGGCCAGATAGGGGCTTTGGTACAGTCCATCTAGACACAAACGCTTATGTGCAGAAGGTGTCAATATTAGATGACCAAACGAAATTTCGGTAAATAGACATAGTGGACAGTGTCAGTAAAATACGAAGTTGCACTGGATGACATCCACAACTTCTCCTACAAATGCCAATATCTGATGAGGTGACATTCAAACCTCTTAAACCTCCCACCTGAACTCTAAGGGTTGCATGAAGCCCACAAGTCGGGAATCCCACTTGGGATTATTATGGCGATGACAAACTCTCTATACCATAAGTTGGCAAGCTTGTTGATTGTCATCCTAACTTCATCTAAACAACAATTTCAGGTGTACTCCATTAAAGGTTCTTTTGACTTGGTCAGTGACTTGGTAGTGATTTGATGTGCCCCTTAGACGCTCAGTCACTGGTCACGAGACGACTGATAACATGTGTGAGCTCGTTGGGACGAGTTACGTTACATTGCCTCTCCGGTCTGACATTGCTAGCACAGCTTCACTACTGTGCACTGAAAATATCAGTTTCCATTTTCTTGATCGGTGCTGCCGCCAAATAGATGGAGTGGCCATGCGAAATGCATTAAAACCCATCGTAGCAGACCTCTTCATGCTAGTGATTGAACAAAACCTAGCCACAGACATAGCAAGCTTGTCATATCACAAACGCTACCCCGATCACACACTAATATTTCAAAGAGACAATTGATAACCTGGTGTGGCGCTTAACTAGTTGTCATCCTGACCTGAGGGTAGTGTGGGAATTCGAGACTGATTATTGTTTACCGTCCATAGACACACCAATAAGGCGCCCGGGAGATGACTGTATTAAAAGAACTGCCTACGAGGAATTCACGTGGGTCGTCCAGTAAGTGAAATTCGATGGATTCATGCTGGTAAGTGCACTATTTACACAAGTGAGACAAATCTGTATACAGGACAGACTTACAGAGGAATCGGAGTTGCTCACGTTCGTAGCACACTTTAATAGTTACCTCAAGAGGTTCACTGAAAGACATGGTAGACCAAAACCTTCGTCCGAACAGGCTGTCAACGTGAGAACAAAAGGTTTACATGGAGCTTTTTTTAACGATGACTACATTTATGTATCAAACTAGGCAAAAGCCAATCGGCGTAATTAGACGACTAGTGAACGCAGCTAGACTCTAGGAAGGTAAGCTTGTTGGTGCTACCTCATCCTATGTCCACCAATTTACATGTAACTGCAAAGAATGTTCCACAGACAGAACCGAGTAATGTTTGATCTCCAGAAGGAAAAAACTGTCTTAGAAGGTACAGAAGTCAATGTTACCGGAGACTAGCAGTACGCAGTATTCACCTACAGAACACCCGGACAGATCATTACACAAGCTTTCACAGTTTTTTTCACCTCTCGAATGAAACAGAAGTCCGCTCCGTTACCTGTCTGACAAAGCGTGTGGAATTTGTTCTATCGACCCACTACACAGTGAACCCGAATACTTAGAGAACATATGTCATGGTAAATGCTAACCGGAACGATGTATCACTAGAAAAATGATCAGATTGCCACTTAGACTTGAAGTGCAGTGCGTGAAAAGAAGTTTGTGCTTGTCCGAGTGCTATTCAAAGTTGGCCGTCTCGCAAAATGACCAACAAATGGACCCAATCAGGTAATCAGCAGGACCTATGATACAGCTGAACACCGTATTCGATTAACTGCAACCCTACTTCTCCAGTTTTATAGCAGAGACTGGCAGATCAGACCTTGTCTGTGTGTATCTACTCTTTCACTTGTTCCTGCGGAACAGTTTGCAGTGATCGAACGCTAAAAGAGCTTTCGAAGAAAATCAGGGGATACCACTCGAATCAGTTGGCTAATAGTGTTATCCTTGCTCATCTGGTTGAAAGACACCATCAGCTGAACATTAATCAAACGTTCTTTGTGGTCTATCACGTGCCAGGCCACTCACCAATGGTCACCCGAATGAGAACACTCTGTACTACCTTGGCTTTCAGAATAAAGATGCTTTGTCCCCGTCTTATATGCATGAAAAAGGCTTGTTCAGGTGTCACAAGGTCACAGATCCACCAGGTCGATGACCGAAAAACGTGGTCAAAACAGTGGGATAAGAGTTCATTGTAAACTAATGAGCACAAACTTAATAAAACTGGTTCAATGCCTCCTCCTATCCACTCTGTGATCAATTTTATTGCACATTTATATCTGGCGACTTTTCGGATTAATAGCCGAGAAGTAAAACAGTTTAGTTTTGCTTCCATTTTAGAGGAGTGCGTTTGACTGAACGATGAATAGAAACGGACAATTTTTTTCACTATCCGACAGAACAAAAATATCATCCATATAACGTTATTAAAAACGTGTACCGTAGCCCAGTTGACTGAGATCTCGACGTTCCAGTTTACCTGTGAAAAAACCTGCCAGTTCTGGGACTGGTACTGATCCAAATGTGACTCGCCAATCCAATGCTCTAGCCCGCTTTTAAGTTTAAATTCATCGTTCGGAGTACGCCCTGGAAGCAAGTCTTTCAGAAGTGATATGGACAGATTGAAGTGAATGTTAGATTGATTTATATGTTCACAAATGTAATTAACATTTTCCGGCAATGGGACAGTTGTGAAAAATACACATAGGTCTAAACAACAAATGATGATCATCTATCCCATTACTCTATGTTGTGACAAAAAAAATGGCACGTATCACCTAAGAGCAAAACTGCTTGGAAATAAGTCGAAGTTATTGTGCTAATTAATTCACTGTCGTCCGGTACGATAACTTGCGAATATCAAAAGTGGATTTCGAATATAGGCCTGCTTAATGTTATCCGTATGTTTCAGTAGAACAATTTTTCACGAAGGACTAATGAATATTATCTGATCCGCGTTGCTTTCGGGTTGACAGTTGCGCACTGATGACAATGCCAATAGAAAGTATGAAATTTAGAATGACGCCCTATTAGCTATCAGCTACTCCACTGTAACTGACAGGTAGATAAACGCTCGATGGAAACTTTGAACGGTCATTACGTTGCCACTGATACAAACGAACCCTAACAATCAATCTTGACACATACTTACCTACCTGTTGAAGACGCGGACATTTTCCATCCACGAGATCGTTTTCTAGCATGAGTTCCTATGGCCTATCTTGACTCTTACTTGATTAACCAGCTCGTTTGGAACTGTGGTGGCATGCATGTTGAGAAGATGGGTAGGAATTCAAGTCGACGGACGGAATGCAGTGACGTAGCAAGCGCTAGCAACAAAGCGGGAAACCAAGAAGGTGGCCTCCTCAGATACCAAACCACTCATGGACACAGGCAGTTCGTTTGACCCAGTGACATCGTCCAGCTTGCTGTCACAACGTCAGGAACCCGATGCTGTTGAAAATTACACAGGTCACTCCTCTGCGTGCGGAAGATACAGACGCAATCAATAATTGTCATGGAACTTACTCTATTTGAGTGTAACACTTCAGGTCTGATTGACATTCATGTGATAGTGCGATCACAATATAACCATTAAATTTATTTATACGCGGCTAACGAAAGTAAACAGAATGCCAACATTTCACGACTTTTGTCAATTTGTCGTGTTGATAAACTGGACCAAGGGAACTCAATACACTTCTAAGGAAGCCTTGTAGCTCCCATTTTTTTAATATGGCCCAAAGTTCCAGTTCTGAAGTTACCGATTAGAGTTGAGGGGACAAGCGGGCAATGTGAGAACTACTCGTAAGCAAAAGTGGCTGGAACTTGGCATACAGCAGTTCACTTACGCTTATTGTGATGCCACTAGCATAGTGGTCAACACGGTTTCCTTATGGAAGCGTGGTCAGAGTTTTAATTTCGTCTATGGCAAATATATCCTCTTCTGATGAGTCCTAACAAGAACGGAGCTCTAATCTAGTGCTTCTCGAAAGGTGCCGGTAGACTACTCTGTCAGACTGTGGAATTTGTTATCAGTGAATCACTGAACTGTGTCCACCTGTCCCTATTACCCAAAAACCTCAGTGTTTAAAACTCTAAGGAATTGGCATAGTTGGTACTTAACTTTGCGTACCGTAAATGGAGGAGATTGGAACCGATAGACTGCTACCGGTGATGATGATTGAGGAATAAGATAACATCTAATACACATGAACTAACTAAAAATGCAAGAGCCGCCGACCAAAACGTTATCATGAGAATTTTTATATATTTTTAAGATATCCGCACCAAATGTAGTACGAATACATTTTGCCTATAGCTTCTCCTCCATCAGCCTTTCTTCAGTGACATATTATGCTCACTGCTTCCGTAGACAGAGAGGTGCCAGTATCCAGTTTGCCACGCTCAATTCGAAATCGACTGTACATGTGATAGATGAAAGGTTCCATTTTACAATGTTTGCAAGACTCTAAATTTCGCACCATGACTGCATCTTGTCTGAACGTTAGTATTCGTTGTTAACGACCTGACTCATGTTAACAATATCACAGACGGTTTGGAACAATGGGTTCTGCCAACCAACAAATCTTTACTCGATAGCTGCGCTTTCTTAGTTGTCCTTGGTCGCTGTTTGTTTTCGCTTGTCTATGTCCTACATATTTATTCTAGCTTGATCTTAATCGGTTCTTGTAACCATAAGTGATCTGTCGCAGGCTCTCCAAAATTTCCTATCGATCTAGTTTCGTGATTTTTGTGAATGTGTTAGTCTTTAGCGATGGGCTCACTCCGATTAGTATTCATAGGCCAGATTTAGTCCCTATGTGGAAACACGTTGTTTATGAGTGCCAGTTTATTTCAAGTGGATTTTTGTAGGCAAGCACAAATTAACGATTGACTGGTCGTTGAGTGTACAATTTGCGAAGCAGTATCTACTGACAGGCGAACTAGTTCACGATTTAAAACAGCTCCGAAGTGTTCCGTAAAGATTTATTGGTGGCACCCAGTCTATGTTCCACGAAGTTAGTTTGACCAGGAGCGTTCAGATCAAGCGAGAGTTTAATCGAAACATGAATCTGACGGCATCAATTCAAGTTGAAGATTGCGTTCCAGTTTGGTAGTCACTGTTGAAATAATGTGTCTCTTTCATCAATTTGAACAACACACAGTGAACATGAACTTCACGAAGTGAATTTATTTCACACATTCTTCAATTGTAAACACACACAACTGCCTTGGACGAGTGGTTAGCAAGGCCTCAATATAATTGAACAGCTCCACCCGGTTGCACGTTATGATCACACGGTACGATGACAGCGTGTCTGTTCTGAGCCAAATATTGAATGGTTTATGAGCTTCGGTTGAATGATGCACGACTGTTGTGCTGTTCACTCATTACTTTGCGCAGCCGCTTTGGTACCTGCTCCTTGGTCAACCTCTCCAATCCTGTATCTGTTATCCAATATGCCGGTGAAACTGCAACTAGATAAATAGAGATTATGACTGGTGTAAGAAATGCATCCGGCCTCTCGATTGTTGCTTCTGGTGAGCATAGTGAGATGACGAGGGGTGGCGTTAGAAATCGAATGCAAACCCAACTAAAGACTTCATTTCAACCCTATCTTCACGTTCTGGCCTTTCCAGAATGACCTACTGAACATCGCCGTCTTCTCTACTTTGAAGTGAGTCTCGTTGTGAACAATCAACTGGCTGCAACGTCCGATGAACGTGCTGGGGCAATTATTTGAAAAAAGCACATTGCTCAGTAATCCTTTTGACAGTAAATGTAGAAGAGTTTGCAGTTGGATAAAGATGAAAACCGTTAGAAGATGGAATTGATATGATAAGTCAGTTACATACGCGTTGCAACAAAACTGGTCAAGATCGTCCAGGTTTATACAAGTAGTTTTTTGCCCTTTAGAATCAACGCGCTCACTCTGCAGGTCTAACTGTTGCTACTTAACACATATAAAAACACCACAAAAACAGTGATGTTTCCAGATTCGCCCAGCTGCCAAACACGAATTACACACTTAACCCGACCGAGATTAACCGAACAACGTGAACTGGCATCGGCCGAAGCAAATACGAGTCGGTTACGTAACCGTGGGTCAGCAACCAATTTATCTTGGCCTCCTCTGCACCAACTGCAGTTACACGTGTTTTTAAAACATACGTTCAGAAACCAGAGTTTGCCACAAAATACTGCAAAGAATCCTTGTGTATCATTTAACCCATAGATACATACTGACCTGATGATGGGATCACGAAAATATGCGTTCGTCATTTCACCTTCTTAGCCAAACTACTGGAACAACAGCAGTGTTTTTAGAAGCTATCCAAGCGGATGGGGAAGCAGTCCTTCTTAGAAACTTGTCGTCTGGAGGCAGTTAGCAGGAAATACTATGTCCTTACCACTTCAGAACCTTTATATAGCGATCGATTTCGATCACACTTGTCCAATCTTAAGAAGCAGAACACCTCAGTCGTAAGACTTTGTCGAAACAGGTCTGGATACTTTGAGGACAAGTGTGCTCTATAGGTTTTCAATAGGGTCTGTAGGCTGGTCGATCCAGCTCATGTCGTCCGCCAAGTAAAGTCCACATTTGCGTTTTGTGGAACACAAACATGTGGAAATTTTCCTGCTAGCAAAGGATTTCTGTGAGTACATGTGCTGTTATGTGTGACAATGAAATCCCGCCCTGAGTGTTCATATATAGGTTAGAATTTTTCGATTCACCCACATCTTCTGATCCTATGAATGCAAATGCATTCCAAGCTATCGAAGTTTAACTGTGATGAGGTTTTAAACCAAGGCACATCATCTTTTCCGGGGAATCACGTCAACATCACCTCCGTCACAAGGGTTTCATTCACACTGGGTTATACGTCTATGAACATCCAAGAAAATGCAGATTTCCTAGAGATCCACGGGATAGTTGATGTTTGTCTGCATGCGTGATCCGCACCTACGTTCACCTGTCCGTTTGCTACTGGAAATGTTGATCCACATTCGATGCCACACCACTCGAACGCACCATGCTTTCGTACACAACGGACTGTATGCTTTTCTGAACAACACCCTTTTCACTTGCTTTCTCAGTTAATGCCGTTTGGATTATCAGCAGAATTGTTGTTTTGAAACAAACATATCTGCCTTTCCGAAAGGTAGTTAGGTTTTATAGAAGCTGCACTCCGGTGTGTTTCTCTACATTCTTGTTTGCCCGTTCCCTTTGGGTACTTTCTATCGCCGATGGTCCCAAATTAAGCACTGAATAATCTACCCTACTCCAGTTCAATTACGTTGGATACACAAGGCTTACTTTTTGAACCGTGGTTTTCCAGATCGTTCCTGTTGGGATTATTTACACAGATTACAGACGAGCAACCTTCACGATGAACATCGCATTTTAAACTCTATATGGACGAATTAACCCTAAATTACACAGAACAAAGGTAAACGTTCGACAATGAAGGGGTCATCACCTCGATTAGTCGGATATAACAAGTTATCAGTGTGAGTTCGAATGTATAACAGAAGAAACGGCGAAAAGATGAAATTATATAGTTTGGGAAAAAATGCTGGACCATTTACAATATGATCAGAATTCAACAACCGACGATGAGATAAGCCTAACAGATATTTGAGGTTTTTAAAACTAAAATATGGAGTCAAAAGAGTGAGACTATATGGTTGGTTTTATTATGTAGTCGTGGTCAGTTTCTCAGTCGTATTGACCATTTCGGAGAGATCAAGCGACTTACATCAGTTTCCAATGTGAGGACAGGCTGTGACAACGGCTAGCTGAATGAGACTAACGAAGGTTAAGTGTGCACTGTGTTCAGGGGGGGGTGTTTCGGGAAGGAGAAGCTATTCTGTTTGGTGACGATGACGTGACAGGTTACTTGATCATTTGTCCTAACAACCAAAAACTACTTCATGGATAGACCAGGAATTATGTCCGGATAGGTGAATTTCATCTTCGAGTTAATGACATTTACAAAGACCAAGGATATTGGAGATGGAACCGAAGTTTCAGATGTTCCAGAATTATAATGACTGGCATTGGTTTAGCCAGGGCGGTTTGCTTTTAAGGTTGCATCAGCTATACCCTCTTTGTGTACCTGCGAACCTCACCGGTAGTGAGTCATGTAAACAGCTGCTTCAGCTTTCATCACCAGCCTTTTCATTTACACAGTACATGCGAATTAGAGAAGGACGGGAAACCACATAGCACACTATACGTCTAGACTGATGAGATAGGTTTCAAACCGTAACAGTCACATAAATTCAGTCAGACCTCTGATCGCCTGTGGTAAACCTTGTTTCGCCCATTGTCTAAGACCCTCCCTGGTCTGTGTTACCAACACTGTCTGAAATATATCAGTATTCCATATGGGTTTCTTACTGTCAAATAAGTATCTAGCAAAAAGCGTATCAGGAAAGATTAGACAGATTAATCCACATATCGTAACTTGACATTATGCCACCTTTCTCGCCATTATCTTCATTCATGAGAGTCTGGTTATGAGAACATTGTTGAAACCAGCGGCCTTTACGTAACATGCCGGGTCTCCAACCCACCAATCAAGTATGCATCATTTTTAAAGGTGAGCACTGTGCCTCAGCTCATGACACTCTTGTTTACTCTAACCTGGCTTAGATTTATGAACGCAACCGAGAGCCCGTAATGGGCACAGTGGATTACCATTTCGGTTTTGAGCGGTATGAAAACAACAGAAAATAACTTGACGTTCAATGTCAGCAAGCGTAAATTCATGTAAACTAGCCGTCAAAATTGTACTGACTATTACCTTGACGACACAAAGCTGCTGTTGCCAGCATGCGGACGAAACCTAGGGACCACAATGACAGAGTTTAAATCTGTTTACAATTTGTGCTACAGTGACCAAAATGACACAAAGAACCCTGGATTTGTTGGGAAGAATTTGCAGAGCCTTAAGTATCCCCTAGTGTGTTCGTCCGCATGATCCGCCCACACCCGGAAACGGACATACAGGCCTGTCGTCCTTATACTGAGAAAGATTTGGCATTTACTGAGAGTGTTCAGGGGCCGGGACAGTAGAAGAGTTAAGTGGTCCTGGAAAACCGCCCTACTTGGAAGACTGGCAGAAGTAGGTCAAGTCTCAGTGAGTTACAGACACAACAGGGGAGGCTTAGTACTTACCTACAAAATACTGTACATCCTGGGTCATCCACCGACACATCTCTCACTGAATAAGGTTGAAGGTTTAAGAGGTCACTATCTGAAATTGAGCAATGGAACAGGCAGGTTACTTTGTAGACAGAACTACTTCGCAGTCAAGATCGATTCACATTGGAACACATGGTCACGGCTGAATCGATTGGGAGTTTTAAAATACTACTTGGTCGACACATACGTGAGAGAAAACCGACACTATAGGTTTCCTAATCGCTGTACTAGATCAGTCTCACAGGTAAACAAATACCCATGTCTGAAGGAATGTTGTTCCAGTGGGTTCCAGTGTTCATTGCTGAGATGATTATGACCAGCAGCTTCGTTGAATTCACCTTTTATGTAGTTCTACTCACTTCTGTTTTACACCTAAAAACCGTCCGACATGTTTTATTTCACCGACCATCAAAACGACAAGAACGCACAAGCACAAAGATATCTCTCTCTTCTGTAACAACCTATGAGGCTGAGGCGTTCAGATAGTGTGATGGTTATCAATGCAAAATGAATAACCCGTAGGAATCAATGACCCAGATACTATCAGCGTGCGGTCCTCGTAGCCTAAGGGACATGAGAGAACATGTGTACAAAGCACTAAAGCTTACGTGATTGACGAAATGGACATGCGGCCTAATGACCGGATAGTTTAGACTATACTCTGTGGAGCAGTCTGATGCCAAGATAAACCTCAGACATCAGAACGCGCCCAATTACAACTACCTGAAAACTTTATTTTTATGCCTACCTCAAAAATTCTGAAGTGATTCCATAAAGGTGAGTCAGTTACCATATCAGAGGTATTTAGAAAAGTCGCATTGCGTGTGTTGTTAGACTTTTACTCGCAAATCATGTTATTATGTGATAAGAATCGAGCTACGTTCACCTTTTCTCAGCTCTGTCGTCGATGGACATTCAGCAGAATATGTCCATCGAATACACCAAGGTTTGATCAAGTCGCACAAATGTAAGTTAAACTAAGTCTATTGGATGAAGTGGGAGAAAACAAGAAATGTGGAAAACTCTTAAGCTTGCTGATAAACAAAAGGGCGCTTGGTTCACATAACTTGAATGTCACTCACAACTGACCACGATTTCTTTCAGAATGGGCTGGCTGAATAGTCAGATTGGATGTGAGAGCTGTGGGCAACGACGAATGATGTCCAATTTGGTTTCCTTATCTGATACAATAGCTAAGGAAACTGGATTACTTATCTTCCTGTAACATTGTCGGTCGTGACCCCATGGTCTAGTGGATAGGAGTTTGGATCACAGTCTTGTAGCGTTTTGTACAGCATTTTGTACAGCATAATTATCATTATTTCTGACATTTTTTACCTTCTTCAAATTCACATGTACACTCGTTTAAATCATGTGCGTTGATTCCAAGGTCGCGAGCCCTGTGCTCTCTCTCTGCGTTCGTTGCCACGTGTGTACGGATTTTGGGAGAGTTAGCGGCTAACGGAATCCGCATCTATTTCAGCGCATTTCCAACCTCATCGGTTGTCGGGATTATCCCCGTTGTGACTTCTAGAGTTACGTGGAACTATACGACAGATCGATTGGATACTTCATTCCGTGTGGTGGAACTCTAAACAACGCACCTTCACGAACTACGGTGAGTCAGTTGTTTTCATTTTTTTATCACGTTTTGTATTCACGTTTGTATTCACACCTGAACTGTATTTAGCGTTTAGATCCACTACAGTCTTCTGCTTATTCACAGGTCTTTGGCAAGATCCTGCAACGTACGCAGTGCTGATGAAACCCGATTTGGTCAAAACAGTTATCCACCACGTTACCTGGCGGTCACTGGAACCGACTCCTGTATCTAGTGTATTTTTTCTAACTTAAGAGTTTGTAACTAACGAGACCATGCTCAGAATACGAATCTGGTTTTCTCTTTCCAAGTTGCTAGTTGAACTCATCAGTTCCCTTCTCCAAGCTGTCGGCTGACTATCTCGAATCGTTTACCACTAAGCTAGGGGGTCATAAAAAATGGTGTGGTAAATGATGTGCAGGAAATTTCCTCGTTTTATCCTCATCGTCAGAGACCCTTCTCACAACACTCTCGTTGCGTTACTTAATTCCATGAGATGCATGCAAGTGGGCGCAAACCAACGAACCAAGATCTTATATTAGCTCGAGGATTTCCTGTTGCCTTAGTAACAACGTGTGTAGCTATGAACGTCCAATGCAAATTGTTACTACAATCGGTCCATAAAGTCCACTCACCTTAAATGTAACGAACTTTTAAAGCTGCTTATTTACTTCGATATTTTAGTCCGTATCAATTTGGATAAACTTGTTCGAACAGCTCCGGACCAAAGCACAGATTCAAACTTCCCTCCTACACAATATGGAGAAGACAGTCACCTGATCGCAGCAAGGAGTACGGTATACGATGAAACCATCACATAGTCATAAAGTCACGTGGGATTGTCTTTCATTGCCAACACGTGCGAATTCATGGGCTCTACTCGGATTGGTTCATTGAAGTACATAATACGCAGTCAGTAAATGCAGTCAGGAATGCTTTTTTCGTGTAATCCGGTATTACACACTTGAAATGTATATGTGATTGGTCAGTGTCAGTTTGGTTTTCAACGCACAATATTAAGTTTAAATTGATTTTAACGTTTCCATTTACTATTGACTTAGCAAACATAATCTGCTTTTAATAATTCAACCTTCTGAGTGTGAGGTCTTACAGCCACATGCACTGCTTCACAACATTCCCTGATCACCTGGTAGGTCGCATGTTCTGGTTCAAATATGAAGTGTCTCAAATACAGCTCGTCATCAAGTGCTCATATGTTGTCTGCACGTGATGAACCACTAGTCGACTGCAACCGTATTCTAGCACTATTTCACTTTCGATTAATCGGGATGTGGTTGGGTAAATAAACTTTGGGGGTGGTCTGTGTTCTTGTTTATCACGAAAGTAGTGTTCGGAGTTGACGATTAGTCAGTTTTTCTTATGCAACTTCGTTAGATCCTATACATATTAGGTCAGACGTGTCTAACAGTCTAAAGGAGTCTATTTCATAACGTGAAACACAGCTGGTCAACTAAACTGTAATTGTATAGGAAACACTCGATATAGCGAATGAGGAGACTAGAGTTATTTAGAAACTGTGCTGGAACTAGTAAGAACAGGATGTAATTAACTACTCACAATATCGGTGAATAGTGAGTAGTTTGTGTGTGGCCAGTGAAGGTTACTTCCCAGCTCTCACAAGATAGCTGTAAGATCTCTGTTTCTTATGTTCACGGAACCGCTGGTGGTGCAAGCAACTATGTGTAGGGTGTAACCAGTGCTTTGTGGTGTCTAAGAATTAAGTTGCTTTGCCTGCTGTTTTCTCAAAACTAAACGGCTAGGGCTTCCAAGTACTCTGCCTGCCTAGTCAGGTTCAAGAGGAATATGTAGACAGGTTGTCTCACAGACATTGCCAAAGCGTGGTATGGAGGAGTTTCTCAGTGCAGTCCAAGAAAGCCCGGAGAACTTGGACTAAGTCGTCAAGAAACAGACTCCCTTCGCTGAAACGACATACGGCGATGCGGATGTCCCAGTTGTCCTGTTTGGAACTGCAGAGGTCCCCTCTGTGTTTAGTGTTACTCTTCAAGACGTGTTAGATAAAACTCTTTCCCAACTGGGCAAAGCATTACGAGGTTTCAGTCTGACTCAACAATGGCATGCCATTGCTGCTTCGGGATCAAGCTTGCCGAATAAGATTGATTAATCGGACGAGTATCGATAGGCTGACAGAAGTCGTTAAGGTACCGATTTCGTTAACGATGGATTTAAAAGTCATGGAGAACCGACAAGTCAACCTGAAGCAGAAAGAAACCACGGAAACGACATAACCTTTCGCAGTAGGCGCTGTAGAACTGGCTGAAAAAATGACAAGAGTAATCTCGGAAGTTGATTAAAATGTGTGACTAGTGGACAACAGAAACATGAACTATCCACAGAAAAAACAACTTTTGTAAATGAAACAGTGATTAGTCTTTATTCTGGTTCTTCAAACTCTTAGAGATAGGAGCTCTACCCTTGTTAGAGATGATCAGTAGCGCATATCTTTGTCAATGTCTGGAGGCGAACTCAGACTCACGTTGTTATTTGCAGTAATTGCAAATTTTATTAAGTTCGGACAGAAGCGTAACTGGACTCGGACGCTTCTCCTCGAAACAGGCTGAGTGATAAGTTGACGGGAATCGGCAGATTGCGATCAACTATGACTGATGTGCAATTTGTTATAAGCAAAAATGTCCTGCGACTTCAGAGCTATAGGAATACTTGGTAAGTGTATCATTCAAACGTAAGTGGAAATAGAGGCTTTGAAACAGAATCGATTGAATATTGCAGATGCAGCTTTTCCGTTAATCCCGTAGGAAGTGAGAGAAGACGTTGAAACATTCTCTGTTAGCTCGGGAAGCTAACGGGTTCAGCTTGCGCAATAAGGATAGGTGATAACTGTCGAATGTGTTCGTGTCCCTATAATGAAAATATTTCTCGTGCTTACGTCGAAAACCGATCAGGTTATAATTAGAGCTGACTTCACAAAAGAGTATGGCCGTTATTGCTGTGAAACACGGATAGGTAGACGCTAATAACACTCTCCTAAGGTCAGGGGCGAACGAACGATTGAGTGTACCTGAATCGTGCTAAGCAATCTCACCTGAAGTGATTGGTAGCATCACACATGTTCAAATAGACGCATAAGACAGAGTAAACTGCTGAGAAACACCAAAATCTGATGAATGTTTATTGGAAGTTTTACTGCACTCTGAACCATCTCAGATTCCTGCGATTATATCGTTTTTGAGACGATACCAACCAGACCATGATGTCGCAAGCTCAGTTGTATTGAACACCGGATGGGTTGGATCAGAAAGAATGGACTGTATACTCAGTTTATGCTATCCAAATACGAACACTGACTTGTTTATGCTTTATCCGCTGGCTGAAGATCGAAGTACTCAGCAATCGCTGTACCAGTCGACCTGCTGACTGTACGGTCAGAAATCCGGGCAAAAGAATAGCAGGTGACTTAGCAACCTGGACGAGAAGTGCTTGTAGGAAATGAACGTTTTAAAGCCAAAATTCATCGGACAGTTTGAATTTTGGATGTGATGACATCATGAGAGCAATCAAGTGGACAGTTGGATCAGTAATCCTGTTGCTGACTACAGATGGAATTGTTACCTCGCCTTGAAACCGAAGCAACTTATGTTGGCTAACTTCAGTGGGGGTTTCTGAAAAAACAGTGGGAACTTCCAACGGTTGAGCTTCTTCTGGAGGAGGCCAGCTGGAATTTTTGCCTAAATGTAAGAGTTGTAACGACACATGAGTAATATTCTACACGAAAATAGTTAAATCTTTAAATAATTATCAACAGACGTGGGTGACATTCAATTTGAAATTTCATGAGAGTGCCGAGAAAAGTAAGCGCACAGACCGGAAAACAGTCACACAGACAAGTACACAGTAGCATTCCGGCACTGGTAGAACGTGGAGTAATGTGTAGTCACGCTCAACCTACTTAATAAAAGTAACCGGTATCGTCGACTGAGTATCAACTGCCAATCTGTGAACACCAGTTGAAGTAGGAGCCGAATAGTTCGGAGTCAAATAAACCTTTATCTGTTTACTCACCGTATTTAATAACTTCCTTCTTACAATGAACGTAACTTTCAGTAAGTCTTACCCCATTGAAGAGGATACATTCCAACTTTGTGGTTATTGCGTAGGTCGCTCTGTCGGTCATCGGAAAAAGATTGAAAGTATTAATGCTAATATTGATGACTTATCGTAAGGCAAGAGCCAATTTTTCACAACACAGCTCACGTAAAGTGCCCAAATGTTGAATATGAACATTGAGCAATTACTGTCCAACTATCTTTCAGGGAACTCGATAATATTACACTATAATTTCTCAGAGTATCATGAATTAACTTTCCAGGTCAGCGTGTATTTTATTCGGTATCACCCTTTTCACCTTTCTCAGACTATACAACATTACGGCCTTTCCAACAAGTTTTTGCCATAAACTACACAATGGTCTCCCCTGATAACAAATTTTCTCTGTTGACAAGAGGTTGTCCCGTGATACTTTTGGTCACTTTGACGTGAAGCTGTCAACCACGGTTCCAAATAACATTCACCACAAGTAGAACCAGAAGCAGGTAAGTAGTTCTAGAAAATCGTATTCAGGCAAGTGAACTGAAATTCCCGTTCGATCTGGGGGTAGTTGAGTATAACGGCCCATCTGCTTGCTGTGATCATTTGGCAAGCTATCTAAACGTTTGCCATGGTACCTGCTTTCCTAGAAAGACAGACTTCTTTCATGCTGATACACTCTCTTTTCTGGATGACAAGAGGTCCTGTAGCAATGAAGAAAATATATGTGAAACAGAAACGTTGAAGAGCATTTCAAGGTCAGGCAAGTGTGAGTTGAATTGTTTTAGAATTGATATGTTCGCCGAGCTTGGCATTTGGGTTGCAAACGTTTCATCACCAAGCGAGGTGACATCATCAGTGCGTGAGTGTTTCAGCGCCACATTCAAAATTACACTTCCCAGGGAGCTGGTCATCGGAAAACTGTACTGCTACTGCATCGAGAAGCAAACAAACCCGAAGGATTGTAACTGTAAGAAATGTGCAGAGATCTTTTAGAAAATATTAGCTCAGTTGTTCACTCAGTGTATCAACTACCGAAAAATTACTGACTATTGAATGACGGTACGCGGATTGTCACTACTAACGGTAAAGCGTTACACCTGGTCCGAATAAGTGCACGGCGGTAGTATTGAACGTTTCTGTGAACCCAGGTCTTGAATCGAGTGAAATTTGAGTACGCTGCTTATGTTCTCTTAAATGCTGTGGTTTCTCTAACTCATTCTGTCCTATCATCGTTCGATCGGAAACCTGGCACTGTTGACGAGTGTAACTTGAAGTTCAGCGATGCATTTGTCGCCATCAACAGACAGCAGCTAATTTAACGTACCGGTGAGCATGAAATTTGGTTCTCACGAGACCATTTTGCTAGTCGCAGTCATTACATCCAACTTGGTGGTCTAGTCTTGTCTTCACTCACCGTGGGCCCTATTGTTCACAGGGATACAATTTTCCACCCGTTATTCTCACTTCACTTGGTATCTATGCCAAGGCTCGACTACAATACTGTGTAAATATGCAGATTTTCTTGGCTTGCATTAGTGAACAGCTTATCGGAACTGTCAAGTTGGTCACAGTCTGTAAGCGGTCACCTGGCATTCTGAACTGTATCGATCTGTTGTTCCCCTTTAGGAAACTTAACAGACAAAAGAAACCTTTTGGTAATTATTTGTCCCCCTCATTTAACTAGCGAACTTTGATCACCCCAACTTCATTCCTTCAAGTCTCTAGGGGTTGTCTTGAGTAGCAATACGATACGGTTATCCTATAGTACTTACTTTTTCAATAGACGACCATAATTTTTGTTTAACGCTTGAGATCGCTCTGCCCCGCATTTGTTAATCAGTCGACATATCATTGCATATATGTCTTCTCACAGGATCCAGTGTTCACCTATATTCTCTTCTGGTTTGTTATGGAAGGCTTCTCAAGCGGTTGCCTAAAGATTCACATCATACTGAACTCACTTCATTGATTAGGAATCTTTTAGCTGCATTTTCACATCTTCAATCAGATTCCAATAATACAAATTTTCCGCACACAAATGACAATCCTTTTTTATATTGTTCCCCTCTTTGTTCGACGTTTACACAAATCCAGACATTTAATCAATAGTTCAAATGCGAATTACAATCATCGGCTCCTTTAATTAATGTGGAGTCTGACTGTCCCAAATATTGGCTTGGGATAGTGTTATTAATACTACTGTCGATGTTGTTACTAATAGTACATGAACCAGGCTCAACGAGTTAATTGTCCTCAATTTTCTGGCGATATAAGTTCACGTTTCTCTAGGTGAAAACCATTTTGTTCACTTAACTCGACTTGATTTCAGCGGACTGCTAGCCTGTAGTCGCTAATTGATTTGCGAATTAACTGTTATTCTCTCACTCAAAGATGATCTGTATTGTTGCCCTACTGGATACCAGCGTCACATCAGTGTTTAATATAAGGGCTCAAAATTGACACGCTGATGGGAATATAACAAGCTCTAGTTTAAAAATAGTCGAAGGCAAATGAATGAATCCACCTTCTTGAGACCACTGTATCTGGGGTCGAACAATCAACAGCAAAAGGCCCAAAACCAAGCAACCGAGTTGCAAACGGGAATGAAGCGTCGTCCGCAAGGCAGTCTCTGCAATTTCCACTGCTTTGCTTCACCAGTCGCATTTATGTCACAGGTGGCTCAGCCGAACAAAGTCAATCGTATCAGTGAACACGATTTGCCTTCATACTCTCAGTGTTGTCACTTTTCTGACAAAAAGTTGATGAAGTCAGTCGTGGGTTGACCACGGTCTGCCGTTCTTAACTTACTGATGATTGTCTTCACGTCCCTTTGCTAATTCATCCGTTGACCGTCTCGACCCATATGTAAACGAGATTGGAGTTTATCTAAAAATATCCGATGGAGTAACCGACTAGATGGTTCTCGCACTACACGACCGGACTTTCTAGGTCTGCGCATTTGATAGGTTCTGATGAGTGAACACTGCATTCACCTCAATTTGGTCATCAAACCGACCAACTTTGAGTTTGTGCGGCTGTTGTTTATTTGCACCGAATTTTTTCTCTCTCACTGTTGCTAAGGCCCGTAACCGCAGTGTACAAAATACACACGCATATGCAGTTGCACATATTTCAACAGATCTACAAGCTAACCATTGTGACCATCACGTGCATACTTTGATGTTGCGTCAATACATGTTTTGACCTCGATATGTCTGTTAAACACCGAAGCCAATTCAAGTTTCTCCGCGTACACACACACACACACACTTAATGTTAGCGCTAACGCCGGCTAAGACTCAGTTTCATAATCACTCACCTTGCTTAAGTGATGGCGGTGAGACAAGCTTACGCCGCATTCTATCCACCACATTACAGGAGTTACCATTTACTTCAGAAATGTCCACTGAGTTATTGAACACGAAGTGTTGCAAATATGTTTTCGATAAAATCTCATCAGACTGTTACAGTTATGAAAGAAAATAAAACTAGAAACCGTTACTTACCAAGCTAGTTATTGGAAAACTTCAAACTGTCTCAATTTTGTGTTTGTAGACTCCAGTTGGGTGTTGACTGTCTACTTACCAATCGGGTAAGTCAGCTAACGGCCAAGGCAGTTGAAGTGATCGAACAGAGTATAGTTATGTTGTCGAACGACGATGGACTTCGCAGAGTGTACTTTCAAAAGGCCAAATAAATGCTGATATTTCTCAGAATACTGGGACAATCGTTTGTTCGCCATCGACATTGCTAACGGTCTGACAACGTGTTAAAAGCGGGAAACAAACCGTTTAGAGTAAGACGCCAATGTGGAGAAATCACACTCTTCGTTGGTGTTAACAGGAGTTAGCTCTGGAGCTAAAGTGCCCATGTATCTTATTCTAATGCACATAAAAGCATATTTCGTCGGAGTCATTTTCAGCACATCCTTAGTTAATTTTGAAAGGACGTTGAACGAAGTGAATAGGTGTTCTTCAGAAGAACTTCCGTGTGCAATTTCGTTATCCAAATAAACTGAGCACCTTTTGCATTGATCGGTGGAAAGTGGTCGGCGCCTTCCTCAGTCATAATGCCGTGTTTTGTAGAGAAAACCTCATCCATACCTGTATACTGAACGGTTAGGCAGATTCAGGATAGGCCCGGTGATGAGTAACTAGGTACTAGCCCAGAGGGTATGGAGCGGAAACTTTGGAACAACCATAAGTCTTGACGAACACAGCTATTTCTCTACTGGCATTATTCCGTGAACACATACTAGAACGTTCGAAGGTTGTCCATTCACGGCGAAAACCAAACTGACTCACTCAGTGATGAAATCAAACTGGCAAGTTGTATGTCTGCTTGTCAGGTGGGCTATGTACGGACCCTGAATCCGGCATATGCTCCTAGCCGCAAATGCTACTTTGAAACATCTTTATCCTCACTTTTGGAAACAAGACGAATGAGTAACTAACGTGATGGTTGGTCGACAAAAGCATGCCACCTGTCCATGCCGGTCGCAGGTGACTTACTTGTGCCATTGAGGTCGTCTGTTATTTGATCCCTCCGCTTCTAGACAGCCCCCCCTGTAAGTACTAATGTGGACTTTGAGGCCCCGTGGCTGCCAAGATGATTTCTACACGAAAAGTTTATTTCCAAGCTCAGCACACCTGACGTAGTTCGAAAATTCATTCAGCCTATCTGCTGTAGTCAAGTTTCGAGAGGGTTAGTAAAACAACTTACGCTAACCTTGCAGCTGATTAATTCTTTTCATACGTCTCCTCAAAATGCGACTTTCTGCCTTCTGTTACAACCTATTCTCAGACGCCAATCAGGCCATTCACTTCAGCTTTTGTTTGTGATTCACCAGTCCTTATGTGCTGAGTTATCGCCGTTCATGGAATTATCCTTGGTACTCCACTGTTCGATGAAGATATGCAACCCTCCGTCAGAGTGAGTGAGACAGACTGTCGAAATCATCTGAGCTATCAGAGTAAACAGGTTTTCCGTGAGCCTCACAGGAAAACAAAGTCTGCACCACATCCACCCGTCAGTCCGAGTGAAACTGTTCCATACAGCGACGGACCTGAGTCTTCCAGATACGAAAGTCCTCGCCAACGGTGTTTTCGTGTGGCTTCGAGAATCTCGATTCCTGTCATAAGCATACTGAGTTTTCGGAGTACAAATAAGCATCTTCTCAGCTTCCTACGTAACATTGGGCACCTCTTCTTTAACCGCTAAACGAAGCATTACGTACAGTTGGATCCCACCCTGGGTGCCAAAATTGCAAATAGTCTACAGCCGTTAGCTACAGATTAAACAAGACACTGTTCATGGAGTGAAATACCATAAGATCTGCCTCACAGAAAGAGAAGACAGGAACTAACGAGAGATGTTTGTTAGCACAACACAGGACACCGACAGTGTCAGGTCACATTGTGTTCTCATCCATAAATATACATATACAAAGAGGGTTCAAAGGTCTTGGAATAAACCGCTAATCAGAAATGATCTGGTAGTCATTGACCACAGTTGGACAACTTCCTGCTCTGTAAAGACGCACTATGCTGGCCTGTTCCAGGACCTGAAAGGTAACGAACAGGAGTATGAATGGCTAGACAAAATGGCGACACTACCACCGTGTTGATCATGTTTGTGACAAACCGGCTGCGGTGTGTTCTACGATGACTAGAACGGTTCACTAACTGTAGTTGATTTTGTTATGGTAGAAAACAGGCAAACAGACTGAAGCACGTACTGTTTACGAGTTTTGATGGTAAACGCTGAACGCAAACCTTCTGAACAAAAGACTCACCCGTTGTATCCAAACTCATGAACAGGAGACATAACATCATCTTATTGGTGATGTCTGTCATCCTATCAGCTCTTGATGGTCATTTAAAATTGCTGAATCTGTCCCAATGATTTCTCATTCGGAGATGCCTTCGGCCGCTGTCTCAATTTTTAAATTATTTTATTTGGGTTGCAGTTCGTTTCATTTAGCACTCTTTGTCAACAAGTGAACAATATCCACCTCCACGGACTAGATATGAGAAGACCGAAACCCTCCAACTCTGTTCGCTTTACATGCTTTACCCTACTCACGATGTCCTTCACCAAAGTTATTTGCTTTGTCGGTCAGCCTGCAGAGTGCAGCGAGAGTCGGACGAGCTAAAGGAGGCCACGTCTAATGCAGAATGGAGAATGGCTACTGGACGAATGACGGCTATTCATCAGACGCCACGTCAGCGTTGGTCCCCGAGAGGCTAATAACAACACTAAGTTGCTTGATTCACACAAAAGTGCAGTGCATATGAATGAGGCCGAGATACATGCCTGATCCGCGTGAGCTACATTTAGGTTTTGGCTCCGCTGCTTAGGTCGTGTAAGTTTATTATCCAAGAATTTTATACTGACCCTGCTTCGTACAGGCTAAATGGTTACAAGACCCATGACAACGTGACATCATCTGAAAGCAGAACAGTGGTGATCACAGGCAACCCACCAATAAGGTGATGGGAGAGCGATGAGAGAAGAACTGTCCATTGTGTTTATGGAAAACGGTTAACATCTCGCAAGACGGCATGATAATTTAATGTAAGATTTTGGAAAAATGCTGATTTTAACGTTTCACCTGCCAACTGATTTCACACAGGAAAGCAGGAAAATTCCCACTCACCTGGCGCCACTCCTATGTTTTCCAGCACAATTCCATTTTTTATGATTCCTTACAAAACACGTTCAATCGTTTGATCATGTCAGGGTTTCACAGACATGCTTTTCCGGGCTGATGGAATGTGCCATCTGCGGTCGACTGTGTACGCTCAATTTCTGGTCACGTTTTATGTCGACATCTAGTGTGATCACCTTATTGAATATTCACCATCCGAGGCCACTGACGAACATGATCAACATTATGCAAATCAACGAAAAACAAAGTGCATCAGGATTAGACCGAATAGCTAACGACATTCATTTTAGAAAGTTTTGTAGCCTACCTATTTTGCTCAACATGAAATACGATTGATATCTGTCTCTTATCGGAGCCCTATGTGTTCTTGTTTGTCTTTGTGCAATTGTGTTGGCTTTTTGTTTTGTTTGTTGAACACCAAGGGTAGAAACAAGTAGATTTCCGGAAATCCAACTTTTTATCGATCTGGTTTGAAGCTATTTAGTTCCCTTGAGAACGGAATGCGTGAATTTCGTTTTGGTTGGTGGCCTGTAGAAGTAGGCTTAAATGAACTTCAACTGTAATGTAACGTTAGTGGTCTCAAACGTGTTTTGGAGTTAAGTAGGGTGTTGAAATCCCTATCGTATTCATCCGTGACCAGAAGATCACTACGTTTCAATATAGGCTGGCGTTCATTCAGTGTAGCCTGTCGACTGTACACTCCAGCTTCAGTTATCGCCTGCCTAAGCCTTTATCCCAAATTAGTTGCGGCCACTTTGTAGGTGGACAGTTTGGTGACAGTCGGAGATAAACAGTACTCTAAGAATTTGTGCACTGCCCAAATCCTGTGTCAGGTCTATTAACATTTCTTCAACATCGCTGGATGGTCTACAACAACTGGCGGTACCGCACGTGTCTGGCTTGCATTACAGCTGCACGTACACAGCTGTCCATACAGGATATTGAAATGCGACTGTTGGGAATGCAAGACTCTTAGGTTTGAACTAAGTTCAGTTTTATTGCTCCACCAAACTCATTAACGACAATCTGGTCTGTGCAATATTGGGGGTATAGGAATACGTCGAGGGCGAGCAAGGCAACTGTCATGTCACCTCAAAACTTCCCAGACGATATGACAGTGAACTTTTCAGCGTGGGGTCAATTTTCTGTCATCACTGTTTGCGTGTAAATTGAAGAATCAGAGCTGCATAAGAAAGAATTTATATCATGTTACCAGTTTGCTATATCAGTTAAACACTCAAGGTCGAGAGTACACATAACCTGTTGCGTTTTCTGATTGTGGCAATGACGGTGCATGGGTGACATTACTAACTCGATGTGTATAACCTGTCGGATCATGGTACGACAGCGCGTGTGACCGACAAATTGAGACACAAGCTGATATGATCGAACGTTAAAGGATGTATCCTAAAACCACCCTTTGCGAGTCGAGAATGACCTGCACATGAACCTGAGAAGTAAGTAACAGTTGTCAGTCACGTTCTGTCGAGTTTTTAAAATCAGTTTGTTGTTGGTTTCACCTTCAGTGCTTAAGTGTTTGGCGATACGCTGAACCCCCACCACCCGGTCGACCTAACCGGTCTTTTCGTGGTGATTATCCATGCTGAAAGTTCACTCAGGGCACATGCAGTTTTTGTGATATTGGGTTACAACACATATTTTATGAGGTGATTCTTGGTGATTGTTAGAAGAGGTCTGATGCTGTCCACCGTCAGCCGGAGGAGCAATCGTTCGTCAACCCTATATCACCACCCACTGTTTGACGTTCAATCCCGTCGGCTCGTACTAAGCAGGATGGGACGGCAAGCAGTGAACGAACATGCTTTTCACATGACCAGTTGACACTTGCATGTCCCAAAACGCATTCCTCTCCGTCCTTTCCCTCTTTTTTCCTATGCGGCCTTTGGTGGCCGCGCGATTCATTGCAGGGTGTAGGTACCGTGGCATATAAGTGTGTCTGGGTATTGCAGCCGAAGGATGTGTCGGTTTACCCTCGAATACACTCATCCATGTACACGCTTATCCTTCTTTTGGCGAGTTTTACATTTTGTATAAATCAGGCGTTGTTAAGGCGCATTGAGGATCAGTTTGGTCAGGGTACACCGAATACAAAAGTGTAACTTGATAAATCGACACGCATCAATAAAAGTATTGACAATGATAACAAATCATATTGAAAAATAATGGAACCAAAACTCTTCATAGTCTTAAGGAAACTTTGTTTTCTTCGAGTGAAGAATGTTCACTCTGTGCAGAGGGTTTGTAACAAACGCCAAACTTTTCGTCAAATCAATTAACGCGAACACCTTTGGAGGTTCTGGTTCTCAGGTTGAAATTTAAAATTCTTGTCAGCGTCTTTCTTGCCAGCGTCACGATATCATGGAGGATGTTTCCACGGGAAGCTCGCCGATACTTCGTATCATTTCCGGACTTCATCTGCACAGCAACGGTGTTGTCTGAACATTATTAAGCTGTAAAACAATGTGAGAGACGTTCCTTTTGCCGGGCCAAGTTTCCGGCACAGTTACCATGGTTCAGGCAAATTATGGGTTCAAAATACAAATTATCCATGCGGACATTAGAAAATTCCATTCCGAAATTAGGGTTGATAACAAAGCAGGATTATTACTGAGTACGACCACAATAGAATGCAATAATTATAACCTTGCATTTTATTGCTTTACTGAAGGAACCCAAAAATCACATTCTTTCTTGCAGTCTGCAAAATTCTCTAAAGTACAGTTGCGTAAATGCTCCTTTCCAATGTGAACCTATTGGCGATTGCGTGATCGGTTGATCCGACACGCCATTTAAATACGCTGAGTCACGTGCCTGCTATAGTGTGTTTCATGTCTAATTTGCTAACTTCCAATAATGTTAAAGGGCCTCACGATGGTTATCAAAAATTCCAAGCGGACGGCAAGTTACTTGTTCCCCGGGGCGTTGACAAGCTAAGGTCGAGTCCAGTTCAAGTGTAATCAACCTGCTGGCTTTCACGTTGGTTTATTTTGTTCAAACATGTTTCAGGGCACGATAGTCGGTCGGTTCTCTTAATGCTCTAATGATCGGAATATGACCGAATAATTCACCTTTGTGCGCACAGAAGCGTTTTGTTCAAGCCTTTTGATTTCCATTGCCCACCACCTACACTACAATCGATCAAACTATCACGGTTTCGGCTGCATCATAACTGTGTATCAAAAAGTTATCCTCAATGTCTATCATTTACGTGGTTGACCTAAGTTCATCGTGTTACTCGATTTATTCACGAAAAGTTAGAACAACTCGAGTGGATCATGAAAAATCACAGAAGGGATACTCACCACTGTCTACTGGATAAGGGTGGAAGTGTTGGTGAATGTGATTAATTAGGTTTGTCAAATCACCAAAAAAATTGAAGAACTTGGGTAACATGCCAAGTTTGAAAATTCTTACGATCAACTTCATCAACATTCACCAACGTCTAAAGAAAATCAACACTGGATGAAAGCAAAACTAGCTGATGTTGCCTACCAACAACAGAATTATATAAAATGGCGTCACACCCCGATGAAACCGGCACACTTCCAAAGTTTGAGAGGAAAAAAGAAAAACGAGAATTTGATAGTGTCAAGTCCGAACAGAGGTCAAGGGGTTGTGTTGATGAACAGAGCGATAGACCTAGACAAAATATTTGAAATTCTTACTGACATTCGGAAGTTTCTTCCGGATGATGAAAAGGAAATGTGCATCAGGTTGGAAAGGTTGAGCATAAGTGATGTAGTCTCTGTCGATTAGTGTGGGCTGATGAAACAATTGACACTCGCACGCCGCATAAGTACGGACTACCCGAAACCCACAAATCCAATGTCTCACTTCGACCCATCATGTCCATGTGTAACGCACCGCAGCATAAATTAGCCCGTTAACTAACTCATGTAATTGAACCAATCAGAGAACAATTCAGGAAGTACAATCTGAGAGACAATTTCGAAGTTGTTAATTGTGTAGATGGTTTAGATGTCTGAGACAAACTGATGTGTTCATTCGATGTGCCGTCCCGGTTTACTAACATTCCGCTCCATGAAACAGTTTATAACATTTGCTAATTTGTTGTAAGCAGCAGTGTTCCCTTCCCCATCCCCGTGAATGAACTGAAATCATCCTTACTTTTGTCTACACATAATACGAGGTTCAACTTCCAGACATACGGTTTTCGACAAATGAGCGGGTTTGCAGTCGATACTCCGCTGAGTCCACTTCTATGAGATTTCTTCACGGTTATGGTAGAATCCACATTAGACGAAAGCCTGTCAAAACCTATATTGTACAGAAGCTACGTAGATGATATTCCAGTGACTTTTTGAGGGCTCAAGTGACTCAAGTGTGTTATTCTCAAAGATGAACCAAGCTCACCCAAGCTTAAAACTGACGAGAGAACGAAGCGAATGGTTGTCATTTTAGTCACTCGAAGATCAGATGGCACCGTAAGAAGATCCGCGTACAGGACGCCCACCTGGACAGGACCGTATAAGCATTTTGAAAACTATCGTCTGGTGCAGTATAAGACAGGCTTAGTCAGGGAACTTTTCCACAGACCAAGAAGGATTTGCACAAATGAAAATCTACAGCCAGTGTTAAGTTTACTGACGGACACTCTGCATGTCAACGGGTACCCCTTGCATTTTATTAGGAAGTAGAGCAAAGCGATTATCCCAACAGTAAAAGTAACGAGAGCACCGAAGAAAACGGTGTATTTGGAACTCTCGTTTTTAGGGGACAGCTGGTCAACAATAACAGGGAAGCTTCTAGCAGCTGCTGTATCTAGGACTCATATTGCTACAAAACTGCCTATAGTACAGCGTACGAGAACTCTACTAGTCGCTCCGGTTACGAACAGACAGTCCAGGCCTGTCAAATTCAAATGTTTACACAAATACCCGTGTAGCTGCAGTATGGCGTACATAAGGAGGATAGACCGACAACCAGGTGTTCGTATCAACCAACATTTTGCTGGAAGCTCAGCTGGAGAGGCCAGACGATTGTGTAGATGCCGGATGACGCAATCTAGCAGCATCAGTTGCAAGGCACGTCATCCAAACGGAGCGCAGAACCAAGGTTTCTCGGGCAGTCTCAGTGATTTTTTGAGAACGAAAGGAAACGCATATTCCAGTCTGCTGAGACTTTGGTTATCAAACGTCACAGTCACCCCGTGTGCTCAAAAACAATTTGTATTGACGCTATGACTACCATGGTAGTCAGCATTCTTAAAAATTTTATTGTCAAATCGTTCCCTCTGTTTAGGCCCTTAAACCATGAGTTCTGCCCAGTGGAATTAATTGAATGCGTTAGTGTCGTACGAGCCTGCCTTGGGACATGCCTCCATCTGCCAAGTAGTTCACGCTTGTGCGGTCATCAAGTGGATGTGAGATGGTTGTCCAGATGAGGTTGAATATTTTTGCGAACTTTATTCAGGCTCACAGACAGGGTTTGGGGAGTCTGATGGCAGTGGTCTCGATCGTTGATAACACTCGCACTCTGACAGATCTGAAGCAGGCTTGACGAACCCTGATGATGATCCGGTACGCTTTATCGATGGCCAGAGCCGATCGCACTGAGAACTGGCTTTCTCGAACCTGTACGAAGCCATTGTGAGAATGAGGTGGGCGGGTGTTCAATAATCCTTTTTGATATCTAGTCTCTACGTTTGCACAGGCTTAGATGGTTAGGTCACCTATTAAGGATGCCAGCTAGTCGTCTTCCACACCGAGCACTGTTCGTTGACACTGCGACCGACCGGTGTAAGGTGCGAGGTGGACAGGCAATGACCTGGCGTAGGGAAATGAAGTCGTCCACGAAGGGGTTGGCCGCCGTGGGTCGTGTTCGTCTCCCGGGCTGGGGCCCTCGCGACTCACAGAGTCGGTGGTTGGAGACTCTAGGTGAGATGGCGGCTAATCGAGCTCATTGGTGTGAGTGTTGTCGTTGTTTGTCCGAGTTGTCTGTGAAGTGAGTGCATTTAATGACGCGTGGCAGTGAAAGCCATAAGGAAGCTGTCTCGCTGATGACGCCTTACTCTCACTTGCAGCTCGGTTGTGTTGTTTGCAAGGTGTAGGCACTTTGATGTTGAATGTTTGAATATGGACGTAGTCAGTAGTTAGGTCCCTTCCCGTCCCCTTCTTTTTCCTTCTCTTTCTACACAGGGTTTGCTTTTTCTTCATGGTTGTGTGGCAGTTAAGCACTAGTGTGAACCACTGATGTATTGCTGTCTATGATGATGATGATGATGGCCACATTGTGGTTCTCCCAACGTAACCAGCTTGACAACAACACGTGACAGAATGGACACGAAAAGACAAGGAAAGCTTACGTCATACTATCATTGGGGTGTTGTACCAGTACATAGCAGACAGTGAACAACAAAATGCTACAACTTAGGCAGCCTCAGTTGCCCTACAAACTCGGTGGGCGATAATCGCATTGGTAACTTCACCCTTGTATGCAGTGATAAAAATTGATTCTCCCTCCACCATCTGATTGGTTTCAGTGTTTCTGTTCAGGAATCGTTGGAGATACCCATTTTGATTGTGCACATCTCGAACATGCTGAAGTTCATTACTTTGACCTCTACTTGTTAAGCAGCAAACCGAAGTCCGCTTAAAATTTAGCGTAACAAAGCTGAGAAAATGTGGGTACTGGCCAGTCCACGATTTTTTCCCTATGAACTGACCTTTGAATTGGTCTGTCAGGTTTACGTAGCACGGCAAACGTGTGCATATGAAAGTTTGGCAGTGTTGGACAATACCACCGGTGAACCGCAGCCAATTCTGATGCCTGGGAACTGTATACCAAGTATGGTACACAGTTGGAGATGACCTCACAACATTTTGAGCATGAATTCCAACTGGAACGGACAAATTTTTCTTTATAAGGAAGGTGAATTTCACTTGTAAGATATCTGCACCAAATTTAACACGAATGAAGTTGAATAGTTTTGTTATTGATAAACATATTGGGAATAGCACAACGTTACGAGCAAGTTGTGATACAGGGTTTATGGGCTTGACAAATAACCTTAAACTGTCCAATTAGTCTAAAAGAACAGCATTCAGTATCTGTTGGTGTATTAGGTATTTGCATCAAAAAACATCCGAAAATGTCATCGAAATAGACCAGCTTATTCATTGCAGTAGGATGAATGCTATCACATGCACCGATTGAAACACCATGATCCTGCATTGTGAGAAGGTCCAGGCTATCGGTAAGTCCTTCAAATCGCAACTCAAAACTGTGCCATCCACATTCAAATCGATTGTCAGACGTTGGCCTTTGATGATCGCCATTTTCAAAGTGAAGGAATTGCGCTGAATAGAGTATGTTGTTGGCGGGATGAATTAACAGTGTTCGATGAAGGTCACGCAAACAATTGTTGCTGAAACGGAAGCAGTAACTACAAATAGTTCGATGTTCCCAGTTTTCTCATCAGTTTCACACCGGTAACAAGTGCCTGGTCAGTCCTAAACGCAGCGTCATTCTTTTTGATGCACAAACCATGTTTCTTTGTTTTTCCGCCGATGTGTGCAGGAATTGGCTAGTCTGCCAACGATGATTTTTCAATATGCACTGATTGTTCCGCAACTGGGTTCCGGTGCCAAAATCCGGAGTCTAGACCAAAGGGTCTACCCAACGAGAATGATGCTTAACCGGGCTGGGCGAACGAACGGGCACAGCACACCACTGAACCCACAACCACATCATCATTAGCTGGCTGTGGTAGGGGTGGTGGTGTACGTGTGCTTCTGGTAATATCGCTCAGCTCTATCGCCCCGATGCTGTGGCCACTACGATCTACAATCATCAACACCGGGTTGTTCACATACGTCCCAGTAACCGATTCAGCGCTTGAAAGACGATGTTGGACTGTGGACAAACATGCGTTGGTGAATGCAAATGGACAACGTAAAAATGCGTTGTTCTAACGGACTGTGCCATCCCGATAGTGTTTTTACCAAACGATTTACTGAGCTCTGAAAAGCTATTGAAAACCTAAGTTTTTCTGTAGAATCTGAAGCACGCCACTCTATATTTATCACGCCATTCGTAGACTCTGACTTTACGTACTATATTCATGCTGTAGAAACGTTAAGCATTGTCTATCACCTATCAATTTTGCGGCCTCGTTACTGAGCTATGTCATCCAATTTCCTGTCAAAATGTCTTGTTTAATCACTTTATCTGTGATGAAAGCAACAGGATGCACTATCGTGATCGGCGTGGACGGCTCGCCGAAAAATGCTATCCAGATACAGCTACTTTTTTCTCCAGTAACCTCCTGCCTCCTGAGAAACAATGAATTCGTTTAGTTTGAGTCAACACAAAACAGCCACTACACACGAATTTCGGTTAGGTGATTAGGACTTCTGAGTACTGATCGAACCTGGGGGTTAAGGTACATAACGCACCCTTTTAAATTATCGTTTGTTCACAAATTGACTTTTTTAGGACCACATTGTTCTTAGTTCAGCCTGTTGGATAGCAGCCGAGTACAATCTGGTCCTCGATTTCGGCATAACGATTGCTACATCAAAGAAGGCACGAACACCCGACAAAGCAAACACAACGTTAGTGAACTCTCGACCAAAGGACTCCGGTCATTTCGATTAGACTCGAGTCTGCGCAAGAGAGTGGAGTGTAGGGTGGTGGTGGATGGAACTGTAATCTGTCTAGAAACACTCAAAATCTTAGAGACACAGCACGTGTCGAAAGTATCAGCAGCACAGACTGGTCATGAGCGAACGGAATAAACGGATTATCTAGGGTTGTCAAACAATGCAAAATGCTTCGTGTGCCATTTCAGGTAGACTTGTGATTAACTATAAATTTCGGCAATCGTTAAAAAACTTGGAACAGAATTAGTCCATTAACTGACATAATTTGACACATTCACGACAGCTACCTTGGCCAATGTTATCAATTTGTCCAGCGTTCACTGTTCAATGATTGCAACCAGCACTATGCCAGCGGTTGTATTATTCAGTACGCCGGTAACAAATAGAGAACGTGACCCCATCGTATCTCACGCACACTGAGTCCACTGTCTGTTCCGTTGATATTTTTCTGGGGGAAATGATGATATACAATTTTCACGGTAAAAAATATTCACCATTATTCTTCCGGATCTCGGTTTACTTTGTGATCAGCTGGATAGAATTTAGGGAAAATGGAAAACACAACGTTCACCAGGGTGCTACAAAAATTGCTCGTGACTACAAAAAATTGAAGCAAGTCACAGCTGACCATCGACAGTGTTGCCAACAGATAAGTGGACTCGAAATAGGCGTCTCTTTTACAGCACAGAAGCTCTTTTTGAAGCAACCTCATTAACTCCATTCAGACTTGGGGACTAAGCTAAACAACGACTCGTTTAGAGAGGAAAATTTCGTTTGATTTTGCCGTCTACATGTCGTTAAACGTCGGTTATCTGACCTGGTAGTTCGAGCAACATTTTTACGCGTCCCTACGTATGACATTCTTTCATCCGACTCAATACAACTCCAATGAACTCATTGTGCTGACTGACAGATAGTGAAATGATAAACCATCCAGTGGAACGCGGATGTTAGCCGATGGGAGAAGATACCGCGTGAGAATTTTGGAAGGGTTGCGTGAGCAGTTCCATAGTACGAGATGATGGTAGTTTAGTCAATCCACGGGGTGCCACCTGGCAAGTGGGAAAGAATGAGAAGGTTTGTACTGATCAACCCATCAATTGTTATAGCTAAACCGGTTTTCCCCACGGTTCGTCCTAAGTAAGGAACGGTTCAGGTTTTTGAATGCAGATGAACAAATAGAGGTAACATGGACGAGTGAGAAACGGCGGTCGAAAGTCGACTGTTGTTTGCCAAAGAATGCAGTGTTTACAGGAATGCCCGTAGAAGCAATGAACTGAGTGAGTTTCGAACCAGTACTTGTTCCCACCTTTTACGATAAGTCTGTGGGTTAGTAAATTAGTGACTGTAAAACCACTGAGCAGTATGAATCACCCTGCCCATTGTTGTCAGAAGACACCAGCCATCTGGTGTCTTTTGTAAAAGAAGATTCCGAGCTGTCTCGAAAGTACTAATTGCAAGACTATCGACTGGAGCTGATAAGGCGGTTCCTCTCTCTCCCACTGAGGTGACTGAGCAGTCTGACCGTTACTTACCCACAGAAACTGCTGGTCGTTCGGATACGATATTTCGGTTGTGCTTAATGTGAGGTCATTGGCGCAGTAATCAACGCGGCCTCCTCACGGAAACGTGATCAGAATTCTAATCCCCGCTGTGGGTCGTCGGAGAGAAATGTACCACTGATGTGCGCTAACCTAACCAAAATTCGAGTCTAGTGCTTCTTTTCAAAAGAATCCGGCTTGGAGATCTATTTGAATGCGAAGGCTGCTATCACACATGAGTGGTATACAATGGAAAAAGAAGCTGACTTGTCCTACGAGTTTAAAGCGAACAACTAAGACCACTTTTCCAGATCATCTGCTACTCGGAAACACAGGGTAGAATTTTTAAAATTTGTTATGCCGTGGGTGTTCAGTTGTTCACCGTGCTAGGTACTTACGATATCAGACCGTAGCGGTTTGAGCACGTAGATTTTAGTGCGCAAGCTGCTTAAGTTTCTTGGACACCCTCTCTTGATAACCAAAGAATGATAAACAATAATTCACTGAAAAATATACATTATCTTCCCCCATCTAAGTCATCTACATTCTACATTTGCGTTCATACTTTTTGCTCAGATGTCAATTCATCGTCTACCGTACAATGAATTTTCCACGTGGTCAGCGAGTATCCCCATTTGGGGTAAGTTAATCCTGTTGATCATAACAAACATCTTTATCACAGCTGGACTGACAAGCTTCACCTGCGATTAGATAAGCTCATAAAAATGGTAAGGATGCGTGAGTACTGGCAATTTGCAGTAGATGTTCGTTTCCATGTCACATGAACTATTTATTTCCATTCTTTTAAATGTAAAATTATCCTATTATCTGGTAGATTTTTTCAATTTACAAGAGACCCACTTGTGAAAATTTTGGACCTCAGCCAGTTTGATGATGTGGTTATTTAATTAGCTGACAGAAAACGGACATCCATACCGAAGATGGATAGACACAAGAGGTATGCCAAGTTGTCAGAACCTGTCCGCTTAAATGACAGCAAGAAAATTGTGAGAATCTAGTCCACAAGTCTAGCATACGTAAACGACGACATACGCTATGTATTCGAATGACCGTATACTGAAGTGACAGAAATGGTTCCAGTATTCTGACTGCTCATCCAGGTGTCTTTTGTACAGATGTACTAATTCATCGTCGCCATTCCGTGTGCTTAACTGCATCAAGCCTCTAGATCTGCGTGTGATATTACATGCCAAGCCAGAAACAACTAGAATACCGCGTGTATGCGGTCAAAGTGATGATCTGTTTCGTAAGCGAAACGCTGAATAATCTTCGAATGCCCGCCAGCCTAATCAGTTTTGGTAGCACGGAGAAAATCCTGTGCTGGTCAAACCCTTCAACTTTTGGTAACAACAATTAATTTGCTAATCAATTTGCCTCCCAATTCGATAAAAATGGAAGAAAACCTATTTCCGCAAGTGCAGTTGCCCGACTCTGTAGTAAAAAGGGTCATATCATACCTAATTATCGGTTCAGATTAGCAGTCGTTTATTAAATTAGAGTAAATTGAATTAACCCGATTAAATTATTGGACAACCGGTAGGTGCCCCGTTTTTCGCGAAAAGTACTTCTGTACAATAATCAGCAGCTAACCAACGGTGGTACTAAATCACGTATCAGTAATCACCAAGTTAATTATCGTTTGGTACTAGAAGCTTAACTACTTCGTGAATTCAATTTTTAAAATACATACAAAGGAGAACAAACTGAGACCCAAACAAAAGTGAACAAACATTACACAACGGTTATGTTAATTACCCGAGTGTCGCAGACAGTGTTCACAGAACTGGTTACGGTAAAGCCAAGAACTCTCATTCTTGATGCGGAGAGTTAAACATCTCGGTTTAAACCTTTATCAGACTAACACTATCTACGAAATCAATCATGAAGTATCCGTATGAGGTGAACAGCATAAACTATAGTAAACATCATTTTGTGCCACTGAGCCCTTGGACAACGCAAACCTGACATTCTAAGGTGTGTTGCATGAACGTCAACAGATTATGTACCGGAAGAATCAGTAGTTGTCACCTGTCGATTCGATATAACCATGATCACCAACAGGCTACTGTTTTGCAGTGAGTTGTTGGCCTACATCAGTATAGGTACTGTTTCTCACATTTAGTCTTAATACCAGGTTTCGGTAACACTGGACTACAGCCATGGTACAATTCGTTCAAGTTCAGTGTTGTTTAACTTTACGCAAAAAATGAATATATATATGTAAAGATATACACGGAAAACAAGTGAACCTAAGCGGTTCAAGTGAATGAGTTGATGAGGACCAGTCGTGAAAGGTACTAGATTGCACCTAACTACCATACCCTGGACAAATCAAGTCCATTCAGGTCAGAAAGAGAATTTATGTTATGACCCTTGACAGGTGAATATCTCACGTTTACATAAACATATTTTCGGTAAACAGGAATTTCATTCAGGTCATTACTTCATCTTTCTGATCTATTTACTTGCAGAACTATCATGACTGGTAAGAAAAGGTGCTAACTGAGGGTTATTGTATGATCTGAAATACACGGGTGTGTACATATGCAGAAATACAATTGGACACAACTGGGTATGTAAGTGTACATTTAAAAGGATCGGAATAAAGACGATGCTTGGTATCAAACAGCCTTTCGGAGGCAAGGGGATTATGGGATTTGAAGGAGTTGACCTGGCTGGGGTTACAAAGCTGATTACGAGGATTTCTGCGGTGGCGGGTTAACCGTCTTATGGATTTACAGAGAAGTTAAAAATCTTCGATTGTATAGAACCGAGAGAAATGATCGGATAAAAATGTGATCAAAAAAGGAATAGATCTACATTCAAAAGAAGGAAGAGATTATACGGAGATCAAGTCGTGACTAGCGGCAAACTTTAGGACGTGAGTTTACTCACCTTAGATACAAACAGTGCCATCATAAACCAACCACGCGAATTTCGTTCCAGCGTAATTTCCAAATAATTAACAGATTGTGATCTATCAAATTTTGTGCTAAGCAAAACGTCCACCATCTTATTTGGAACAGGTTTGTCTCTCTTCCAATCGCTTTTTGAACCAAAACCGTACGGACTCAGAAGCTTTCGTCTGATTACCGAGTGCATACGTTTATCGGATGAGAGAATAGAGTGTTCATATCACTTGAGTTTGACGTAAATTATGTGCAATTATTGAAGGACTATTTGTTCTCTGTCGTACCGATTTGATAGCTGGACGTTAAGCTGTGTCGGTGTCACTCTCGTGCTGATTGCGGGCGAGTTAGTCGCATGTTACACTCCTGAGATACACGGAAAGGGATCGAGAAAACCGGCTGGACATTGCAAAACGTGTAAACTGGTAAGTGTCCTTGAAGTCATAAAATGTAATTTGTAGTGAATACTGTTTTCCCAGGTCACTGCGATTACTGAGGTTATCATTAACGTGTATACGGTAGAAAAATTTGTCAAAGGTAATTGCTTGATTAAATATATGTCTGAAAATAACTCGAGGAGCTGAGAGTGTCTCATCACGGAGTATCTTGCACACACATTATATAACCGATTTGCGTTAATTGTTATGGCTGTTGTCTCAGAAGTAATGGTTATACACGGAAAGTTGCCTTCCGGTTAGCTTACTTACGTCCATTGAATGCATCCGGAAGCATCATCCGGTTTGGCTAGCCGGAGGATCGATAACGCTTCGTTCACCCACAATTGTTGAGCATTTGGTCAAATCAACTCATATACCCTGCCAATTCATTGAGGCATATCTATCGAATCCGTGGGCGTAATCGAAGCGGGTCAGAGTTCATTCAGTAGTCATTACTGAGGTTGTTGCAATCCGCTTACACTCACCCGCTTTATGAACACAGATACGTCTGGCCTAACCAGTGAACCTTCTGTGACCATGTATCTATACCCCGGATCGACCTGTTAAGTTGGCATGCCGATTCTCTTCGTAAACTTTCGGAACCCACTTGTGTGGTAATACATAACTTGATCTAATGAATCTGACTAACTTGATATTACTGACCACCATTCGTTACTGTACTGATGCAGTACACCTGATGAACCTATACAACTGTATTGTATTTAGTCTGATGATGAAGCATTGAAAACAAGCTTGTTTGCTACGTGGTTCATCGGTTACCATTGTGTGTTTTTACTTTGATATTCCAACCGTAGCGTATCCCTGAAAGTTCGTGTACGCCGTTATGGCCTGTCTAATGTTGAAGTCCCCATTTTAAAGATTTCGACGGTTAGCAACTACAACTCCGGATGACTTGCAGGAATCCACTTGAAACGGTGCTGAACAGAATTTTCTGTTATGAAATCATAATCCATGTTACGATTTAGAACCACGTTAAATTGCGAGCTCTGACGTGTAGTCATCCCAGAGTAAAATGAGAACACGTGACGGCAACAGCACCAACATGATAGATTTAATCGGACACTAACATGTTATTAAAACAATTCATTCTGACAGTTCCACAGTCGGCAATAAAACACATTCATGTCTTCTACATCGAATGCTGAACGCCAAGTTGCGCCAGTCATTCGAAGGCGAAAGCACCGAAATGAAATTCAGTGGCAGAGAATGAACCTTCATATTACCTCACTTCATATCATTTTGTGCTCAGTAGTTAATAAATAAGAGCACAGTGTTCTTCCTTGCGACAATTATTTTGTTCCCAACCTTTAATCACCAACGAAACATCCTACCAGTTACCTACCTTTTGAAATTTTTCTCACATTCCACACAGGTAATAATCGTTTTTCAACTGGAACACCGTGCATGCTAGATTTTGCGGTAACCGACGGCAAACTCACGTTACTCTTAGAGCTGTAATTGAGGATCACGTAAAAATCCGTATCGAGCAATTTGTGCCTACAATGATTCGGTAATCCCCATACGGAGCCATATAATTATGGAGAGAGTTGGACTAAAAAACGAAGGTATCCACTATATCAGAGCTGTTGTGAAGAATATGAAAAACGTCCCAATTATATGGACACCGTTGGTACGTTATCATTAATAGTAAAACAGAAGTGAATGTCACAGATAATTAAGCAATCCAGCTAAGGTACATAAGCTGCAAAGGTTGTCTGATGTCTTTCAATGAGAGCACTTTCCAGGCAAGCACTACTGGCTTCCGTAACGCAGGTGACCCGTTAATATGAGAATTTGTCTTACAACCTAAACGGATGTGAAAAGTTACTGATGAGTAGTGGGGGAATCGCTCAATTTTAAATTATACATCACTTACATTTGAACGCAATCTTCGCATTCCGGCAGAGTTTCCAGCTAGCCTATTTTGGAAAGAATCACTAGACTAGAGTTTCGCTCTCGTTTGAGCTCGTCAGTAGTGCGTATTCTTGCCAAGGCCGAGACTAGAACCCCAGCCATGCTTTCATGAGGCAACCGTGTTAACCACTGCGCCATTCACCTCACATTAGGCACGACCGAATTATCAAATCTGAACGCTNATGTTACACCCTGTTTGCCTCACTGATTGACAATCCAGTTGTGGTCACCTACAAATTAGAAGGCATCAACTAGAACAGGTCAATCATAAACAGTTGATGGGCTTTGGTCTATGAGCAAAACGGATATGCAACTGCCTAAGAAAATACGGAAGCGACCAGCTTGTAGCAGTCGAACTTGTGTGACATACAAAATGTGGTGAACTAGCTCTGGCCTAGTGCTATACCGGAAGCTGTGGATACAGTTACCACCTTACTGTATTTCGGATTACAAGCACTTTGTAAATGACCGTACTTAGAATAGTTGATTAGGGAATGTGAAACAGATAAGTGCCAATAACCCGGGTTGGTCTGGCCCATGAATTTACGGAGGGCTCACTTATTCGAAGTTGTCGGACCATTGGTGGTAAGGTAATCGAAAGCTCGTGATTGGCTGCATTCCTGTTATTACAGCCGGTGGTCACATGACCTTCACGTGTTTTCGTTCGAGAACTGCTAGCTCGCAGCCGGAGAACACCAAACGGCTGTAACGCAGTTCTCCTACCATTTTAAGCCTTTATGGGTTTCTTAACATAACCTGAAGGGTACTGCAACGTACATACAGGCAGTGTCTGCAGGTCAGCAGATATTCTTACTGAACGAATGAACTTATAAAAATCACTATGGCTCATAGCACGAAGATTAAAAGAAGTTCGTTCAGTCGGCTCTTGCTAGTCACACCTAGCAGTCGTAAACATTTAAGTGGAAATAAATGATGGGTTGTTTTTAGGTAGACCAATGGGACGATTCCAAATTAAGGTGTTACCTTAGCAGTTCACCTGTAAAAGATATTAGACGTTTTAAGTCACTGTTTGTCCGCATGAGGTGGCTCCACAGAATACTCGAAGAATGAGCCCAGTAGAATTATATGCCAGTAAGTTAAAGTGTTCCCAACATGTTGGGAAGACTTAGCGTTGAACCGGAAGGCCTGGAGGAATACGATCTGGACGGACGTCCGAAAGTTCAACGAGCAGTTGTTGCGCGGCCGAGAATTAAAGCGCGCGGTACGCAAGGAAAACATCGGTGACATAGGTTGCGGTGACGTGACTATGTGGCGTTGCGATATGTGCGGCCACGAATGCGCTGGCGGATTGGGATCAGTAGGTCACCAAAGTATTCATAGTACACCGTCGGCGAAGAGACGACGAAGACGCTAGGTTCAGTTCAGGTGGGTCACATCAGTGTATCCACTCTGCTTCTGTTAATCATTGTATCGGCCAAGATCCTGGTCGTTTGGAAATTAATAAGCCCTTCTTTTCAGAAACTTGGGTGCCTGCAATATTTTACCCACTCATTTCTTAGGCTTTGTTGGTGTGTCGTATGATAAATGGTCTGTCTGACTTTTGTAGTCCAATGTGGCTTTCGTTTTTCATCCTTATCTTCTCTGGGATTCACTAACAAGCACTCCTATACTGTAATAGTTCTCATAGTAAATTTCACAAATCCTTCTTCTCAGTTTAGATCTCGTCACTGCAGTCTCTCTCTGTTCATTTTCCGAGAGAAGGGTTTCCTTTCCCTGCTAGCCAGTCTACTGTCTAACCAGCATTGGCCGGCTGGACACAAGGGCCCCACTCACACACCTCCTGGTCTTATTCCTTCGGGTTTACACTGGATATGTGGTGTGTGGGTGGAATTGCAAGTGGTGCAGCGCAAGACAATTGCAGTGATGATTAAGTTCAGGCATCCTTTGGCTTCGGTCACTGTGACAGGCTAATACGAATCGGATGCCGCCGACCAGGTTAGCGTTTCGTTTGTCATATAAGGTCGTTAACGTGCAGTAGAGCACGAACAAAGTGGAAAGACTCGTTAATTGCTATTAATGGTAATTCTTTGAGTCAGCTTTGCCGAAATCTAGAATCACGCTGTGATGTGTGTATACATTTTGCTTTGAACTACACAGCAAGCAAATTAGCAGTTCATAAGTGACATAAGATAGAGAGATAGTTCAGTCGGAAAAATTACTGTTTGCAAAAGTTGTGCACTATCAAGCAGCACACATCAACTACTTAACAATGAAAGCTTCCCAATTAATCCCTTGTGCTGTCATAACTGCTCCTATGGTGAACCCAAGAATGGGGAGATTATGGCAGCGGCCGTTTGTGTGTTCTTGGAGGTATTCAAAGATGGGAATGAACTAGTCGAAATGAAAATCCTCCTCAGAGAGGATGGATGTTCTAGGGACAATGTTGAACCATAGTGCTGCGTACAATGTAAAGTAGCCATTCCAATTTGAGAATGTTGCCATAGAGGAAGCTATGGTGTCTGCATTCAGTAATTCGCCATGACCTGACGCCACGGCCTTAACGAAAGGCGGATTCATTGAAACTGGTCGTCATTCAGTAGGTCTTGCTGGACAAAGCACTATCAAAACCGGACCAAGATTCCTTTCAGTGAAGGTAATGGCTTGCCAATTATATCCTTTACTGAAAAGCCACAACGAGAAAACCCAGCAGCCCTTATGGTCAACCTCTGTCACTGAAACTGGTGAGCTCTGGTCGGTTGATAGTACGAGCACATTTTCACTGAGCCCTCATGGTGCCTGATGCATGTTCACCATGTCGGGACGTTTCACTGGTTTAGACTGAATCGACTGGTTTTCCGGATCAGCAACTATTGAGCAGAACGCTGATGAACTAAGTCGGTTTGAACCATATTGAGGATGGGTTGCCATTCTTTCAAACCGTGAAATTTCGAAACCCATCATCCGCTAGCGGAATAGCTTGCTGGAAGCCAAAGCAAATGACAAAGAGAATGAATACAACTCAAACAGGGGGACTTGAAATATGTCCTATCACCAGTGTTACTAGCCCATGAAAAATCTTATTTGAAAGGGACGATTATATTCGTACTTATACGAATAGGCGATATAGCTGTCCGACTTGCAGTAGATTATGATATTGGACTAAAGTCTCAGTGTAGCAATTCTTCCAAAGATCGTTTTTCTGAAAGAATAACAATTAGTCTATAGTCAGTAGCTTCTCTAGCGTACATGTCTGAGCAGTAATTTGATAAGGATAAGAGGTCCAACTCAAGAAAACAGATGAACTATCAGTGTCAGCGACGTGATGTGTACTACAGGTCGGAATAAGGAGTATGGTGCAGTGAATTATCGAAGTGATGTAGCATGAATGAACTGAACACCAAAAACACCATCTCGAATAGCAAATTTGCGTCAATCAAAAGAAATTCGTTAGCAGACAGCAGGATATCAAGAGGTTCGAAGAGGAGAATGAACTTTGTAAAGTACTAGATGTTGATAATGAGCAGTATAGAGGGAATCGGTAGAATTTATTCTTAAGCTGAAGTTAACTGCACTTCTTAGCACCAGAGGGATCAAAACTGGATGACGAAAACCCTAAACGCGTCTATGCCTTTTTATTGAGAAGAAAACAAAGAAGTTTCCGTGGGGGGCATCTTGTGAAGGGGTTTCAGACGCTCAGAATCCGTTTTTTAATGGTCACTAGTATCAGTCGTACGTGTTGTGCATCCATGTTAAGGTTTAGGTGGTAATATTTTTACAACAGGGTGATAAATATTATGCTCCATTATTAAAGTCTATGGATCCATTTTTTGGATAGTACGGCTGACCAGATTGTGTAACTGCTGCTCCGTTCTATCTTCGTAAGTGGCCCGGCAGTCACAAGCGATTTTTTGTGGGAAAAATTTGTCTGGGTTTTCCAAATCATTGGCATCAAGTGATCGAGTAATTTTGATAATCAAGCTTATCATTATGTGAGTTTCGAAAAGAGGTTAGGGTGGAAGGACCTTAGGCTGGAGAGCTCCTTGTATTGAGTACCCTTCGCTAGTAAACGTAACACGTTGAGGGATTTACATGTGTTGGCAGGCAGATTGATAGACAATGACGGATTTGTCAGTATAATCAATCTGGGTGGTTGAGCATGTAGGAAAAACTGAGTAGGGTTTCTGCTGTGCACATTCGTGTGAAAATATGTTGATAGGTATTGAAAAATGCATCACAAAAAGTTGGATTAAAAACAGGTACAGAGTCGTACTCAGGAGAAAACGAGAACCGGTAATCGGTGAAGATGAGATTTGACCACTGGTCGGGGTGAACTGACCGAGGTTGGTAAACTGTGGTGAATTAATTTCATACATGCAGTGGTTCGTTTCCCCTCATGAGGCTAGAAACCCAACAACCAATGTTATTTCATAAATATGTTGCGAGTCACTTTTGACTTAGCAACAGTTTAATCTTATCGATTTTTACCAAAGAGAGATAGAGGCAAAGTCGAAATTCGGAGTATCCAATTGTCTTCAACGTTGTTTGGCCAGCATCGATCGATAACGACAGTCGATGAAGCCATTACCAACGGCTGTCAAACTATAGTCGACGAGCGACAAATGAAATTTTTTGTAACGGAGGTCACGTTCAGGACTTTGATCACAAAGTCTAGTTGACTCCGGTGAGGAATGGAGTTGTTATGGTAAACGTGATGTTGGCACACTGTTGTCTAATCATCGGGTATTACTGTATTGATGATTATTTGGAGTACGGATGCACCCGTGATAAATCGTCTTATGGTGTCTTGGAAACTAAGCTTAGTAAACTATGAAAAACTGAGAGCGGTGGGTGTGTTTAACTTACTGATGTAAGGATATCCCCCACCTACTTGCGTAAGCACGTCACGAAACTAAACTGCTGTAAAACGACGTCACAGATTGTGGCGTTGTATGTGATCTTTTTGGAGATGTGGCTAGCCATATACACATAGGCTCAAAGGTCGTTAGAGAGAACACCCACGGTGCTGAGAAGAACGCTTCTTTTGAGTAATTCGATCAATTACAGGCCTTTTGTACCGTCATCTCAATGACACCAAACGATGTAGCAATTTCTTTAAGTGTTCTTCCACTCCTATTCATTCCGGCAACGCTAATCTAATTCCAAGGAGACGATTATCCTTTCAGGTCAAATTGGCACGTAGAAATACACTACTGTTGAGCGTCCCATCCATCATCGGATTGATACGACAGCCGCTGGTTTTGTTTAGGCTCGTGCTGTTTGTGCTATCAACGCCAACAGAAGAACCTGTTAAGAGAAACATGCAAATATACACCACAGCATTGTGTGCGCTGGTCAATGGTCATGTTATGTCAGTCTGAACAGCAAGAGTTTCGGTTCTAAGCTGGCAACAGCAGCACTCAGACACCTGGAGAAACGAAAGTGACTAGCAGCACAGTTGTTTCAAAACGTTTATCTTTTCAATTGGCTAGCATTTGTTTCACCTCTGCGTTCGAAACGTTAAGACGAAGAAGTACAGTGTCGTTTACTATGTCAGTAACTTGCATATGAATAACAACAATTTATTGTTAACATATATATCTTTATATAGTTTGATCAAGTTGACTTAGTAGAACAGTAAACCTGACATTTTTTAACCGGAGACTTGATTTGTAACAATCTTGGTTTTCAGATGACATTCTACTGTATCGTTGAACTTCATTATTTCTAACACTAATCAACAATTTAAAATCCTCCCTCATCATGCATCATCCACCTAGTTCTGATGCGCGAGGAGACTGTGGAAATTATAATGCACAGGTGTACTAATTACAGTGTTTGATTAGGATAAGAAATGATCAAGTCAATATTCATACAACCGAATTGTACATCTCACAAGCATTCGATCATGATCGTTCAACTACGGTTATTTATAGCATCATTAGAAAGCAAACTAACCGTCCCGGACATGTTTGTTACTAACAGTGCACTACTGTGCTTGATATTCACAACTTTGGATCAAATATTGTAAGATAAATTTGATAACAGTGAATTCAGGCTCCTGGCACTCACAGGCCATGTGTACACATGCACCCCAATAGGGGAAACCAGTAGTAAAGAACAGTTAACACTAGACAGTTAACTCACATCTAACTGTAACATTAACAAGGCTATTGTTTTGAATACGTTGCGCTCTTGTGTACATGTACTCAGTTTTTTGGAGAGATCGCACTTGTAATCACTAACACACACTATTCATTGCTCTATCAAGTAATTGTCAGGAGAAACCACCATATCCGTTAACACTGTATTCGACTGGACACAATACCTCACGTATCACGTACATTTAGAGGAGGGTTGAGAACAGTAATCGGCATGAATTCGCTCAGAGCAGTGTAGCGTTTCCGTTTGCAACAGACTTCAACTTCTTTGTATGGCTCTAGCGGTCAATCTACTCATTATCATCTTGAAATACCTGGTCATTCTTGAAGGACAGTATTCAGAATAAATAGCCGCATATTACAACTTTGTTAATCAAACCACTAACTAACCGTAAGATCATTGTGATCCTTTTTAATCGACCAGATAGCATCCCAAGCGCCGACTGTGTGACCACTATCCTGTATTTCCAGAACGTTCGTGCCATCGCTGAATTGCCCACCATTGGGCTCTTGATTTTGTACCATTTAAACCAAATATTTGTGACTATATCGTGAATCATCAGTCTGACTTCCGTGTTCAAAATGATCATAAAATTGAGTTTCTTTTTTGGTGCTGAACATGCCGAGCTGTGTGGAGTTTTGTTTAGTCAAATAGGCGACGATCACTAATCGGTCGACACCAAACAATAAGCAGTTGCTGCTAAAATGGTTGATTTCGTTGTAGGTGGATGTTCAGCTTGCGCAGACAAAAATGTGCCCCTAGGTTCAAACAGCAGCCGTTCTCTCTTCGCGTGGAGCTCCCCAATACTAATATCTATTGTTCACACTTAACTTACTGTCTGACCTGATTACGTGTGCGTTCACTAACCGGTACTTCTGGAAATCTGAGGTCCCAGTCTGTTCATTGCCCCATTGGACAATACAGTCGGATGACATCAGTTCAGACTGACAGAAAAGTACGTCATCTTAGTACTTAGTTCACCCAGCTGATGGTAAGACAGAATACATGTTGTAGAATCCGGACCGGACGGAATGTTTACCAGAGACCAATAAATTCTCAATACATAGGACGCAAAGCCAGTACGGTTAACATTTTCGTACATACAATCTGAATACTAATCTGACGCGAAAGTGAATCTTGGTCAGCTATGAGATGTGCAAGATAAGGGATGATTTAATTGTACTGCACCTTCAGTACACTTGACAATGTTTGTTTTTAAAGTATTAAAACTGAACAACACGACTGAGACGACTCGTTGAAAAGAGGATAAAATGTAATAGATTAGATCTTCTGAGCAACTTTGTTGCAAGTCACTAACTGTTTGGAGTTCACCTTCCTTAATTGTTGTGGTTGCTAGTTTGGAGGTCAACTCCCAAAGGTTGATCGGTTCCGGCCAATAAGAATGTACGACAGTTAAGTAAAGTAACTGACATGTCATTTCTCAAAATATAGATCGTTACCTTCTGGTCTAGTGGATCAGTGACTGCGTTGGCATTCCATGATCGCCTGACTTTATGTTCCACATTAATTAACTATGGGTTCTATGATGTGGCTTGAGTGTTGCTGAAGAAACCCATCAAAGTTGACGCATCCGTTTACTACTTCACTGGTTACCATTCGGACAGTTTCCAAAGTTTGAATGCAACAAAACACCTTGAATACTTTATTGTATTTGGAAATGTGTTTGTCTGGTCACATAGAAAGAGTGACCTGTTTCTGAACTAATGAAAAGAAGATTTCAGTCGAAGGATGAGGACGCATATCTTAATGAAACAACGACCGAAGCGTAGGTGAATTTCTATGGTGCAAAACACAACAAAATAGCCTGTCAGCGTGATGAAAGCATTAGCAAGAAACGAAGACTCCGGATAAAAGTGCCAGCTGCGGTGACATCAAGGTAATCCACACGAGACTATGCGATAATAGGTCTCTGCTTCAGAGAAAAGAGGTTAGAGAAAACCTCATTGTTGTTAACTTTCATGAGTTTAAGCTTCCAACCTGTAACTATTCATAACACTAACAAATTTGCAAGAGATAACGTTAGTTGAAGTGAACAAACGATTCAGTCGAAGGGAAATGAAGAAAACAACTGAATAAAACTTTCTTAATCATCCTTCTTGTTAAAATAAAACAGAACCTTCAGATATGTTGAAAATCCACGACTACGACAGGATGATAGTATGGCAACAACCAGTCGTGATTTGTCACGTGAATAACCCGAGTTGACAAAATAAGTTTCTACCGGATGAACTTGCTGAGTAAGGACACAGAAAATGAAGCAAAGTCAATAGGATTTTAATAGCATGTTTTTTTCTAGGCTCCAGGTGCAGGAAAAACGTGATCACAAAATAATGAATATTGACAACCACTGAATTCGAAAAATCAATTAACTTCTTCCATAAGAGTTTGTAATAATTCATAAAAAAAACCTGAGGAACTAATAGGGAAACAATGCATTCTATGAGTAAGAACTTGAAGGTACACAAACTTCATAATGAATGCTCAGCTGACTGGCATTTTACAATGTCCACACAAAACGTTGAACAAGTAATACGCTTCAAATTCAGGAACATGATTAGAAAACGTTAAGCCGGAAGTCGGACCTATTTTTTATGAACGAACAGAAAACTAACATCAAAATCATCGAGACAATCTGTAAAAACACTGCTCGGTAGATACGTGACTGGTGGCACGGCAAGAGTCTTCATAACACCGCTCACATGACCGGAAGTGGTAGAATGTTGACCATTCGACGATGGTTATGATTAATGATCACAAAACTGACACCGCCCTACCTTTACCGGGTATAGCTGTGAACATTAACCAGCCTCGTTTACATTAAATGGAGAAGAATCACCAGACAGTGTGTGTGGTCGTTCGGGCTTGTTTATGCAGCAGAATGTATGCTAAATCTTATCTCACAGTCGATTATCACGGCCGGTTCTGTCGATATGCTGGTCCTCGTAGGTAACCCTCTAACATTAGGTGAATTAAGTTCCGCCAGGAAACAGGTTTACAGTTCGATATATCTGAACAGCAATTCCCCGTGTTTCAACCAGTTACCGTGACCTTGAAAATGTTCACTTGTTCACGAAATCTCGTAAAGTATTCCATTCTCAAATTTTACCTCCTCACTTCACAGATGTTGCACTTTTAGTGAATGCCACAGCCAGTGATTTCGACCGGATTGGCACGACTTCTCTCATGCGCTGATTTCTATGATGTGAGACCTCCAACCCCGTCATGTGTACACAGACAATAGCACTTTCTTCAAGTCCATGAAGCACACCGTGTTAGGCGGATGTGCTCATTGCGATTTCAAAGTCTCGCCTAAGGTTTACTTCAGAACTGTACGCTAAATTTGTCTGGATGTTCTCTTGCCAACCTATAACGTAGATAGTGTCATCGAGGGATTTCTGCAAACATCAGAGTACGTTGCTTTTTCCAATAATTTCTAGTTCCATATTCATTCGGATTTATCGGTATACACCGCTCACTCTCTGCTGATGTGTACTGTGTATTTACGCTTGAGGGCTGATGGATTCTTTAATCTGACCCAAAACTGCATTCTAGGTGTAAAAAGATACCTGTAGTATTTCCGCGTATGATAAGTCAGCCTTGTCAAATGCGAGATCAGTCGCTTACTTGTCAACATGATTGCTACATGAAAGCATAGCCGGAGTTCCAGCCCTAGTCATGGGAAGGGTATGCACTAATGATGAGCTATAACAAGAACAGAAATTGAATCTGGTGATTCTTTTCGAACTGAGTTGATTGGAAAATTTATCCGAGAGGACTACTACGATCAGCTGCGAATAAAAGTTAACATCTGTAATAGTTATCATAAAGTGTCGATAACAAGGCTTACCTGTTTGCTTACAGAACATTTGGAAATGAGATCAACTCTACCATTGCTTCCTGTAAAATAGGAGTTTCACGAGAATTTTGAAGATATCAGAACAACTCAGAAATTCGAAAAACGACATTTTTCTTCAGAGCTGATGACATTGGAAGTATGGAATATGTATGCTGTATTGGAAGTAAATTTGTTCGTAAACGTCACTGAATTTTTGGCCAAGATGGACATAGTTCCGTTCCGCCTCCTTGTTTAAAGAACTTTTAAGGCAGAACTTTCTTGAAACATCGTTACAAGATACGAGTTCATGGTTAAACCTGAAGCAACCTGTCCTTGTTTTAGCTGAACTCTACATCTCATCGTTTTTCAGAGTCTGCGAGCAACCGACTGGGAAATAAACAAAGTAGCGCTTTGGTTTGCAGACTGGTTGCCTAATCTTCCAAAGTCCCCATTGTTTTCAAGAGACTTTCCCTGCAAAACTGTAGTCTGACACATCTCACAGCATTAATATTCAAGGTTATTGCTGGGTGGGTACACAACATCGCTGTAAGCTCAATTCAACTTGCAAAATTTGCAGGGTTCCCAAAAGACCGACTCACATCTTGACGCGTGTTCAACGTTATATTTTCTTGAGACTATAAAAACCGGGGTGTTCGAATGCTTTCTTGAGGTCAAAATAAGTTTGACAAACTAAATCGGTTTTATGTTTTATCTCATGATCCCTACACTCTTAACGTGTTTTGCGTTTAGGTTATAATCTACCAAACGTTTTTTTGATGAAGCGGTTTAGCACCTAGGCTGATAATAAACAGAACTGGTGTTTCACAAAGTGGTGCTGCTTCCGCGTTTCTAATTGTAGTCTGTTTCCCCGTATGTAAAGTAGAGGTCTGAAATGAAATAAGCTGAGAATGCAACTTTGGGAAACTTAGATACTTAATCACAACCATGTTGTAGTCAACAATCAACTTTTTGCGTTACTGTTCTCATCCTGATATTTACCAGGTTATTTCAAAGAATGTCGTGAGCCATCGCTTTTACTCGCTGAAGGCTGATTAAACTTACTACCAATTCTTCCGGTCTTCAGAAAATCGAGTTTAGTTACCGTGACGTGATTGTGCAAAGTATTCGAGTCTTTTCTAATTTTCGGGTTGAACCACTCCGAAAATATTCTTTCCATAATTACTCAATTTAAACTTCCGGTAATTCACTTAAACCAACATCATCTAACATCATGTTCGTGAATCTTGGCTATACGGATTATGTAAGTCCACCGTCCTTCACACTAGTATTTATTGACTATTGCAAATTATCTCTCTACAGTCAACAAAATTCAACATTTTGTCACAAAGCAAACGTACTTGCAAACACAGTGCTTCCAGAAACTTCATGTTACCTAAATTTACTCAGTTGCGTATAACATTAATTTCGTGCCAATTCATTACATAAGTTCTACATACAGAACAGTAAATATCACCTGTCCGACCGGTCTTCTTGCACAGTTGAACTGAAATATATGATGACCCGTTCTCTTGTTTTCATTGTGGCTTGAGTTTTTGCTATACATTTTCTATAGACCAGACGTTGAACGTTCGCTAAATTGCTATTAATTAGATTGCTATAACCGTTTACTTCGTAATGCCGCCGTGATTTTAGTTAGGGGAATAGGGAAATCGATTAACTTGGTTTGACTTAATTAGATACAAGCAATCATGTGTACCAAGTGCCAGGTAGGCAGGGTCTTGTGAACACGTGCATAATCGATTTTACGTACTATACATTGAAGAGAGCCTACTAACAAAACATTTTGGTGCTCATGACCATGCGCTCCGATTTTGGTCTGGATTACATGAACGATATATTGACATTATGCCTAATCGGTATTTTTGAAACAGTTATATTCCCCCACTAATTTGAACGAAGTTGTTAAACGGTGAGCATGTTAGATGGAGCGAATAAATACTCCGAACAAATCAATAAGCGTCACGGCAAACTGATATCCAGAAGCACTAAGGTTAATGGGATAGCCAAATAATCAGTATGTATTAAGCTGCCCTTCGAAGGGTTCATTGAAGCAGACATAATACAACCGAACTGCGGGTGCTTGTTTAGACACACAGGCCGCCTGTGTCTTGCATCAAGGGAGATTAGTCTGTTAACAGCAAAGCGCACTACGAATAATTTAACTGCGGTCATATAGGCAGAGCCAAGTAATCACTGATCTCAAGAATAGAGGAGTGTGAACATAAGTAGGTCCACAAATAGATATCATAACCCGACACTGTAGATATATGGGTGCCTAAACTCTCAGCACATTCGACCGAGCGACACATTCCGTCAGCTGACTACAACGAAGAACTGTCCTCAGGCTTCCTCATCACGATAGACCATCAAAACTGACGGTTCTCGAAATTTGCTGTGTCCGTTGCGACAGACGGGGTGAATCTTTTCACCATCGTGAACCTAAGATATAGTGAGTGTCACTCAGGCTGTGTTGACTGACGGTTCCCAAGTCGTATGGAAGCTAAATTGGTTATTTGGTACTAACGTGCCAATTCGAACTGCTGGCTTTCGTCATACGGCTATCTTTCTTAGTGGTTGTCTTGTCAGCACACTGCTGGTAAGTGTACGTTGACGACCAGTGATAACCCGACGTTTCTATATACGCATATGCTTGTTCACATTTTCACAGCCTCACTTCCTTGGTATTCTCCGTACCACATACGACAGATGTTCTTGTGTGGCTTCTAATCCGAGGTCATCTGATATACACTAACTCGATTAGTACAGATTCGCCTTTCGGGTAGTCCAATTTCACAGGACACACTCGTGGGCTCGTTGGAATTTGGGGTGCGCAAAATCGGACAGCCATGTTTACATACTCAATAAGCGTTTAGGTGTTAAAACACTAAAGTCAGATGCACAATTTAAACTTATTCATGCATCACCGTCTGTCACTTTTCAAACGCTCTGAATTTTTATGGAATGTTTTTCATTGTTCTCGGCCACAAATGCCTCTAGTTTCGCAGAGAGAGTTCGGTTACTGGAAGGACTGGATATTATATATCTCAGTACTAGTTTTGCGGTGATACTAGCAAAGACAGAAGGATTCAATTGATTTTTCGATAACAATTCTTCCATTTGTACAGGACAAACGGGTGTACGGTTTAGCTGATTCTAATAGACGGTATCGGCAGTGTCTTAACCTGGGGAGATTTAATCATATCAGAGGACTTGTAGTTGGCAGATGTGTTGGAGAATTCAACGGAGTATCGACTTTTCGAGTTCAGACACGTGAAAATCCTATCTAACCCTATTTCTTCCAAGTGTTTACCCTTGTATATTTCATCTCTCTTGTTTCTGAAAGTTAATTGATTCTTGAAATAGGTGTTTTAGTTTTACCATTCCAGTTTGATGGTTGGACAAATATCCAATCCCCTACCATTGCAATTTGTTCAATTAGTGTGCGCATAGCCCATTTTGGGACTGAACTCATTTTCGTTGCATTGAATCGCTTGACTGCTCAGAAGAACTTCGTTAGGTATGAATGTCGTAGTATATGTTTAGAGCCAATCTTTAGCCTGTTCGGCATTATTCGTTTCCTGGAAACGATCTGTCGAGTAAAACTATTGAGATTGTCTACCTATTCGCTTTGGTAATTTGTCCAAGATTACCGTGGAACTTTGACCCAATCTTGTTTTGGTTAGTTGAGTTCGTTGGTTTCTCGACACGCGTTGCTCAATGTCTTCGGTAAAGACCGTACACAGGATCATTACTGATACCCATCACAACTCTGAAATAAATTGTTGTACTGACAGTCAGACAATGCAATCGAATTTTTGCGAACTGGAACTAACCTTTAACAATTTTTGTGGAAGTAATTTCAACCAAACAGTAGTGCCCACGATTTTTTGTTCGTGTGAACTGGGCATAGTCCGCAATCGACAACTAGTTTGCGAAGTTCACTTCTGCGGTATACGTTTGAGAAAAGTAGTTATGTATCTATGGCATGGTTGATCTCATTTGAATTTGCTGTATAATTGCACTTTGCTCTTACACAAGTTTTTCCTATAAAAGCTATATATTTGGCCTTTCAAAGAATATAATTGAAAATGAGCTTGCTCGTCGTTCCACTTTCTTCTAAAAAAAATAGTTTTTCTCAAGTTTCTCATTTATCACTAATTGAACGGACTGTCTAAACAGCTTGTGACGAAGTCAGTTCCGCACTTATACGATTGATTACGTCAACGCCTTTTAGATGCGAGGATCTCTTTTATAAAATTATCTCCCAAACATTCCCGAAAATGTCTATTAATTTGGTCTAATTGCATCGTCCAGTTCAAACGGAATGTTTTATGCAAACACAAAAATCATTATCAAGTAAATCCTTGGTTAAGCCACAACGAGTTAAAAACCAAAGAGTTATCGGTTTCGCAACATTTCGACCCTCTCGGAGAGCCTTTATCAAGCGATTTAAATCAGAAAATTCACATTGTACAAGCTTCAAATGAGGTAGTCATCACCTCACACGTGTATGTGTGTTTAACACGCGGTGTGTGGACAATCCTTGGTTTTTAACTCGTTGTGGCTTAACCAAGGATTTACTTGATAATGAACGTCAGCACAACGCACAATATATTTTCGCATATCCGTTCTGTGTGCGGTTCGGATGTACTGACAAAAATCATATTCTTAGGAAAATATTTTGACTGGAATTGAAATCGTGTAAGAAATCAGCCCCATGACACAACACCAAATTGGTAAACAGCGATTAAACCTCATCTGTGGACTCAGTGAATTCTGCTTCAAAGGTTCTGTCCATTCCAGAAAGCTTTGAAAGCCATAGGAGAATACAACTGACAAACTGGTCTGAAAATGTCCACTAACCAACACACACTTTTATGATATACCGAGTTTTCCATGAATAACATTAGCTACATTATAGTGTCTGGCATGTGGGTTTTTGGTAAACTTTCTTCACCCCTACATCTGTATTTGCTTTCGCTTAAAATTTCTGTGCTAGATGTTGGAAGTATGCTCATGTAACATCAGTCGTTTTGATGTCCTTCACATCTGTTTCCCAGTCAGAATGTTGTTACCGAGACTGGTATCCGGTTGGAATTTTTATGTACCAAAGACAATTTCGTCTTTCTTTCTTCATTATGAGAACGTCAAAACTACATTTGAGCATCATGGTTGCTCTGTATTGTTAAAATGATTATAAGTAATTAAACAAATTCACGTGTGTCATCAAACGACTTGACAGGACACATTTCCGCGTTGTCCACTGAGACAGGAGTAAGTTCCTTCATCTGATCATAAAGATTATCAAAATGAACATCGGTATGTGATATGTCTGTTTATTTCGGTGGCGTCTTAAGAGTTAAGCATAGTAAACGTATATCTAGTCGTACCTTGGTGATCTGAACAGACGAGAGATTATAAGTGTCTTTCCAATTATCAGTGAGAAAAGCTAACGCCTCCTGCCCACGAGGGCGCGAGCGAATTCTATAAGCTTCGTTCTCGATTTCTGGAATGCGGTTCATATTGACTTTTCAGAATTGATCCGGCAAACCGAAGACAATAATGCTCACTAAACTTCCAGAGTATTTTTAGGTCTCGAAAGTTTTGTTCAAATTTTCCCTATAAACATTACTTTGAGGAATATTAATGCATTCAAGATACACACTGGCCATTAGACTGCTCTTTAAAGACCACCAAGAAGAATACGCCATCAACCAATCCAACAGCACACAGTCCTCTTAGGATTCTATCGGTCCTCTCTCAGTCGTTGTTGCGAAACCGACCGAAAACAATAGTTTCACCCCGGAAAGAGTGCACACAATGCTACGACTACTTGGTTCCGTCCATCGTCTCAGTCAGAACAGATAGGAAATAGGTTATAAGGAGTTAACGGTTCGTTTTACTATAGAAACCAGTCACTTTTATATATACCACAGATAAAAACGACAAGGGAAAAGACCAACCAAACAGTTTCAAACTCTGATCTGGTAGTGATGTGATCAGTTCCATGTGCCCATTACCAGTTTAACGTTTTGAATACACTTCTCCCACAAAATGTGGGGTGCGTGAGAAGGTGCGAATCGGCAAAACTAAATTTAGTCTTACCGGGTTGAATCATCTAAGAGTCGTTGGGAAAACGTGAGGTGCAGTGCAAAACAGTTCATTATATCACAGTCTAGCCTGGTAGCAAATTGTTATTTGATAATCTTCACTACTCGTATAGCTACTTTTTCAGGGGTTAACGGCAACAAGAGTGAAAATTACAACTTATAAGAGTACTTTTAAAAAAACTACAGGGTAGCTTTTTATGCTGCGGTGACCAAGTATTCAGCCAATAAGTTTGCGGTCAAACACGATACTCAACAAATGCCTCATGAATTGCGTTTTCAGTTGTGTACGAGGAATCGTTCTGATGAATTACTAGATGGAATTTGGAGTAGAATTAGCGAGAAGCAATGTGCAATAAGCTAAGAGAACTTAAAACAGTTCTACACTACTTTCCTAATTAGTGTCAACTTGACTTTCTATTCAGGAAACTGCAATATCTGTCTAGCCGCATTTACATGTAGATATGCCGGAGTGCATGTTGTGTGTAGAAGACGGTTAGGCGTTCGATTCGTCTATTTCATACTCAAAAGTGTGTTCAGTTCCACATTTTCCTCCGTAAATTCTTTTTTTCTCCATTGCATTCGTTAACTGTGGTTCATATTTCAAAATTCTGAAACAGTCTTTGACAGCAAAAGTTTACCGGTCAACTCATTGAAGGTGTACCCTTTCACGCTTAAATGAGCATCGCGTCGAACTCTACACCTCCTTAAATTCTACAGTTCCAGTTTACACTTTACTACACTCTTACAAAGACTTTGTCCACCAAGTCTTTCTGCACCATCTGCGCGTTCACATTAATAGTGGTGTGCACGATTTTCCGTTTGTCTGACCTCCTCTTGGCCATGCGTAAAAGAAACCCAGGAGTACTTCTGAACCAACGGGCCATTATGACTGGCTCCATTGTAGTTTGGACTGAACAGACAAAACTAGTGTGGACAAATTTTGGACCAACAACTATTCACCTTACGCTTCGAAGTTCTTATCCGTCTAGTGACCAGTCGTATGATAACATAATCTGCTGTGATGAGTAATGAGTAATTACTGCACGTCTCATTTTTACTTCACTTGTGTAACTGGTAACAGTTCCGTCGGTTTATCATTTTGTACTGGCTGCAATCACAAGACATGAAATGGTGATTACAGCAAATCACGACGTTCGCTCTTCAAACAAAATTTTACGGTCAGTTTCCTCCGCTCGGGGACTCATCAAACAAGGGTTGTCAAACTGTGATAATTTTCCGTGAAATTATATACCAAACACAGCTACTGGGCCCACCGTTCAACGTTCTCCTGCGGAACTCACAACTTGTGTTCTCAAATACAGCGTTGATTTATCTCGTCGAGTCTATCAATCCATCAATCTCCGATCACATCTAAGAACGAAATACTATTTGTCCAACACTATCACAGAGTCGCGAAATCGTTTAAGTACAATCATTAAATGTTCACGTGACAAAGTCTTAAACTCATAATGAACAATTACTGATGTTAGATGAAAATGAGAATAAAGTCCGAAGAAAGTGCACTGCGTTCGTTACGCAGGTAATAATTGCATATCACACCAGACGTAATCGATAATACCAATTAACAATTTCTGCAATTTCCGTATTGTAACAAAAAGACAAATAATTGATTCGTGGTTTAAAAATAACAGTAATCGATTGTAACGTTGTTAATCCCGTGACCACTTCGTGAGCCTCTGCTGGCTCGTTGCAAGTCAGTAGCAAAATATTACTAATCAGATTGGTGAAGCCGTATTTCAGGTATCATGGGTCCTTATTATAATTCGTTTGACACCATCCAAAATATGTTTAACTGCGTCACACTCAACCACCAAAATAATCAGAATTATTAGCCAAAACTTGGCAAAATCCACCACGTAGACACCATACGAAATACCGGAAGGAATTAAAACGCAATATACATGTAAACATTGGTGATGGTTTAGTATTAACAAGCTGATGGGAAACTCTGGTATTCATTACTGTCCGTCTTTTGTTTCGGCCAAATCATCTGAATGGAGAAAACGTTCGTCCCCCTTGTCAATTTGAACATCATACAGCACGTACGAATTATCAAAAATTGATTCAGTTCTCACAATTTATTCACCTACGGAGATATAACAAATGGAAACTGAACTGTTCACTGGAAAGCCGACGAGTAATCACTGATGACTACCTAAGTCTGTCCAATTACGACAACCACAGCGGATTCAGTGTATCCGATAAGTTCTTTCAGGCATATAAATATATGTGAGGGGTAGTTGACCAAGTGCCAATGAAACCGAATCTTTGAGCTCAGTTTTTTGTCGTGACCCAATGAAAACTAAAAACACTTTGACCGCATGTTTAGCCTGATCCACAGGTTTTGTGAATGATGAGATCGAGTTTTGGCCTGGTTGATCTACGAAATAACGCAACAAGTTTGGTAGATGCTCCTTGGGCAAGCTTCCAGACCTTGGCAGTGTATATGCTGATCAACAAACTGAAACACTGATCAATTCGGAGAAAACAATCAAATTTTGTTACTGATGGCATTGATATGCTTCTGTTGTTTTCACTGAGATGCATATATGTGACAGAATAAACCCAGTTTAAGGTGGGATTCTAGCTGTAACATAAGTTTTTCATACCTGTATAAGACAACCCAGTAAACACTTTTCCGCAATGTGGGTTTGATCACCTTGTGAAAGTAACTATGAGTGCAAAATTAGGTGAATACACCAGAACAGTAGTTTCTGTACAAACAACATTCACTAGCTCCGGTTTCGTTTCCTGTAGATTCTGCCGTATATATTTCCGTAACTTTGTAAACCAGTGTTATAAATAGGCAGCGTTTGTGCATTTTTAGATGTAAGTCAACAAAATCGAGGCACTGTTTCGTTTACATTCTATCATATTTTTGAATTATTTCAGAGTTTTAGTTCACATGTGAAACGCAATGTACATCTTCATTCCTTCTAGGGAACACAAAGCACAGGGAGCCTCTGGAGCGAAAGCCAATGAATTTGCTTGATTCATCACAATGACCGAAACAGTGACCACTCCAAATGAGTTTCAAACGCGAGTGCACGGATTTTTGGACTGATGCTATTGAATCAAAACTTGTCAGTGCGACCAGTTTCCTCGTGCCGTTGTCAGAAACAATCCAAACAGGACTACCGTTGAAAAGGTCAGAAACTTCGGATTTTAAAAGAAGGTTAACGGTCAGGTTGCTGTCTAAAGAAAAGTGTATATCGTACAAAATATTTCCATATCATGTCCAAAAGCGGTCGTTTTTCGTCACTAACTATTTGACGGTTAATTGTTCCAGTGTTGTCACGCTATATGATATCGACCACTTTCTATTCATTCGTTAAATACTTTGTATAACTCACCGTGATCACACTTTGTCTGCTGAACAGGCACACTTTGCCTGAATCTTCCAGATACGTACACATTTCATGCTAGAACCACTCTTCGTTGGAAAGGTCATCAGATCGCACTACCACGCGACAATCAAGCACCCCGCATAGTCGACATACGGCTGCTGTATTGGAGTTTTTGATACGCCAAGGGCCTCAGACGAATTTAGCCGGACAGGTTCCCAACTTGCCATGTTACAAAGTATACATTCAAGAATTTCGGTGTTGTAAAAGGCTGATCTCAGAGAAGAATACATGTATAAGACTGAGCAGACAAATTTCCACACGCACACTTGATTGACAATCGAAGGGACTGGGGTTTATATAAGTAAACAAGAGTGACTATAAAATATGCCTTAACAGAAGTATTGAACAAACTGTGGTCGGCGCACTTCGCTCCGTCTGTCAGCGTCGTGCAATGAGGATAACTTCAAGTTGTGAAGTCGACCAGAGGAAGCATGTCCAAATAGTTTTTCCTAAAGAATAACTGACGTAGCGGTTTAAACTTCAGGTTAGATTCATTTTCGTAACCTTACTGGTTAGTGCACGTAACACAAACGCATTCAAGTTGAATTCTGGCATGTAACAGTTCCAGATGAGTTGACTGATAATTCATGCACCGTGAGCTCCATTGAAATCGGTGGTACAGTCTGTAGGAATGTGAAAATCGTATAATGTGATTTCGATTACAACACTCCCGAGGAAGGCCACCCGAGGTGGTTGAAACGTAAAGTATTACAACTTGTTCCTAACGTTGTGTTATTATCAATCTGTTTATCAATATCGTATAACGTTTCGTTTTTTGTAAATTGCTGTAACAAGAAGTTTTGATAACAACGAACTGGTGGACAGAGTTTGTTTTATGGGTCTAATAATCAAGCTAGTTACAATACAATTAGTGTGAAAACAGTTGCCAGGGTGGGCAGGATAATCAGGCAGTATAGATTATGAGCCAAATATCTGTTAGGAATTACGCAATCATTTTTTCAAAATGTGAGTCCCATTGATTATAGGACGAAGAAGACTAAGTGTCCGCACAAACTTCTTCTGAGGGCAGAGGTCAGGGTTGCACAGTCAAACACTGATGACCTCGGAACCGGTCAGCATATCGAATTCCAGTATTTTGGATCGATTACTCGGCATTCGATGAACAGTGTGCAAGGCGTGTTTCTTACTGACAGAGCCGGCTAAATAGGGAACAGTCGCGCTCGAAACCGTTTTAACCACACCACTGCTCAACCGTGCAGCATGATGTTCACGCGCTCAATCAGGCAATCGCCTTGTAGTACGAACAATCTATGAGCAATTTGTTGACCGATTTTCTTGCTTACCCTGGTTATTGTATCCATATTTAAGGTGTTATAATCAGCCGGACGATCAAACAGAGAGGACGCAAGTCAGGTTTATCAAATTGTTGCTCTCACAACATCAACTGGTGGTTCCGAACGAGTTAAACAAGAAGTGTGAATTTGATTGGTGTCATGCAGAGACTGGAACGAGAATCGATGGAATGATTGTTGTAAACCAAATGTCAGTGGACATTAGCGAACGCTGTCCAGGCGTGCGCGAGTGCATCTCCAGACACTATCGTCCTATTAAACATTGTGTAGCAATACGTATACTGAATATAATTATAATAGTATGAAAAGGCGAACGAAAGACAAAGTCTTCGGGGTTGACTGCAGTCTATTTCCCCCGCGGAATCTGGACTTACTTTAGACAGTTCCAAAAAATCATCTTCGAACTTTAAATGAATCAGTCAAAATTGGCTATGAGTATGAAACTTCTTTGGACAATAAACTCCTAGCTGCTCAACAAGTTTGGAAAGTTGTGTGAGGATTCACACAACCGGTTTGAGGGTGAAATGAGTAAAAAATATCTCTGTGGTTCTGGATTATTACAAACAACAAAACCACAGCTACACTGATTAGTAAATTTAACATAACCTATAGAACATCCCAATATACTTTTTCAGTAAATTTTAATCCTGTTAGTTGTCTATAAACTCTAGTTACGTAACCATTTTGTATGGACGTATAATAAAAAGGTGAAAACAATAGGCGTACTGAAATCAATACCAAAAGACTGCCAGGTACAAAACAGAAATGAGTGAACAATTCGGTAATTTTCGAAAAAACAGATAAACGGACATCATTAACTACAGATCGTACGCCTCAAAATTCTGTTCACTTAGTCAAACACAATCGATAGGTTAGATCTGGTAAGGGAATCTGGTGATTAACAGTATGAGAAATTCGCATAATTCTATTGAGAACGAAAAGGTGCTAGATTTATCAAAGAGGCAAATCTTGTTTTCTGATGTCGGTTCATTGTCTACGGACAGTCCACGTGTAGATTATCCGTGAAAGTCACGTGACGATAGAAAGTAGGACGACTTTTACACAGCTATAAGTTCACTTATGGTTGTCCTGTTAATCCTGCTGGCAAAAGGATGAGGTGCTTATGTTGCCATCAGCAAATCAATTGGTAAGCGTTGTCTTTATTGTACAAGCAGGTTTTTCCTAATCGGCTCATGTTGCGACTTACTAACGCCACCGATAAGCATCAGAGTCATCTTAATGATAGGTAATGTAGCAGATTGAGTAGGTTTAGAAGAAGCCCACATGCGGAAAGCCAGGAATTCGGATGAATTGGAACCCACGACACAGACAGCATGCCCAAACACAACAGGTGGTCTAATAGCTGAGCTACGAAACCACGCCGCAAAAATTAGTAGCAGTACAACGCCATTGTTCCCTGATGATATTTCTGGATTCCGACGTGAACCGATCGAGAAATCCTGCTTAGACAGACAGCCTTCTGGATCACTTAGTATATTCAGTGTGAGACACTGTGGTGAGCGTGAAATTTCTGATCATCCTGCTTGGATTAGTAGCTCAGCTGTTAGGCCACTTGTAGTGTGCTGTCGCTAGTTCGATTCCATCCGAGTTCCAAATTTTTGCTGCTCTCTCTCTTTCAGTTTATCAAAAGCTTGGAAAAACACTTAGCAGTAGTACAGTATGGGAGGTTCTGCCTGTCGGTTGACTTGAACCTCGAAAAGCAAGACAGGTCGACGCGTTGTGATATATAATTACAGCAAATTGACAGGCAGTCGAATGCAGCTACGGGGACTCTGAGGAACTAAGTAAAATGTTGTTAGGGTTTTGAGGAGTGTTCTGCAGGGAATGGCTGTCTAGACATATTGTGCTGCAGAGAGAGCAAAAGAATGTTGACTGCGACAGAGCTACTCCTCTTGTATGTAGATCGTATTTCTTGAGAACACTCCGGCAAGGATTGAATTCTGATGGTTTGAGTTGAATCCATGGAAAGAAGAGAAAACAAGGAACGTAAAGCTATGAGTAAGTTGTGGTGACAAGACGACATGACTGGGTAGAAAGTGCTCATTTATACTGTGTGGTGAACTTGTAAACACGTAATATAGAAAAACAATGTGTAGCGAACAAGCTCGTTTTCAGTGATCCATCATCAGGCTAAATACATCACATTTATTTCACACATTTCACAGAGAGAAAACGTTAGGGGAGTAAACGGGGGACGTGTGGTTGATGAGGTCAATCAGTTCAATGTCACAATGCAATCAAGTACCCACTTGATTAATGCGTGTTGGCAGGCTAATCGGGTGGGGGGGTTGGCCAGAGCAAATCCAGAGCCTGAACGAAACGTTTCTGTGTGGGTTATACATTCGGATCCCAATAGCCTCAGCTGTAGGCAGAATCCTACTCCTCACCGCTCTCGATCGGATGGCCTTAACTCGGTAGATTGGACGAAATGTGATTTGAATCCACCAGGTGTGATAGTATGGCACTACAGACAGACTTCGTTATACCACTGTTTAGCCAAGCTGAATGGTGTTCTCGGATCCGTTCCGATAAGCGTCCAGTCGTGCGGTTAACATAACTGGTACCACTGGAACAAGTAGATGAGTAGACATTTCCATGGCGAAATTAGAAAACAAACAGTTGATTACAACAATTCGCCAATGCAATTTTTATAAGAGGTATGTTGACGACATCCTTTGCGTTCTCGATAATAACGTAGACCCAACTGACATCTTGGCAACATTCAACTGCGCGCACCAAAATTTACAATTTTCAAGTGGGTACTTGATTGCATTGTGACACTGAACTGATTGACCTAGTCAACCACACGTACCCCGTTTACTCCCCTAACGTTTTCTTTCTGTGAAATGTGTGATACAAATGTGATGTATTTAGCCTGATGATGAATCACTGAAAACGAACTTGTTTGCTACACATTGTTTTTCATGACTACACTGGGAATTTTTACGACAGACATGATACAGACTATAGTTAAGTATGCTACAATTCGAGACGATACGTACACTGTATAAAATAGCCAAAAGACCGTCTGTAGCTGTGCAGCATATTGGTAAAATTTGGGTTAGAATTTTGTGCTCTTGTATAAACGTGTGGAATCCCAAAATATCATGTGTGTAGTAGGTATTTCCAGTACTTGAACAGCATCAGACAATCAGCAGTCAGCGAAGGTGCAAAAGAATAGTAAACAACTATGTGTAAATTCTTCACGGTCACTTCTGTGAACCAAAATTTCCACACAAGTAGAAAACATGTTGTCTATTCCTATTCAAATTCAAAGTGTACTTGTTTGCACATTACTGACTAGGATTGTTCGGATCTTAATGCACGTTTTGTGTGATTTCTGCACGGTAGCCTTTTTCAAGTCACCCTTTTTCAAAACAGTCCCTCGTAGTTTTAAAGTTACCTTTCAATTATGGTTCGTTTTCCCTCTAAGGGATTTAGACCAGGGTTACATGTATGCCAAATTTAACACTGAATATGGTAATGCGATATCGCCGGCATAAAATGCTGATGTTACTCTGAGGTCAACTGTCATCACTCCAGCTGTTCCTTCAAAGGAAACCCAAACCCAAATCGTGAAAGAGAGATCGCTATATTTCACGCAGTCAGTAGGTACTGTTTTGTTTTCGAAGGTGTGTCACCAGAAGGACCGCTCACATGGATTTTGGGAATAGCTGTTTTGATCTCGTTGAATAAGGTCATGATTGTTGCATAAGATGTCGGCTCGAGCAACACATGAAATGATAAGTAAATGAGTAAACTAATGGTAGCGTACTGGTGAGACAGTAGAGTTTATCTAGTCAACATCCATAACTAGGTTTTAGAAGATAGCGCGAAATTTTCAAATATTCCACATTTTCAGCGTACGAAGAAACGAAACTGGCGGTCAGTTGGGGGTCTGACTAGCAGCAAGCAGATCGGTCACTCCTTTGAGTGTCACTATCATGGTGGGCCTACACAAACCGCTACAGGTACCGTCTACTCGTTCTTGTTCTATTCAGCTGTGCGATATTCACAGAATGTTATGGCTGACTGTATTAAGAAGAGTGGTGTGCCAGTTGTGATAGTTGTTCACAACAGTCGTTAACTGAATCATGTGAATCAAAGCGGTGGAGTTACTTGCCTGCCCATACTTTGTACACGAGTGGATGTCTCACGCAGGTTATGACCCTAATCGTAAACGGAAGGATGACCAAGAAACACGCGGGGCATATCATACTAGCTTTGGGCGAGAAAGATTAGCTGAACCGGACAGTGACGTGTGAGTTTCTGCCGGCCATGCATATGAAATAGCCAACACACCGTTAAAGAAGACAGTTGTGTCATACCAACCCACATAACACACAACCTTGTTTACCACCGCATTGAAACATTACTCTTGGCGGCCGCAAGAGAATGAATGCCAGTGCATGCCTTAGTGTGTGTTCATTTGTTCACTGCATGTCTACAAATTTACCTCCAATGATCAAAATTGATTATTGTTACCCTCGTTCTAACAGCCGCGCCTACGCTCTTATTCACCCAGTTTCAGCTGTCCCTGCCAACCGTGTTTGTGGTTAGCAGATGTGACTGACGTGGGCGGATTTACATGAATAACATAAAGGATAGTAAGAGATTCGACATTAAACGAGAGTTAGCATGTTACCGAGTGACACACAAAACAAATTCTCAGCTGATGAAACAAACGTTACATTTGAATCAACCAACGCTAAGCGAAGTGATGATCTGAACATAGTTTTCTGGTGGCCGCAGTACTCAGCATTAGCTGTTTTTGAGCACAAGAACGTAACGTAGGATTCCACAAACTGTCTGTCTATTTCTCAGTTAACAACAAGGAAATCATCTAAGATTCATTCTCGTAATATTAAAGAATGTGTGCTGTGTGACTAGTTCTCAGTGCCTCATTCAAGTAGTAGTGCTGTAGTCGGTTTATAGCGACTTATTTTGATTCTGTTCAATTACACGGTCATTTCTCACGGGTTATGCAACCTATCAACATCAGTACATCTAAGCGTGTACATCTTCATAGGGACGGAATTTACCATTTTAACAAGTGTGCAGACGAAGGATCCGAATGTAACAACACAGTAAGCCTGAACATCATTCACATTTAATGGCAGACTTTGTATTCAGGTAGACTTTTGAGTTAGCCTCTTTCAAAAAGAAACACTAGACTCGAGTTTTGCTCTCGTTAAAGCGCGCAATTAGTGGATATCAGTAGTACCGAATATTAGGTTAATGGTGCAGTGGTCAACACGGTTGCCTATGGAAGCGTGGTCGGAATTCGAATCCCGGCCGTGGCAAAGATATACACTACTGACGAGTTCTAATGAGAGCGAAACTCGAGTCTATTGGTTCTTTTCGAAAGAGGCTGGTTGGAAGTTCTATCTGAATGCGAAGGATGCGACCAAATGTGAGTGATGTACAACATGAACTTAACCAAATCCCCGATTACTCGCCAGTAGAGTGAGCTTGAATAGTTTTAGCCAGTACTGCAGTTAGTCGTTGGCCGCTGTGTTCGTCTCGGACACTCCGGATTTCAAAGACAAGTAAACCTAGTTACCGCAATGCTAGTAGCAACGCAGTCATTACGGCAAACTTTAAGACGAACATCAACTAGTCAATTTGACGAGGAATATAGCATTCCTTGGCACCAAACCGTCTGTTCCGATCCAGGACTGTGATCGTCGTTAAGATGTCCACCAAGGCTCTCAAACAAATACGATTTCGATAATTCAGTGTAAACAAAACGCGTATCATCCGGCTACTAGAACATGGAAGGTGGATTGAGTCAGACTCGTATGAACTCACGCAATAGCGTCCGGGTTCTTGAAAAGTTTAGATATGAATGATCAGCATTCAATAGGCTTGTGAAATCACTAGTGGACCGGTAATGATCGTGGAAGGTCATCGAACTAGGCGCGACAGACACTGCTCACTTCGAGAGTGGTTAGGACAAAAAGCACGAATGAATTTTTCAGCCGGACAAGTAAACCCATAACAGTACTGTATGAGGCATCCGCCTCACCAATAAACGCTGATCAACGTTCAGCTAGGATGCATTGCAAGTTAGACATAGTGAAAACTAATTTGCTCTTTGATAATGACTAGTTCTATCAAATCTAGTACTTGGCTGAAAATGGATTGACTCCGATGTCTATCTGATTACAAAAAACTCGATCGTTTGTAAGTATTAACATTTTCCCGTTCAATCCCCTTATCACCTATCAAAAATCTGTTTTAGTATAAATTTGAACACTGAAACAATAAGTTTATCCCGATTATTTTTCTGATAACAAAACTGAAAAAGTGTGACAAGTGGCATCCTTTTCGGTTTAGCCTGTAACAGTGACATAAACCAAGGGATGCTTGCGCTTAAACGTGACCAAAAATGGTTTGTTCTGCACCACTTGCGACTTTACTCACACACTAAATATCCAGGTTAAACAAGGAGGTATAAAACAATAGGGGGTGTAAGTGAGGCCTATGTGTTCAGTTAGGTAAAGTTCTTTAAGCAAATGATTGAATAGCACGAAGCTTAAATATGAGTACATCTTAGTGCACACTCACGTTTAGATGGGAAGAGAACACACAAAATATTCACCATACAGTACACGAACGGGACCAAACAAAGATTCTTGTAACGAGGGAGTGGATGAATCCCAAACGACGGTAGTCGTTGGTCGATGTGAACAAGAAAAATGGATAAGATTCACGTAAACTAATTGAGTGTAACGTGTTCGTTATCCTATACTCGATGATGTACTATGAGTACGTTGATGACCTAGTAAACCGAGGTGGCCAACGCATTGGTGGTCGCACAAATCGCAGCGCCATATAGCCATGTCACTACGACCTACGGTTCCCCTGCGTACCCTGCTCTTTTGCGTTCGGCCGCGTAATTGCTACTTAGTGAACTTGCAGAGGCCCATCAGGATCCTATTTCTCCACAACATCCGGTTCAACGCTAACTTTTCTCACTATCTAACACTTGGAAGACTTACCTAGATAACATCCTGATAACTCCGCTTTTGATCACCAGGAATTTGTACATCTGATTTCTTTTCTGTATACAACAGCTCCTTCGGAATACGGTCATCGTTCATCCTACCGACGTGATCTAGCCGATAAAGCTAATTCAACGTCAGCATGGCTTATATCCCGTTCTTGTCCACTCGTCGAAATACCTCCTTGTTTGGAACCATGTCCGACCAACGAAAACCAAAATGTGTCTTGGACACTGCAGGTGTTGAAAGAGCTCAGATACCACAAGTTCAGTTGGTGTGGTGTACAAGTTTTACTGTCGTACAGCAGCATAAGAAGCACAATTGAGCGGTGGACACAGAGCTTAGTGTCCATCTTCAGGCTGCGGTTCTTCCAGATACGTCCTCCAATACGTTCGTAAACAACAATAGCCTTCGCTGCACCAGCTCTTAGCTTGCGGTCCACGGCAAACCTGTGGACTGCTCAAGTAGTATAAATTCGCACAGCTGTCGAAAACTTCTTCGCCGATGCAAATTTCATGCACAGAAACAGGAAGAGCACCTCCGCTTGGAGAGGGATGAAGGAAAGAAAATGTTTTACTTGTGTTGCTATTTAATCCAAACTTAACTGTCGCGGCCAGCCGCTGAAGTTCGTCTTCATTGTGTGCTAACAGCTCGCTCTCATTTGCGAACGGAAACACATTTCCATTCGTCCGGTATACAAACTCAATGTCATCGTCCGTCAAATAAAAAATCCTGAAAAGCAGCTGTTAGCGTGACAATTATACACAAAGTGGATAGGGAGCTAGGACACAACCATAATTCAGATCAGTGACAATGTCAAAATCGTCGAAGGTCGATCCACACGATTGTACCTTCGCCTTCATGCCCACAAGTGACATTCTGATCAAACTGAAGAACTTACGCGGAGAATCAAACTTACCGAACACCGTCCACGACACCTCTTGGCTCACGGAATCAAAGGCTTTGGTGAATTCCACGAACGGAGCATGCAGAGTCTGGTTGCACTCCAGGCACATCTCCTAAATCTGTTGAGCAGCAGACACCGGGTCGATCATGCTCCGATTCACCCAGAATCCACGATGCTCGCTCAAAATATCGACATTTAACGCGTTGGCATCCAGTCGGTTCAGGAGGATTCTTGCGAAAAAGCATTGTATACGAGGCTAAGCAGACTACTGCTCTGATTGCTGTCGAAGAATTTCTCAACAATCTTGTTTTCATACAAAAGAAGGATAAAGACATTCTTGAACTACTGTGGCATTATTTCCCGCTCCTAAAAGCAGTGAACCAGCTGGAGTAAAGCGCATTCCAACGCCAGTTGGTCATTTTCCAGGATTTTGCCTGGCCTTCTATACTAGCCCGTGGCCTTTTCATTGCTCAGTTGTCTAATCGCTCTCTGCACATGTGGTGAATCCAAGGTGAGAGCTGATGAAGATTTGACGGTCTGATGCGGCGGGACGGTTTACTAAGCTACCGAAATGTTCGCGCCGGACTTTAATGATGTTCAGTGACTGCGTGCACGAACGGCCAGTGTCCACGTCAATAACTGCTCTGGTAAACTAGATGAGTGAACCGAAAATCGCCCCAAGCGAATTTTAGAACCGCTTGTTTAGTCGACGAACGGTATAACCCTGCACCCGCTCACCTTGTTTTCTTCACCAGTTGTCCTCGATTCTACGAACATGTCCGGCCAGTTGACAGCGAGTGTTTCGGGATGTCACTTTCTTGTCTTTCTTGTCAAGATCTATTATGAAAACAGCAAAAGCCACATTCTTCTCTTATACCAAGCGTTCTTGTTGTTGAACCATTTTTGACATTTCTGGCGTTCGACACCGATCGTTTCGCTGTCTGCTGCAATGATCTGTTCTTTAAGCGGCTGTCATATCCCCGGGGGTGGTCGCTGAGAGAGCGTTTTTCAGACGAGCGGGAACTGCACGTAGAGAAGCGGACTGTCTCACAGTCCTCCGGTCGTCTGACATCCAGCCTATATTTCGAGCTATGTTCGGCGCCGCACATCATTCACACCATAGGCACTTCGCGATTTTTGCGCCGCCTCACAATGACGTAATCAAGCAAACGATGACGACCGCTTCGTGGGTGTATCCACGTCGTGGTGTTTCTCACAACCGGCTGGAAATCGGTGCTTGTGATTGTCATCTCGTGACTGACAGGTTAGTGGAGCAGATGATAGCCGTTCTCGTTGACTGGACCAATGCTGCATGGTCTGAGAATCCCCGACCAGGCTACTGAGTCGCGTCCAACTCAAACTTTCAGATTAACCAGAACAAACAGTAATTCATTCACTGGTGTCTCTCGGATTGTGGCGAACGGCTTATCACAGAGCTGATGCTTCGCATCATTCGTGTGACATACAGTTGGACCATAAACAATGAGAAATGTGATACGCTTACCTCGACCGAGGCGCAGGGGTAACGACAGGATCTGCGGGCTGATTCTGTTCTGTTCATCTACTGTCAAAGCATTGATATCATCAGCGACTGCGAAACAGACACTATGCTGCCGAGCACCGTCTGCCGGTAAGCTATCCAGTAGAAGGTGTACTCAGCACCTGCTTCTCAGAACTGCTACGATGATGCCATAGCGGCTCAATTCTTTGGTGATCAGTGGGGTTCGGCGTTCTCGGCGTCCTGTGATGTTGCATAGATCCAGTAGCATGCACACATTCCATTTCCCAAAGGAGAGCGTTTTGCGTCCCCGGACGTCTCTCCGGTTAGACGGCGTATTGCTGAGACTCAAGCGAGCATTGTCTGCTCCAGTATTCACACTGGCAAGGTCGCTGAGGGAAGGATAATTGGGAGAGGAAGCCGGTTTGGTAGTGGCATATTTTCGCCTGTCCACGCTGACATGTGTGACAGACAGGGCTACCCGGTCTGTGTTGTGCGATGGCCGATGGTATTCGGTTTACGTTGTGTACTCACGGTTTACTTGAACTTTTGATATTGTCGGGGCTCACATACCTAGATATGACAGCGATTAGTACCCTCAACTGAAGCCTTTGGCTCAGAAGCTTGTACCGCGAGGCAGCGGACAACACACACACACACACACAACTCAATCACTGACTGCCACCGACAACCGAATTGCACTAGGCACACACATGCTCAAGACCCACACACTCACAAGATGAACACGATCACATACGATCAATACTACTGTAAAGACAGACAAGTCACAAACACACAAACCAATTCGTGCAAGAACAACCATCAAGTTGAACCAAAACACAACACACTGGCACCATCCACAATGAGCGCATCAGCCTTTTGTGTGGCTGCTCCCCTTGGGACAATCTGACCTGGTTGAGCTTGCAAGGATCGATGTCCCACCGGTTAAACATAGTGCACAGGCTTGACCATCGTGTCAGGGTAGCAGAAGCGATCAGGAACGCTGCACATACACAAAGCAAACTAATTATATGCGAACATGGAAAAGACAACCTTACACGGAAAAACTGAACAACCTCTTCTAAATCTAGCCGACATACCCAATTCGGCTTATCACGCGCCGGCCAGATCAGTTGTGATATCAACACGAGTTGACTGCAAACGTAGGGAGAAGTATTGACCCGCTAAATTGCACGTGTTTCATTCAGTTACTATGAGTTCAGCAATAAAGTGATGAATTGGCGGTTTACTCATATGTGGGCCAGCCTGCACCTATGAACTCCCATGCATACTCAACCTTACCGAGGTGTATGCGTTGATGAGCGTTTCAGTTGACCTATAAATCATTTCTTTATATTGATCATCATGTGTACAAACATCATTCTAGCCCCTTTCTCGTCACTTAGTGAGTTACACATTAACCTTAAAGTTTTCTAACTAAACTTGGGCAAAACGCCAACAGGCACACACCCTTATTCTTAGGACTTTCTTACAGTTGCTTGAATGCAACAAAATCTTGCGCAAATTATGATTTGAGTTCTAAATATCTGTCTGTTCTGATCTTACCTGACGCGACGACAACTAGCTAAATTTACTATTGCGAGGAAAAGGCTGTAAAGAAATTCTACCCAGTGGAAGTTGATGGAACTTCGGATATTCCCCCAACGCTGATTTCTGGATTCAGATACCCGTTGTACAGTTAATCAAAGTTTTTTGAACTGCAATCAGTGGATGTGTCTACCTCGGGCAAAGATAGTCTAGTTTATAGGGATCTCGCGAGTCACCTTCTAGTCTGGAAATACCCGCCTCGTGGTTACTATTTTCTGTTAAGTATGTTGATGAAATCCAGAAAATGCTCCTTGCTCTCTGCAAGACTAGTACCGTGGTCCAGTGATACTTTTAACGTGTGAGACCGGTTTGTGAAGAGAAATTGCCAAGTATGAGACAGAATTGCAATAACTGATTACCATTGCTTACTTAGTACTCTATTCTGTGCTTTACAACCTACACTAGCTGGTCGATAATTTGGAGTTGTGTATGGCACCTGGAAGTATACAGTGCACTGTATATATACGCATACAGGCACCGTAAATACATATATATTTTTGTATGCATATATGCCTCGTTTTGTTTATGTGTCAAAACGTTCACCTTGTTTGGAGTGGCAAAAGGCACAAACCCGTCACGTGGTAACCAAAATTCTCGTTACGATTTTACTAACAGTTTACAACTGTACACAAGTGTTTCTGGGGTGGTACAGTCAATTGCACAATCAGGCCAGTTCTTTCTGGTTGTGACTACCTAGGTGTGTGCGACGTTTGTGGAAAATCATGCACGCTATGAAAGTGTCACATGACACCGAAGTTCGAAGGTAGGGGCTCAACAACAAACGGACTTAAGCTAAACACTTATTGAACCACAGTAACCCTACCTGAAAGGCAAGATGGCTCGTGTGCACGACGTTACAGTACAGTTGCCACAAAGGTTAGTTACCCCATGGTGGGTTTTCTGATTTGTCAAATTCACACGCGTGGTCTGATTGACCTTGTTTGAAAACATCAGTATCAGAATAGTAGTGGTTCAAATCCACATACGTGTTAAGATTTTTACACATCGTTTTTGGTTGCGTTAGCTTATAATTATACGAACATGCTTAAGCATACTTCAAACGATTCAACAAACACGTGTTTTGGTTTGACCTGATTTGAGTCGAAAAGGCGATCGGTAATTAATTGCTATTGTCCTGAATTTGGCGCATGAATCAGATTATTCTCAGTGTGAAGGTAGCCTATAAGTATGAAAAACAAAAGCTGAACTGTTGAAAGTCAAATAACTGTTTCAAAGGGGACATATTTATGAAACTCCACCAAAAAACATCAACTAAAGGCCAGTCACAGACTAGAGTGAATACGAATTAAAATCGTTTTGGGTCCGACATAAACCCACCAAAGGAAACCTTAAAACAGATATCTGCGTGAATTCCTCTGTTCATCGAGTTTATCCGTAAGGTTTATTTTATCATCAACAGAGAATTAAATTCTACTGTTCGTTCATTTGAACCTAGCATATTAACCACCACTCTCCTGAGCTCTCACCAGTCGTGATCGACTGATCATTTGTTGCCGTTTGTCTACTATCAGTTTTGAGTACTGTTCATATTACTTGGTCTTCTCAACGGCCGATCGGTTAACTCCAATTGATAACAAAGTGATTTGAACAAAACAGTTAGGAGATGAACAGTGCTAGATGGTGAAATTGCCTATTCGCTCGTCAGTACCAAATAACCAATAATGTGACGTCTACAGTAATCGGTGTGTGTGTGTGAACAGCGGAACGAAAAACAATAGCAACTATCCATGTGCTCTGAAGGACATTCACTGCAACTCAGGCACATGGCGGCCCAAGATTGCTAATACTTGTTTTTGCACAGACAACACCCGTTTGAATCGGTTCGGTGTGTCCGCTACTGCAAACTTTAGGAACCATAGGTTGCGGTGGTGTACTGCGATGATGAAGGCTGAGTTGAAGTATACGTTGTGGCCAGTTGACTGGATGTATCGTCCGATCGACGAAGCTGAGGGTTTACAACTCTCTGACTACGGTGTCCAGTTGTGAGATCTGTTTATGAGCCTACTCAATTACATGCTTTTCCATTCTTGGGAACAGTGGTCTATCAGTTCAGCCTATGGTAGAAATGTGGTCGGGGCTCTAAGACAGATTAAGACTACCGATTTCAGTCAACTTTGTTAAATGATCCCATATTACTGATGAGTAATTATAACTGAGACTAGCTACTAGATTGCGTACCGCTCAAAGTTGATCGTAGATTTTGCTTTCAATCAAACTTATAACAGTCCTTCCTTGAACCGAATTGTTGGACAAGCGTATTTTTACGTAAAGGCACACTAGCAGTGTAGTTTTTTCTGTTATGCGTGGTCCCATCTCAGTTACCCAAACTGTTGAAGCGCAAATTGTCGCCTTTTTCCTCGTTGTTAGTAGGACGTACACAACCGTGATACAATAGACAAGAATCAAATAGCACTGTTAATCATGGCATTCAAACAGATTTTTGTCTAACGATTTTACAACAGACGTATCATCCCGAGTTAGTCTCTTGTTGGCGTTCGCTGGAAACGCACATTCACTCCAGGTTTTGAAACGTGCCACCGAAATCACCATAATCATGACGTAACTGTTATATCTGCATAGTGCTATCAATTGGCGTGTGCGAAAAACACAAGCCAGTGTACGTACGGTCCGGCACGACGCGAGTACCGCACTTTGTTTGACACAGAGGGATACATTACACAAGAAACAGGTCGCATTATTGCGTCTGTTGGCCGTACGTTTGTTGGCCTGCAACGTGTGTGGTTAAAATATGCAAACGTATAAATCCTGTATAAGAACCTGATGAATAGTAACAAGTTGTTTGGGTAGGTTTTTATCAGAATGGATTTTATAAAATTTACGACATAAATTTCCCATCTTCATTGATTTTGTGCAAAACCTTTGAACTACACACAATGGCCTGCCGACACCTCACTCTCTTCGGGTGATTCTGTTTGGATATACTGTACATCCATCACCTTTGGAAAACCTGTAATTTTTCAAAATACACTAGTACACCATGTCGGACCACCTGTATAAAATATAAAGGTACATTCAAGTCGACAAAAGATTTGGCAGTCAAGAAGAGGTCAGTTTCCGCGTTGAATCATCTGAGTAGGTTTTCAGTTCACAAATGCTTGATGGGTTGTTAGTTAGTATACGCCAAACATAAGTCTTGGCCTTCTGAATGGGGCATACTACTCAGCAAAACCAGTTCGAGAACATGCACTCGACTCATGATGTCGATCGTTACGAGAATCGACCAAAAGAAACGAGATTCGAGTTTGTGACAGTTCACTCGAAGGTGAGAAGTGAGATTACATGTAAGTGGTGCTCATTAAATGGCAGCTAAACTTCCGAATATTTACCACAAAAAAGTGGTTAGATTATGGACTAACACCATAGATTCGCCAAATTTTCACCTTGTTTGAGTGGACGAAAATAGAAATGTACTCAGCACAATGTAAACGAAGAGAATGAAATCGGAGAATTTCATACTGTGTGCAGTTGTCACACCTGATTTACTTCGTTTTCTAATTTTCAATTTGTTTTTTAATTTCCAGAAAGAACTGTAGACAGCTGAGGATAAAGAAGATTGAGACAACAACCATTTTAATTACTGACTTTCATAAGTGGTCAGGGAATTTTTATGTTTTTAGCCAACGAGAAAAATGGCGGTCTTTCTGATCCGATCTCGGAAGCAAGGCAAAGTCAGTCGAGAATAATTTATTTTTAAATCTCCTGTCGTTATCGAGCCATTAGTACCTCTTCGCATTAGGTAGGTTTGGGAAGTTTGAGGAGTTCAGTTTGAATTAGGATTTTTATCCATGAAATTTCAGCTGGAAATGATAGGATAAATGTCTGTTGAGATAATCTAGCTGTCTGAGTAATAATCATATACGACCATGGTTGGAAGCAAGTACACACAATGCATAGACCGGTGCGATAGTTTGTCCATAATTTTCTACTGGGTCAATAACTGTGGCGATATTATTTCACGAATCAATTTCTGATGGCTTACAACATCATTAATGTTGAGCAGCCTATTTCCAAAACATTTCTTGATAGAGCATCACTGATGAGCAGTCTGAACTGTGGTTGTAATATAGTTAAACATCATCGGCATTTTGTCGCAGATCTGGAATTCACACAGACCTTTCAGCTAGCCTTTTACAATGAAGGCAGTAAAGAAATTGGATTGGAGGAACTTAACCATAAAGAGTCATTTTAAAAGAGTCAAACTAACGTTACAAAGCTATATGTAATACAACGAACGAGAACTCTACCGGTCACCCCGGTTACGAACAAACAATGTGCATCTGTCACATCTCACTGTTTATGCGAATACTTGTGTAGCTGCAGTATGAGCTACATAGGAGGGACAAACCGACAATTAGCTCTTCGTATCAATCAGCATGTACCCAAATGGCTAGAGACGCAATTAGAAACGCCAGGAGCCTATACAGATCCCGATGGACGGCACCCGGCATCATCCGTTGAAAGGCACATAATATAAACAAAACACAGTCAAAGTTTTTGACGCGTTCTCGGTGATCTTTCAGAGAAACCGGAAACGTATACTCCAGTTTGCTGAGGCTTTGGCCAATAAATGTCACAGTCTCCCCTGTGTGTTCAAAAACATTTTGTTTCGATACTGTGGCTACCCTGGTAGTCGGCATTCCCACAGTTGTGATTTTCATTTTTGTGTGTGTCTGTCTGTTTAATCCCTTATGCCATGACTTCCGCTCTGTGGAATTCTGACTCGTTTAAAATTGTTTACATGCCCATGTGTGATCAGAATGTACGAAATGTTACTCCGGAGAACATCACATGAATTGCGTCTTCTCATTGTTTTACTGAAGTTCATTAAGGGAGCAAACTGTTTCAGATAAAATGTCAACCAGTGATTCGTGGAAGGCTACGACCAATCATTGTCCACAATGCGAGCAGACCAGTATGCCAATGCAGTGGCCAATCAGGATAGGAGGTCTCCTTAGCATCGGAGTTTGTTATAACGGGCACCGGACTAAAACAGTATGTTTAAGTGCGTTACGCGTTAAAACAAACTAGTTACAAGTGGAGCTCAGCCAACAGTTAAGAACCTCGAAGAGTCGATATCAACTGTAACTCTTTATTTTACTGATTCACCTTGTCTGTAAAGTAATCAACGGAGACTCACTGAAAATGAGATGTTTTGTGCTACAAGTTCTCTTTTTGAGTTTGTTTCGGAAAGTAACGACCTTTCAACAAGTGGAACTAGACTCAAGTTTCACTTTTATTAAAATTCATCAGTAGTATACACCAATACCATAGCTCAGAATAGAAAAGCCTACACTCTTTTACGTGGCAACCATGTTGACCACGTTGAATTTAACCAGATATTGAGCGTGAAAGAATTTTCTCAGATGAATACACAAATACTTTCGCTTGTAGATAACAGTGAGACTACCTGGTCTTCTCAATAGGGAACGCAATGATTGTAGCTTATATCTACTCGTCAAGTACAACTGATTCTAAAATCCATTTTCTAACCTCCTAATACGAACTCCAGATCGAAATGTTCAATTTCATTGAGACAGTAAATAAAAAATTCATTGATCACAATTTATGCGCTACCAAATTGCCCTACGTATTCCCAAGTGCCTACTACAGATAAGGAGGCCATACTACGGAAAACGAGGGTCGAATATGCAACTGAACATGTCATGCGCAAATCAGCTATTATGAATGTTACCATGAAATCATAAGCTATCAAATGGGTCCTTCTGTGTGCGCGCGCGCACACACAAAGCCAGACTTCAACGATTCGAAGAAACGCAACAACCTGGATCTGTTAATTGTGTACACGATTGTGAATATCTGTGTAGGATCAACGTGGTGATGATTTTGCAAGAGATGACGAGTGATAGTTGGTTCTGGCGATCTATTTGGTGGTTGTTGTGTTCCCACAGGTATGTGGGCTTTTATCTGTGTCGTACGCTTCTCCATTCTTGTTGCGATGTTTTCCGAAGTCCGAAACTCCATTTGCCGCTCGGCTACTCAACGCAGTCGACCTTGCAGCTGTTAGCAGTTTAAAAAAGGCTAATCCATCCTCAACTTCAATAGTTTACAGATGGTACCAGACATAAACATGCCTTGAAACAGAACAATAATTTGGCGTTTTGCATCCGGACAAGGGATCAGGAGGAGTGTTATAAATCAAAAGAAGTTATATTGTGAAAAGTATGCTTATCTTGAACTGACGTTCTAAACTCGAGATTGAATATCTCCTGATGTTCCCACCGAGTTCTAGCAGTTGCAAGCCAATTTTTTCACTGGGGAGCATAATTCACAAGGCAATGAATGCTACACGACGAGGAGGTTCTCGTGCGCCTTAGCTTTATGGATCCTCGAAGTTTCCCAGAAACAACTTGTCATTGCGACCAGTAATGTCATTGTCTAGTTCACATGAACATAACTTATCGTTAGAATGTGAGTAACAGTGTATCGACCAGTGAAAACGGGTATTCAGTGAAAGGCAGCTTACAGCTAGCCGGACTGAAGGATGACGTAATTAATTGCCGGAAATATTCGGCTGATATGGATGTTAACTCGTTATTCACGCACATAAAACTACTTGACTTATATGCGATCGCTTCAGTGTGAATTAACTAACATTACATATTTCAATGCTCGCTCGCGAACGCCCGGAGTACAAAGTTACACTTCGAACAAAAACCTATGGGCAAATTAATGAGACAACCGACAGTTTTCACTCGGGACCTACGTTAGCTGAAATTTTTATGGCCCATCAATAACATTGAGCTGAAGATGCTAGCAATGGGCAGGTTACTTTAATCAATTAATTGACTACACGATGTGCTGAAGACCGCCTGATGGGATCAGTCTGATCGCACAACAATGTTACATTGTATTGTAAACACGAACATGATAAACCTCTTCCTTATTCGAATGTCCTCATTGCCCAAAGAATTGATGGTACGGTGGATCGCTCATTTCATTACAAATGCATTCAGAATAGTCAACAGTTGAATTGTCCAGAGGTTGTTTGCTAAAGCCAGGTGAACCCCCAATCATGCCAAAATCTGGCTTAAAACCCAATTCAGTAATTAGATCCCCGTGGATGACAAGCAATCCTGATCACTGATCTCCGGGTTTTTCAGACAAAAATCTCCTCGGACAAATAATGGTTGTGACACCAAAGCTGAATGTTGTTTATACTTGTAGTAAAACGGAGATGATGTCAATGGGTTGTTACAACGTCCACTGGAAGCCATTAAATTGAAAATATAAGACTCCGCAAATGCTAAGTTGGCTTACAACAGAATTTCAACCCTACATCTAAAACGTCTACTGAATTTGGTCGCCAGATCCGACAACGTTCAGCAATTTTCATATGAGTGCCATGTCGAGTACATTGGGTGAGGGTGCATCAGACAATGTTTCCAACCTCAGAAGTCATCCCAGCCTGGGCCGCAAAGCATTTGGTATAAGTACTAGCCGACATACTTGTGGGAACACAACCAACGATAACTAATCATCTCCCACAAAGTCATCACCACGTTGATCCTACACAGATATTCACAAACGTGTACACAATTGACAGTTCCAGGTGGTTGCGTTATGTTGAGGCAGTTTCTCCGAGACGTTGAAGTTTGCCTCTGTGTGTGTACAGAAGGACTCATTTGATAGCTTACGACTGCCATGGTAATGTTCATAATGACTGAGTAGCGCACAATATAGGCGTCTGTCTAATTTATATTCTTGGCTAGAGTTTCGACTTCGGTTTTCCACTCTATACTGTCCCTTTCTGCATTAGACACTGGAGACTACACAGACAAGTTTGCCAGGACACAAATCGTGATCATTAGGGTTGTTGGCCGCCCTTGCAACATTTCCAGTTCACACAGCAGTTGAAAACAGTGTTCCCAAAATCGTAGATCTTAAAATATCCCCATTTGTATTGCAAAATACACGGAAAAACCTTGATTTCTTATACAAAAAAGCCGTGTTTTGTGCAAATGTGAAAACAAATTACAAGATACAAATGTGCCCAATAGTTTTTTGCATTGGTACATCTCCCGTCAGCTTTCTTCTCTGTTTACTCAATCATGCCAGATGAGTGGTGTTATCGATTTTCACGGTGTCATTCACGAAGTGCTAAGTTATGTTAGTTAAACTTTCAAGTGACACTTTAGAGTGTCTTAAATTTTGGGTCATTCGACAGGTGGTTACTGCTTGATGAAGAACCAGCAAATGAGCAAGTGTAGACGATTTCTTCAATGTTTCGCCGGAAAAATTGTCACAATTTACTTCAGGTCTTACCGGTAGTAAATTTCAAAGGTCATGCTCAGATTCTCGTTTCAGACTCAAAGTATATTGATCACCAGATCCAGGCGGATAACCTTTAATCGTTGAGATCAACGGATAATTTTTTGAACCAAATATTCTGTCCTTCTATGCGTTTCTGATGAGTTTCTCACAAACTATCACAGTTTCCGAATTATGCTTACATAAAATTCAGGCGAAACAGCTTAGTATGCTTCCACTAGCAAAACACTGGTTCCATGTACATTTCCACATTGGTGTTTATAATATATTGTTGTTGATTGTTCGCTCGACGCGACATTGACGTCATAATAGACGACAAGTTTGAATGTGTTCAAGGTCACTTTTCACCATAGCGAAACGCTTTCCTGACGATACAGAAAAAGGTGATGAGCAAAGCTATCTGTTTTATTTGTGCGGTATTGTCTCTGCTTCGTAAGAAACAGTTTCAAAACTGTCTTCTACTCAATACTGCGGTTCAAGCTATAGAAAAAAAAACGAAAAACTATGACAACAACCTTTGAAATGTATAGTTTTTTAGTTTGCCGAACCATACTCAGATATTGCAGATTTGTTTTTTAATAAAATGAAACAAATACATACCAAGAAAGGTAAAATTCCCAAAAAATCATATTGTTTTGTTTCATACTCAAATCTTCGGTTGTGGTATATTGTGTTCTGGACAACACTAAGGTTCACTTGTCGCACAAGAATGAGGCACTGTATACAGACGCTGTGTACAACACGAAGTCAGTATGGGCAGTGGTCTATATTTAAAATTCACATGAGCTCTCGCATTACATTTAAGTCAGCTGGCACAAGATTAATGAGCTGTGCTTAAATGAAGACTGAAATTAAAAACACCTTAGATTTGGTGAGCAAAAGCGTCTGGTTAAATGTGAAAACAGTTATCGAACGTGAGTATTGTCCAACTTTGGACAGTGCACAAGAACTTGACAAGTGACGGAAGACGGTCTGTCAGATGTCATCAGAGCATCGAACTACCAGGGACAAATATTTTGTGAGACGGAATGTATAACTGCGCTTTTTTTGTCCGGTGCAAAACGTAAAAGATTCAACGAAATTCGAGCAACAAAACAAGAGTTGTGGGTCATCGTGGCAATTCATACGTCTTTGGTGATGATTGATTGTGGATTTGAAAAACGTTCCATTTAGGTAGTTAGACTGTTTTATCATTAAGAATGTTCGCTCACCTAAAGCAGTAAATACAGCAAACACTATCTACTCAAAATTATGGACGCTTTGCCAAAATTTTATGTGTTTGAAGGCTGAACACGTTGCCTGTAAAAACATTGGCAATCCCAAGATTCCATTATGAAGGTCATCCAAAGTTCCTTCACTACTGAGTTGTCAAGCTGAACTGAAATTTTTATGCAGAACGAGCACTGTTGTGTTAGGTATACTTTTGCTGACGTGATACGGGTACACTTATACCGTTTTCACAGAACATTCCATATTTGGACGGCAAACACTTTACGAGTGAACGTTTAAGGTAACCTCACTTTAGTGCGCTCAAGTGATTATGCACATTTCCTGTTGTCGAGTTGTTTTACTCAGATCAACTTGAACTGTCTTAGATCTGACCCGGTAGCAAATTAGAAGGCATCCACTACAAGCGTCAGTTCTGATATTCGTCTACCTGGACTTGAGCATTAGTTGCCTTACAAGATCTGTTTTATTTCCACTTGTTTTTCTAAAAAACGCCTACATATTTCTGGACGACTTCATAGTCTGATGAAGCGCTGACCAGCCTAATACCGCTAACACCGCTAACACCCGAATATCTGAATCTTCAACACGAGTTCCGAACAAAACCATTACTATTTCCAGCTATCAGCAACCTACATGGGCGTAAAACGGTATGAAGCGCTCGTTGCTCAGACACCTTTGTATGCATAGTAGCATCCATGAGTGAGTAACTAATCTTATCTAATTCCACACAGCCGTTCATTTGTTCAAAACCTTGGACAGTATCCAAATAAAACGGAAGACGGACGGTACGTAAGGTAATAACCGATGCGTACAATCGGCTATGAAAATATGAGAACATCGTAGTTATAGATGAACAAAAGCCACAGAAATTAAAGACATTCATAGCACAACGATTCGTAAGAGCTAAGGATAGGAGAAGAACAGCATTAGAAGAAAAGCTATCAAAACTGGAGAATAAGAATGCCAACACCAGTAGCTACATGTGACTCAAAAACCGGTCCAACCGTTCGCATGGACCAAAGAAAAGTTAACTAACTTTGAGTACAACCTGAAAGCATAAAAGGCACAGCAACAAATCCGACAAACTGTTATCCCAGTCTTGACAGCAGTAAGCAGTTCAGTACCTTCACCAAGGGTGAACAACAAGCAATGAACAACCTGGAAACGCATGATACCGTTATTTTACCGGATGATATAGGATGGCATCTAATTAACACGGACAAAGCAGATTGAGTGAAGAAGGCAAAAACAGGTGCCCAACGATAAAACCACTTAGCTCCTAGCCGATGATGATCTCACAACAAAGCTAGGCAACAAAATTGACATTACTAATAATTAGTGTGGCAGATTAATGAATTTAGATGAGACTCAACTGTGAAAAGTCAGGGCTTCGGCTGGATTCGAACCAGCGACAGACACGGCATGCCTTAACGCGGCAAGCGCTCTACCAGCTGAGCTACGAAGCCACACCGGAGCTCAGAAATTTCACATTTGACATTGCACTAAAAAGACTAAGAGCAACGCACGAGGTAACAGAACAGGAAAGTTGAAAAATGCAGTCGTACCATTTGAACACTGCTCAGTTCTATGGACTATCGAAAATACGTACAGATACTATCCCTCTGCGACCAAATTTATTTTTATCAGTCACACCAAAGTACAATCTGGTCAGGGACTTATTCAAATGACAACGACATCTCATGGACGCATCAGAGTTATCTATCAGCAATGTGCTGCATTTCTTGAGCTGACTGAGAAACATCATGATAGAAGAAAACGAGGTAATGACTTAGTTTGACGTTACAACTCCCTTCACCTCCATCGACTTCAATCTAGCCAAAGAGGTACTACAAAAAATACGAGGGAATAAACGCCGACAGATTAATTCTTCGAGGCCGTTTTTCAAAATCCTCCAAATTCAGTGGTCAAATCTATGAACAACTCAAATTGGCCCAGGTGGTTTCGATGTTATCTGGATTTATCGCTCAAACTGCCATGCAGATGTTGGAGGATATCGCGTTGCCAAAGATCAAGCCGAAAGCGAGGATACGGTATGTTAACTCTCAGTAATAAAAGTCACACAGATAACTCAAAACCCTTTTAAACGACATTGTGCTTATCGTAGTAATTGAAACTGACAACCAGCTACCGTTCTGTGATGTACTAATGAACCCTAAACCTGATATAAAGCTGAAGACCTAAGTTAACTGAAAAGAAACACACACGGACCAACTCTTCAGTTTTCACAGCAAACTCCCGGTCTGCCATGAAAAAGAGGCACTCGAACTCCAACTAAAAGAGCTGAACACACTATAATATCGCAGAACTCTGAAAGAGTAAAGAAGAGTATTTGTGCCGGGTATTTTTTTTTACAAACGTACACCCACGAAATTTCGTCCGATGAAATTTGTCGCAGAAGGAAACAGATTCACTCTCTAGGGAACTAGCAACGAAAGAAAAAGTACTGTCATACATCAAGATCGTATCAGAAATGATCGCGAGTTTCCTGAGAACAACATAAACCCGCCGACAGAAGTAAAGCTTCTTAGAAAATCAAGTGCAATGACTGCAGACGGTAATACGTCGGCCAGACCGGACGGAAATTGCCGGCAAAAAATTATTGGAGACGAAATGGCCATCAAGCGACGCGACCATTTATTTTCGATCTCGGTCCATGAGGATCACACTGGACACACTTTCAGCCCGAGCACCGCGGAAGTTCTTATTCAAGGGGAAAAAGAGACATGCAACCGACTTTCTCAAGGCCTGGTAGCAATCAACCAGAACAACAGAAAGACACGTCGAGCTGAACAGTACGTGTGGGCCAATGCGTACTAAGGACTTGAGGAATTGTAAACGCCTTCAGTCCGAAATGTCGACAAACATGAGTGGAGTAAAGTGAATGGATCGCAGCGGTGATCAAAGCAGGACAAAAAAATAAACAAACAGATCGTACATCCTGATACCCAAAAATTATGTTTATCAATTACGAAAATGGACATTTCATCTCTCGACAATTCAGGCTTCTTGTGGATTGGTTTGTCCTGGGCGTTACATCCAACTCCTAAGAGTTTCTTGCTAAAATCTACGCTAGTAGTTCAACGCTTTCTTCTAAATTAATTCAAAACGAAGATATTACATCGTTATTGTTAGTCTCGAGTAAAGGTGAACGCTTCATAATAAAAAATTCGGTGCAAACTACCCCCTTCAATTGTTTGGCCTTCTCTCACATGATGGAACGTAGGTCTATAGAATGTGCATTTTGTGGCCTGATCAGACATCAGTTTTCGGCTGAAACAAAAGCAACTTCTAATCCATCCCTCGATTATCGATCCACCCATATAGAACGCACATCCCTGGGGTGTTTAAGTTCTTAGGCTGACACACTCACAACACGTCTGACGGTCTTTCAACACACAGCTGAGTTGTGTGTCCTACGCTCCTGTGGTTGGAGAAAGAAAGAGAAGGTACGATTCCATAGTTATAACGCTGTCGTTTCAGCAACATTTCTTCGATAACTCACTGTGAAAAAGCAACTTCTAATCAATTTTTCATCGTTGTGGAAATTATTAACCTTACTTAGTTAGGCAGAAAATGGACTGAGGCATGCAGCATCAAAAGTATATGCAAAATATTGAGTGGTCTTCAGTTTATGTCCAACAAACAATGTGTTGCATTCGACCACAACTATCAGCTAACCTTACATTAGACCATTATATTTGGCCTTAACATAAACTGATAAGGATTTTGCAGGCAATCGGTGCCAGTGATCAGCAGAGAGGTGGTTGTCAAGTGCTTCGACTTAATTGGGTGTATTGCGCATTGAACGAGCTGAGGAATTGGACCCAAAACCAGCGATTGAACGTCAGACTGATGGTCAAAGCAACTTCCGTTAAACCATCAACTAACAATCAGTGGGGTTGAAGCGGTGTGTGTGATTTACTTACCTTAAACGTTACATTGCTTCGGATTTGTAGAAGGTACTGGGGATTTTATACTTCAGCATTAACAGAAATACAGAGAAATTTTTCAACACAATTAACATAGCGTCCAGTAGACGATTACGAAAACTGCGATTTACGCAGCAGAGTAATTAGGTATACCAACTCACGCTTACAGTATCAGGAGAAGTACGTGTATAACCGTAGTAGTTACGGCTTTAATACACTATGTTTGGTGACCGTAAGTTCACTCATCCCAGTAGCTCCGTCGATATGAAGTTGTGGGCAACGCGGACATGTGTGAGATAAGTCACCGAATCGAATCCAGTAACAGATTAGAGTTGTCAGAGTTCACATAATTTTAATCTGTGAGAAGCAACTGTTGCACATATCAATATTGTTATGTTCGTAAAAGATAATTGACCAGAGACGTTGATCATTGTCACACTGAAATTTTTGGCATGTAAACGAACTATTTCAGTCATAGACACATTGCGATATTCGATCGTCCAAAGGTCTACCAAAACTCTTGTAGTGCTTTGCTCAAGCGTGAAAATATTTAAACTCCATTGAGTTCTTTATTTCCACAGCTGCTACCTTACGGACTAGCCAGATTGTCAGCAATTTCGGAAGCTGCCTTTGTAATTTCTTACCCTGGCGTATGTTGTACCTAGCATGAGCCTAGTTCGCCTGATAACGATTCAAGCATTTGCTTTAGAGAAAACGTATTGTGTAGATACTCACCTGAGAATAGACATTTTTCGACATTGAGCAAACAATAAATATCTGGTAAGACGACAGCATGTGCTCATACATTTTCTGGTGTTGACGACCCACGTGACTTATAGAACGCGTTGAAAACTACACGTGAGTTGGGTAAGGACCACTTAGGAAACAAGCTACAGGAATGTGAACTTGTTGCACAATCCGACAATACTGAGACCAGCTTAATGAACACAATGGTTTAGGATAGAGGTGACATCCTACACTAGTGTAAATTTTACAACGAACCTGTAATGGGTGGTGCTGAACCGGTAGATTCTAGATAATTAGTATTTTCATCGGCTTTGCTCTTGAATGCCGTATTCTGTGGATGCATACAGGCAGGAGTCATTCGGTACACCTAGGGAAATTTTGTTACACACAAGTTAAGCAATTCATGCAAAGCTGATATGCAGTACTATCTCTTGCATCTTAACCCTTCTAGAATTATTGAACAATTTCCTTCTATTCAGAATAAACTCCAGTCGCGAACGAGGGCGAGTTTGTCTATTACACAAACCAATGTATCAAAGATCTATTACTTTCGTAATTCAAAGTTTGCTCCTTTTTGCTTCATAAACTGTGTAGACCAATCTCGTCATGTGTTTCAGCATAACGACTTGTTACCGTTAATTAAAACATCCTTCTCTAGACAAACGAATAAAGTTAAATTTCATGATCTGTCACACATCTTTGTTGATTCCAAACGACCATAGCGCTATTCGAAATGCTTTGTACCTAAATAGTTGGAAGAATGGGTTCCATTTAATCAAATCACCATAGCGGGATGAAGATATATGTTGCGATATGGTGACATTTTGTTTATTCTCACCAGTGAGGAACGTAAAACATGCAGATTGTATGCATCAGACAAGTAGAGACAAGTAATGATTAGATATGCATGCAACCACAGCAGATGTTGTGTGATCAAAACCGCGGCAGCCGGATGGGTTGCCCTAGCCACTTTTGTGCGCAAAATTTCGACTGATTAGCTAGGATAAGCACTGGTTCGCAGAGGCCAGTAGCCTCAGGTTTTGATTATAGAACAGCATCTTGAATGAGCTTGTTTGTTCATTTTTATGATCTATTGTAACGTCTGCGTTATCTGCCGGTTACTTGAGATTTTGAGAAGCTGGTTCAAGAAGTTGAGGCCGATGTGTTAGCAACTGTTTCAACCAGTTCAGGGTGGTAGTTGTCAGCCCGTACTGTCCTTGTAAAGGTCACCGCAACTGTACAAATCTGGCAGACAACGCGGAAAAGTGAATATTTAGACGAACCACGTTCGTTATTCTGTAGAGCTGCGCAGTTAAGCGACAGCACAGACTTCAAATTGTGCAAGACAGCGTTAGCCTAACGGCCTACTTTGAGTGAGCTTGACATGTGCTTCGATGATAGGCTTCGTGTTTGTCATCCTTGAAGAATCAGTGCGTATTTTCCTCGTATCTGCTGACAATATTATTTCTCGTCGTACAGCTCCGTAAAGTGGTACTACAGTACGGAACAAGGTTGGTAGTTTCACCTGTGTTCTGCCAACAGCTTTCGGTTGAATACACTGAAGTGCCAGCATGTAAACCTTTCCGTTGCTACGACGTAGTCTGCAGTTTACCTGCTAGTCCTCCATATACCCAACTTTTTAGGCCAAGTCAAGAGCCTAATATCCAGACTGTTATCATCTTCCTGTACCCTTTACAAACACTCCATACACTACTCTGAAATTTACACGTATGATGTTCATCTCTCTCTTGATAAGCGTTATTTTTAGGTGCAGACTTATTGGCTGGATGTTGCGATACCCCCCCCTACATAACCTAATTCAATAGTTTTTGTATACATTGTACAAATTTTAACGAATATTCTCACAAATACCCTGTAAATCTCTTCATCCTAGGTAAGTCTGGCTTATGTAACAAACATACCAGCCATTCTGATGTCACTTACCGGTTATGCCCACAGTCCCAATTTGTACGACGTGGAGAAACCGCGAAACGGTGTTCCTCCAAATTCAACGACTTGTCGATAATCCTATAAAAAACAACAACACAAGAATTTATCAGCTAACATTTTTGTAAGATTTGCACACAATTCACATAATCTAGAATCAAAACAATGCCAACCTAGTAAACTGTGTTAGTTGACAATGTTTAAAAACTCCATCGATATTCAAGCCACATTTGTGACAAAGTGCGTATAAGTTGTGCTATATCTTGTAACTTTCCCTCACTGATATTCTGCTACACAAACAATTGTAGCCACCGTTAAAAAAGGTTAACTGTTGGTCGTTTCATCTACTTGCTATTAGAGCAAAATTGCAAACAATCAATAGCATTGACCCTTGGTTTATGATTTCTGTTCTCCCCGGACCTTCGATGAATGAAACGCAACAACAAACAAAAATCGATCGAATCTATTTTAAAACTGAACACTTGGTTGTGTTAACTTAACCAGAATACCGGCATCAGTCGAATGTTCCAGACGCACCCAGTGATCGATTGCTGGATACTTTCCAACATCTTGTAGCGTACTTACAACATATGTTCAGTTGTATCTGCCGAGCTGTTTATAGTTGTTTCTTTCCCCTTCTTTTGTTGTTATTTTTTAAGCAAATATTTCACTTTTGAAAATCGGTGCACAAAGAAAACTGGTAAACAAAACGGTGGGGTGGACGACCCAAATTCAGTGGAATCTGATGCCCTGTTCCATTGTGAATAGACGTGACCATGTAGATTGTCTACACTGAGGACGAAGTTTAACGTGAGTTTGTTCAGTATGATCACGTTGTCATTGAGAAAACCACGATTACAAGTGTGAGCTAATGGAAAGTGGGTGAGCAGTTTTATGTATTTCTGTTGACGTCAGATGCAACAATGCTTCATTTTCAAGTTGACCATCACTCACATTTGATCGCAACGCTCGCATTCAGATAGACTTTCCAGCCAGCCTCTTTCGAAAAGAAGCACTAGACTCGAGTTTCGCTCTGATTAGGGCTCGTCAGTAGTGCATATCCTTGCCACGGTTGAGCGTTCAGATTTGGTAATTCGGTCGTGCCTAATGTGAGGTCAATGGCGCAGTGGTGAACACGGTTGCCTCATGATTGGAATGTCCGGAGTTCAAATCCCGGTCGTGGCAAGGATATGCACTACTGACGAGCTCTAATCAGAGCGAAACTCGAGTCTAGTGCTTCTTTTCGAGAGGTTGGCTGGAAAGTCTATCTGAATGCGAACGCTGCGATCAAATGTGAGTGATGGTCAACTTGAAAATGAACCAAATCCCCGACTACTCATCAGTAATGCTTCATTTGTTTAAATGAATTAATACCAATGCGTTAACAATAGGTTTTTTCTTGTCGATCTGTCGTGCTAACCTGCGAATATTTTGTTTTTCAAAGGAGATTTTTCACAACAAATGAAGATTCTTACTTTGGCCGTCTGAATTCTAAAGTGGGTCGTTCCAATTTGCTCTATTTTATTACACTGTACCCGTGATATGTGAAGTTTCATAGAAGAGATTGTTCTTCGACTAAATATATCAGAGTGGATAATTTGAGTCGTGATTTATCAATCCATCTTTTAGCATTGTATGAAACATACTGTGGTAAATTTCCTCCGAAAAGAAGTGGTTCTCAAACAGTACTGTTATTGTGGGACAAAATCCCAGTGGGTGATCAAAGATCAGTTCATTACAATCCGTTCATTTTCCATGAAAAGACGAAACAAAGCATCTAAGGAAAGTATTTCCTTCATCATCCTGGAAACCCAGTGACCGCAACCCTGGCATCCAGTAGAAACGTTCCTGGGCTACAGCCTCACGCTTACTCAAAGATTGTGGGTTCGAATCCTCAGCATATATGATACTGATAAGCACCACCGGAGTCGAAACAACAGTGTACCACTTCACTGTTGGTCACTGGGATCACCTGTTTTTAAAACCTCTATCAATCCTTTTTGGGGTACCTGTTGGTTTGCTAGCCAATCCAAAACGACCTATCTGTTTGAGAAAGGAAAACCTAACGCGTAAACAAATGGGCAAAAGTTGAAAACAAAATGTGCGACTTTAATAAGTTAAAAGCAACATGTAGCCGTATAGTTTTCAATGATAAATCTTTCATTGTTTCGAACTCTCATGTTTCACGTAACCGTTATCTAAAATGATCTTGCGTAAGAACCCTTATAGTGGAATGTTTTAAGCAACAGTTGCACTACACAGTTGCAATCAGGTTACTCGTCACCTAAAATGAGCACAAAAGTTACAAAGGGTAAAACTAAAACATACTGACTTGTTTTGAAGCCACTTCAGTGTATGTGAACTCACATTGATTGTGAAACACGTAAGTCAAAGATGTAATTTCACAAGGAGCAAACAAAATTTGGCATCATTAGTATGTGGTCATGAAACCATCAACAGTTCACAGTATATCAGCGCTACTTCCTCGGAAATGAAATACACAAGACTAAGTCAGATATAATGAGAAAAACGAGTTGGACGATTTTGGTTACTAAATTCCGATAAAATTTATAGTAATTTGACATTTTAAAACCGAAATGCAAATGTTCGATGCGGATGATTGTAAAATTGACTCAGAATGGAGTGGCAAGAGGAGGTTTGGTGCAAAAACGAAAAAAACAATATGCAATTCAACAGATGTCCGATAAGACTGAGTTAGTTCAAGCAAACTTGTAGAAAGCAGCAATTGGTTTGTGTCTGTGTGAATTGACAACCTCTGCGATCCGTCTGGATGGATTCTTTCCTACCTTCATTTAGGTCTGAGACTGATATCAGCTATAAGATAAAAAGATTATCATGGGGATGAGTGTTCCATAATAATTATTCGGAAACCTACCCTGTAGAGCAACTAGAAGGACCAGACCCATCCGAATTAACTTCGTTTAGTGTGGTGAAAGGCTACACCCGTACACATTTACGAACTATTGTCGATCAAGTACTTCTATTCGCAAAACGTTCTTGTTTCATGTTCATTCTTTGATTGAGTAAGTTAGTTAGCTTCATTACGGAGGCATACGCTTCACCACTTATCGGTGTAATACACGTTCCCTCAGAGTGTTACCAGATGATTAAAGACAAAGCTTTGATTTCCACAATCAATTTGTCCTATCCATATTAATTATGAAGAGTCAAGGTTGAAAAAACTGATTTTAGCTAGTTTCATCTGACATTCACAACTATGGGAAATTTATTCGATTCATTTGTACAGAAACAAGATATATTATGCTGTCTAAAACTTACAGCATGGATGATGTTTACACCAGAAAATATTGGCGATAAAATGCAATACGTCGGCAATTTTTTGAATGAAGATCAATATCCACAAGATCTGGGATAACAGTATGAGAGTCAAAACCACCCAGTCGTTGACGGCGACAATAGAAGAGATCAGTGTTCTCTACTTTGCACTTGTAGACCGTGTGGGTTCAAGAGTGCAGCAGCCCACATATACCTTGCGGTACGCACTTCATTCGAAGGCTATTAACCAGGGTGTCATTTCATTAAAATCAGTTAGTCAGAACTTCGTCCCTTATTCTGTATTTTTCATCTCATATACTATTAGCAAACAGGTTACTTCTAAAAGGTACTAGTCAGTTATCGTGCGAGATTCATTGGATGGTTTTGAAATGATGCTTCACTGGCAGGGAAAATTACATCTTGAATGCTATTCGATTGTACCTGATTGATACGGACAGTTGAATCACGATAATCGAAGTCTTCAAGACAACCTGTAGAATGCCCAGCTCCTAGTCTCGCTTTGCCAAGTCGAGACTTGCCATCAACACAGACGATCACACTCATGTTGTGCAACTTTCAGTAGTGCACCCGGTCCTAACAACGATGCGTAAAGCGTAGACTCGATTAACTTGTCACTGGTCCTATCAAAGCGCACAAGAGAACGTATCACCCTTTTTAAACGATTATCAGCACATATTTCAAGCTTATTAATATCCAGTATAACCCTATTCGAGCTTTACAAACGAACTAAATGAGGCCCTCATAAGTGTACACACCTAATGTGGATTATCCATAATGGCCATCTGCACTCTCAACTTCGACATTTTTCTTCCCAGCAGAACTTAATTCCCCCATTCAACTACTTTGATGGAATTCAGTCATCATTCGTGGCAGCTCTGGTAAGTGATTCACCAACATTTGGTTGCGTACTGTCCGTAATAAAACATTGCTGTTCACTTTACGTGTAACGCGTCTAAAATTCTTTCACATACCACCATGTGATTCGAGTATACGTAGGCTTCAAAGCCAACGTAGCACATGGTACACATATCAGACCACCTGGACAATCTCCGGCGCGTTATGTTGAAATTTGGGCTAGTAATATGAACTTTTCCAATCACCATGCCTAAGCCAAACCAATGCAGGTGGAGTAATGAATGGTTGTGCAAAAAATGGGATGAAATTGCTTGTTTTCCTCAAGTGTTCTGGGAAGAGCAACGTAAGCTATAGCCCTAAAGGACAAGTATTTTGTCAGGTTCCGTAAGTTAGAAGAGCACCAGTTGTGAGACTTTTTGACTTCAGCTGGTCTCGAGCCAGCGACAGAAACAGCGTGCTCACACATAGCAAGCACCCTACCTGCTGAACTTTGGAGCAACATTACAGGCGCTGAAACGTGAAAATTTGTGCTCAGATAACCACACAGTCATTTGTGTTACATGAATTTGATCAATGTAACCCACTGTTCCGTCACCCCAACATACACGAACATTTCAGATAGCGTTATGACTGAAATAATGTGTTACTCATACAGAATTTGATTCCTGAATTTGCATAAGGTTGATGTTTTTTTGCTGCGTTGTGACAGTTGTACACGAATTCATTGGCGCTCAATAAGACAAACTGCCTGCAAAATTATTGCATTGTGGATAGTGGTAAAAAATGGCGTTCAAATCATTTTCAATGATCATTAAACAAACCTGAATGCGGGATACATAACACATCTTTCGTTCCCACTCACAACAGTTCTGCTCTCTGGAACGCTATCCTCTTATGTGGGGATGGATATATTCAATCTTATACAAACACACAAAACGAGATGAATGATGTACGAAGTAGTTCATCTTCTGCCGGCACTACCTTCGTCAGGTGCATACCTGCATACTATAGGTCATCGAACTAAAACAGCGACATTGTTCGGTCGACCTGCCAAAGTTCAAAACATGGTTGGCCTTGTGCCAGACTAATAGATATAGTTTTTTGCGAAACACATTCTGTGTTTTCTGGTGTCATAGACAGCAACCTTTGAACTGTCATGGTTCACCGATTTTCTGTCCCTTTCAACACCATTTATAGTGCTAAATCCCCAAACTTTGCGGGAGAAATATTGTATCGGAAATTAGTTCACCTGAACAGAACAGCATAATGTCGGTATAACCTTCTAGAATTCGCATGATATGAGGCTTGTGAAGCTACTGGTATAAGAATGTTCCATTTGGTAAGATGTGATACCAGATTGTCAGTGCAGAACAAGCAGTGAATAACACCACAAACAATAGAGGTAAACCGCTGAAACCTGAAGAAACCAAGAAGGACAGATTAAACAGAACGTGCAATTAATTAGTAAATGTGAAATGGCCGATCGATAAAGCAGTGTCATTGGTTCATATTGAGACTTTGATTATGTATTAATGGCTCGCGTGATTTATTTCCAAAACGTTTCTCTTTGAACGCTTATCGGCAGTAACACAAAATATTGCTTGATCCAAAAACGTGCTTTCAACACAGACCTGTCTGACCCTTAAGGATAGTTGAGTTAGTTGTGAATCTCCGTTAATATGAGTGAGCGTTTCATGTGATAACTGTGATTCGGTTGGCCGGTTCGATTGTTACAATGTGAATATTCCACGGCTTTATTCTGGGTGGGAATGTTTCTGTGTTTCACCAAATTTCAGAGCAGCGTGGCATGTACCACCGGCTGACAGTGATTGCCTGTCCCGACAACAGCGTATCAGTCTATGCTTCATAGCTACGTAAAAAATCAAAATGCGACAAAAACTGTCATAACCTCCGCCTGATAGGTGATTTACTGACGTTGATCACAGAGATAACAAGCAGCACAGTCAATGTTATGTGTCACAGCACGCCCTGACAAGTGTCTCAGACGGTACTTTACAATCTCAGAATGTGGGGTGTTTCTGCAAAACGGCAGTGATCGCTTTGGTTTAACGTCAGATAATGGAATCATGGAAGTTCACACACTTAAAAAGTACAGAAAATTTAACGAATGCCCGTGTTTTCAGGACCAGGATGATCTTCACCAACGTAAGACATATTTAGAGCCAGAGGGGTGACTTTGTGAATCTTGAGGGTTTGAGTCTCTACAAGACGATTCCAAGAGCTGTACACTCTGTGGCAGTTAAACGGAGGGGCCATTATGGAGATGGATGGTCCTTAGATGTTCGATTATGAATGTCCGCGTCGACCCAGTGGTAGCCGGTGGCATTGGTATATGATTGTCATTATAGTTATGGAGTGGGTATTTATTACTGAGTGTTAAGCAAATCCGCCCTCTCAATCTTTGAAGGTATAGAGCCTTAGATTACTAGCCCACGTATCAGAGCTGCCAACCGGTTATTTGCCACGGCTAGTGACCTTGTCCACCCAAATAAATGAGTGATGTGGGATTCCAGGTGAAGAAGTGATATCGTTGAGAATTAAAGTCAGTTGTTTGTGGGATTACCATCTTTGGCTTGGTACGGTCCACAGACTGGTTTTCTCCCAACACTGTTGGGGAGGACTTGTGTTAAACATGTCCTGTCTGTGATTGGTTGAGTTGGGTGTGAATTGGGACGTATAAAACGGGAAAGTGACAACTACATGACACTGGTTGTTTTGCAGACGCCGCCAAGCTATGAAATGCAGCGCGTTTTTATTTTACAGAAGACGAACGTCTAGCTTTAAGCAGCTGATTTTAGTACTTAAGTTTAATCTCACCCCTATCTGTTGCTTCCCAATCAGGGTCTGCTCTCAACCTCAAGGACGTAAAGAAGAACGTCAGTGTGAATCAACGTTGTATTAGTGATTAAGATGACAAAGTTCATGATGAACTCCATCCATATTTGAACACATGTACAGAATGATGGACTATTCTGACAACATTTCTTCAGAAAGCACTGAACTAGAAGTTTGCTCACGGATGACGGTTCATTAATGACAAATATTCTCATCCTTAGCGGAGTTGAAATAGAGTCTGCCTCTTCTGACCCGATGACTACTTATGCATGTTTACAGTCACCAGGGTTGCAGAAAGGTATATGAATCAGTTTCCTTCACGCGTGGCGCTGATGAGGCCAAACTAGGTCGAAACAGCTGTCCACCATTCCGTTGGTGTTTATTGGGACCAACATTTTGCGAATAAATACCGTATTAGTCCAAACCCATCACTTTACAAAGACGATCTTCCAGTCAGTTAGAACTAGTCAGTTTCTTTAAGTTAGCCCAACATCGCTTTAACCACCCATAATTAGCTCACAGTTCCGAAGATTGCTTGTTGAACGCAACTCACATCTACCACGGACAACGCCTGAGAAGATTGCTTCTTAGAAATGCAGGGTAACAGACGAGTACTTAGAAAAGAAACTACAAGTTACTTCAACTTATTTCAGTTCACGCTGAAATATAGGTCATCAAGAATGGTGAAATAGTCAGTAAATAGTAATGTTCACTGCCACAACACGTAACAGTTTTCAAATCATAACCCAAACTGTTCATTAATATTTTCGATACTCAGTGAACTCTCTTCAGAGGCACTCTTTTATAGCACACACCTTCCTTTACAACGGTCAAAGTGTTTGTCTCTAAAGATAGATCCACGCAGAAAAGTATGATTGATTCGTCCTTACGACGGACAATTGGCTTACCACCGTACGGGTAACATTCTGGTACAATCACACACCTCGTTACAAATCACCAGTCAATTAAAAAACATATCTGGATTGTGTGCTTCGTAGTGCAAGACGCGTGGTTATGCACGTGCATCGCAGGAATGCCAGCTGTCGTGTAAGCAGGCACAATGAAGAGCGTCGACCCACCCACGTTTTGTCCGTTTATTACACTATATACATTGTATTGTTCCCGGTTTCATGAGTTATTGATCATGTTCAGTGTTACCAAATTGTCACGTGAACACCGTCACCTCCACAATGGACGTTTCCACGATATGGTTGCCTTTTGCATGGTCGTAACAAGAGTCAGCTTTGAAGTAAGTGACATGGGAACATACAATTACTGATGAGAAAGTAAACTTTATGGTACACGACGAAACAAAAAATTGGGAAATCATATTATTTGACAGTTGGCATAGGAAATGAATGCAATGAAATGTTCATGGAAACAGAAAAGGATTAAGTTGATACCGAATGTCCTGCCCATTAGCGAATGAAAATTACAGTAATGGTTTCGATCTTTGGGAGGCAACAGCATTTACGTTTTTGGCGGAATGTTGTGAACTGAAGCTATGCAATGAACGAAAACCAGTCAAACTTATCTCTATCGAATGCAGGTCATTTCAGTGTGCCTCAGAGGAACAAACGTCGATGTGTGACACCACCCACATTTTTTATGTTAATAACTTCTGTAACCAGCAGATGCGTTAATTGGAGCGCAACGTACTTCAAAAGAGTGTGGTCAAGTAGCACGAATATGACTGGCAGAAAAGGTAACCATTTCGGTCTACTTACAATTAATAAGTAATAAAGTGCTTAACGGCCTAATTACACCACATCTAGCGTATGTTGGAACAGAGTGGAGAGCTTCACTAGACCAGGACAGTGTTCCCTGTTAGAAGCGAGAACTTTTACGTAACAATAAAATCACATGCCGAACTTAAAAATTATGTAGTCACCTGTAGCGCAATTAATATTTTCGCTCTGAATACTGTCAGAGTAACTGTAATGAAGTTTTTTCTCTTGATGAATTCAGTACACGCAAGTAGTTTTTACCTAAGATAGGTTATTGGCGGCAATAGGAATAGCATACAAGACAAGTCACTTTCTAATCAGCCGTCATGCGTTAAACACAAAATTATTCGAATTCTAAACAGGTCGAGTAAGGAACTAACGATGCAGACAATATAACGATCCCGTAGTGAGAGACGCGGAAATAAACGGAAGCCAATGGGTAGCCTATTGGTAAGTTCGAGATAAGAGGGAGAAACAAGCTTATGCAAACAGCACAACCAAAAAAGTCATATGTTATTGACAACCACGCAGCAAATAATGTTAACTCATGAGTTCAAATCCTTAACATCATGGTAATGTTAGTTTAACTACCATTTGTTTCTGTACACAAAGTGAACGTTTAGAAGAGTGTGCCGCAACGGCCTCAGCAAAAGGTGAAATATGTTTAGTGATTTGAGGGTACAACACACGAAAAAATTTCCCAAACTGAATTCCAAGTCCCGTTTTCAAAATGTCATGCGTTAGAAGATTGTGCAGCGCCGGTTTTGTTGTTTACTAGCGATTTCTGATTTTGTTCCGAGACACGTGCTCCAAGTGTACTGCTCGTTCGGCCAGTGTACTTGACTCCTCCAGTGCAAGTGACCTCGTGAATAATGTGAGATGTGGTGAGTGAGTTGTTTGGGTCTTTTCTTGGTATGCAGGACAGCCGTGTAATCTGTTTGGTCAGTCTTGATTCTGCCGCTTTGTACGCATCTCTGAGGGCACAGTTTAGTCTGCGTTGGATGATGGTGGTTACATCTTCACCCTTTCATGGCACTGTTATATACAGGGTTTTGAGGGAAACTGGTTCTGGCGTAAACCTTTTCGACCATTCCACAGCGTAATTCGAGATGGAGCGCGCGTGGTAGCCGTTGTGCACGGCGTTCGCTGGATAGGAACCGATTCATCCTCACTTGTCTCGGGCATGCAAATTCTGCGAACCCTTCTGAAGAGGGCTCGAATGAGACCACGTTTGAGCGCTGTTGGTACAAAACTTTTGAAATGAATATGTTACCTCCTCGAGGTGGACTTCTCGAGAGGGATGCATCATCGTTCACAGACATTTCCACACCTGAAAAGAAAATCACCCTTCATAAACATTCTGCTAATTGAAGTGATATTCCTTATTCTTGACTCTCCAGCTGAGCATAGTATATCCCCTATTATACCTCTGTTAAAAATTCGTAAATTCTTTTATCTGTGTAATGTGATTATTCTTGACTTTAATGCTGCTGAAGTTACTTTACTATAACAGTGTAAAATGCGAACTTACGTCGATGCATGTCCACACACCTCCACTAAGTGACGCCATATCTTACTCTTTGGGCGTAACAGTTGTGCCTACTGTTGGCGTTTTAGTTTTTGCCCATCAAATGACTACGACAGGCATTACTGGGCAGCAGATGAGATGCCTACCTCCTCCGAGCATACCATGCACTTCAGCCGACTCTCGCGGGAAGCCAACAAACTCACTCGTCTTGTAATTTACAACCTATGCGGCAAATGTTTTGTTTTGTTCCAGGCCAGCAGTGTGATCAAACCAGACCGCACACATTCTTAAAGCACGTGAATATTGTGTTTGTACTGTTATTAGCATAAATGTGTGCCAGTCATCCGAGCGGCAAAATGAGTCGGCGGATCATGCAAATGAGTATAGGTGAGCGCATTAGTGTACTTGCATCACAGGCTGACACGTACCTGCGATGTGTTCGAAAGCTGTCTGGAGATAAGGTGTATTTATGCAAGTGAATAAACGGTTGTATAAAAGAGGTAAAAACATTCGGCGTTCATCCCAGTGGCTACTCAAATCATGGTATATTGATTAGCAGTTTGGATAGCTGACCTAATGTCTGTTTTGGCTGGTTTTCCTAAGATATAAACGTTTGTTTCGCAGTAAAATGTTGTCACGTTTTGTCATGATTTAGCGGTCATTTATTCTTCTCTCCCAAACACCATACTGCATAATGCTGTGATTAACTCGATCGATTCGTTCATGTCAGATTGGTGAGTATTAAAAGGTGCTAAATTACTATCTCCAAGCCCTACATATCGGAAATCAAAAGAGGGTTGGCACATTGGTTTTCAAAATTGATACTAATTCTAGTTTCTTACCATTTTTCCGACAGTTTGAGGTAGAGGCTGTCAAACCGAGGGATTTGGATAGCAACTCTAATCGTTCACCTTCTACAGCTGACCTCCTGACAGTATTTCTGGTGTACATATAGTCATGATACTTGACAATATGGTTAATTCTTTACGCTGCCGGACGTCTCGCAGTCTAAATCATGTCGTACCATCTGCCACATTTGTCTAGATGGATAGTTGGAGTTATGTAACCGTTAACTCATCCCCTAGTGTTCTGTTTAATTTAATCTTCGGAATTCTCCAGCACTGACACCTAGTTATTCTTCTAAAGATGGCACAACAATCGCAGCCACTGGTAGTGAAGCAGTTCACGCATACCCCATTTCCATATTCAAGCCTCTGGTTCTCATCGCTTTCTGGTTGGCACTGGAAAGAGGATCAATATAGCTACCTTCAATACCCACATAGTGAAACAGAGAGGAGAGCATGCCCCCCTCCATCTTTGCTCTGACCTGTCGTGTGACGCGTTCCAAAAACTAAAATTCTGACTTCAGAGCAATAAACTGACAACATGTGAACTGTTTGCTGAGTGCTGTTTTTACTCTTCATGGGACACCACGGTTGGGCAAGAATAGTCGCGGCTTTCTTCAACACGGCTCTATTTACTGCAATAGGAAATTGTATTCCTGTTGTCACTTAGTCTTTTGCCATGCTCTTGACCTACTTGGTTAGCGTCATTTCCTGAAAGCAAACTCTCAGGTTAAATTCCTTCGCCGCTATCATCTGTAGTGAATACAGTAAGAAAGCCTATTATCCCAATTCGGCTGCTTTAATTGAGTTGACACATACTTGTGGCACAGACGCCTTGATGGACGTTTAACGACTAGGTGCTGCCGAGTCTTGTAAAGGTGACAGGTTTAGGCGAGCATCATATGCCGATATAGTGGTCGGCGCTGTTTACAACTGTGTCAGGCACAATGTATGCCTTAGCCAGCATTAGTTTTAAACGGCATGAACGTTACTGTTCCACTTGATGCACTAATTCCCCAGATTAGTCTTAGATAGCTCACATTATGAAGCATATGTAGTGTGGTTCCATCTAGGACTGTCTGTTCCAGTGAAAGAATTTCCATGATTGAGACCACGAATTAGTACACTGTCGTTTCGCTGAACAGTAACTTTAGCGTGGCTGTGGAACAGCTAGGCACTTTCGCGAGTGGGAATATGCTTCAGACTAGTCGGTAATGGACCTATCTGGTTCTCATCTTGTAAACCCTACTAATTCTGTTGGAAGCAAATTTCCTTGAACAAACATGTTGCTAGTGTTGTGACGTGTGTAAGGTACGAAACAGGTCCGACAAAATTCTGGATCTTATATAGATACTTAAACTTCTAAGTGTCAGATCATATATTCTTTCTAGCGTTTCATATATTGCCTCATGAAACGGTATCTGTCAATCAGTCAGCTTTGAATTGATCGCCGACATTGAAGTTTGGCTAGTTAAACAATTCGTTCACAGTGAGGCTGAGTTTGTTTCGGGGAATTTTATTTTGGTTCTATTTTAGTTTAGGCACACTTCTGATTTAGAACACTCGTCCATTCGACAAACTGTCAACGTGGCAAGTGATACATTAGTCCGCAATGCACCTGAAACGTTAGGTTACTGGATGGAACATTTTATTGGATACATTAGCTGTCCTTTCGCCTATGGCGTGTTATCAAAATAGGCTAGTAGTGTCAGCCGTTTCAGAACCATCTAACATACCACTATCAAGGTTGGTGATTCGATACTAAAACACAAAGAGGCTAATGGCCCAGATGGCCTGGTTTCGGTATTGTTGAAGGAAGGGGGTGGGAGTGCACTGGAAGCCGTGGCTCAGTGATTTCATCTGATGAACACAACTGCAAACATATCTTTGTGTAGGAATCAATCGAAAACTGTTCTCATATTCAAAAAGGTGGGTAGAGATACTCGTGGACGTGATGGTAATTAACTTGAATCCAGTCGTTTCCAGTGAGTGATTATCCGCTACCTTCCGTAAACCCACAGCAATCGAGTTTTAAAGCTTAATCATGTGAAAATCCGACCCCACCCTATCTCTCTGATTTGTTTATTCATGTATATTCTACCTGTCCTGTTCTTGATCGTCAATTGGAGACCGACCTGAATGTTTTTGTTTTATCGCGTCGATCTGACAATTATACGAATAGCCAATCGCCGATTGTTGTTGTATTCCGCTTTTTTGAAACATACGGTGTGATTGCATTTCATCTTTAGTCTGTTTGGTAACAGATTATAATCCATTCCCCGAAAAAGGCCTGTTGATCGAAACTCCTGATGTTGTCTATTAATTCAACTTTTCGATGTTTCCATGGCATTATAACCTAATGTTGTTTTGATTAGCTGAGATCATTGATTCATCAATGCTTGTTGCTCGGCGTCTCCGTAAAAGAGCATACATAAAAAATACTAGTGAAATAAAATCAAGGTTCTGTCCTGGCTGAGAATGTGCAAAACATATATTCCTGCTTCGGAGAACTTCATTGTAGTGTCCTGTGTACCACCGGTTGAAAATTATCGGTCTTGCCAGCCAGAAGGTTGTATTTTATTCAGTGAACATGTGGACCGCTCTAACATGTTTGTCGAACAAGTATGTGGTCATCTAGTTCCATTGCTTCCGTTCGCGGTATAGTTTACGGATGAACAGTGCAACGAATACGTCAATATCTGAATGCATAAAGACTGTTGTTCACTTGTGTCTTTTTGTTCAACATTTTCAGGTGAATTAATAAACACTTGTGTATAACGTTCAGGATACCGGCATAGGCCGAATCAATGACGAAAGGCTGACTAATCTTGATTATGCCGAATATCATTCCGTTATGCTTACTATGAGGTTGCTGGAGGTGTGATCACCACGCTAGTTTAACAAACCTATGTGTCTGAACGCAAACTCGGGTCCCGATGGGGATCAACAGAGATGATGAGCTCTGGAGCTAGTGAAATTCGGGCTTGGCATTTCATTTTGAAGCAGGTCAGCTGATAGGCTTAGTTGAATTCGGAGGCCGCGATCAAGTGGCGTTTGTTATCCCTTATGCAAAGCCCAGAAGTAACACGGAGTTGTGGGACGTTTCTTAAAAATGATAACAGTGAGCCTGACTAAGTAAGTGTGTCGATATTTCACTCACAAATTAACATATGCTATTTCCATTTCCATTCCACTTTCAAAACATATTAAATCTTTAAAATCAGCTTTCTATGTGTCACTGATTCTTTGAAAGCTAATGTTTTGTGTCTGCATGCTCCACTGTAAGCCTTGTTTGACAGTCTGTACCATTGCCTGGCGCCGCTGGATAAACTGTTATTGCTTGTAAAATCAGTTTTCAGCGGAGTCAACTGATCTTATTGTTCCGCCTAGTGCAGCTTGATGGGTATCTTGGTGAACATTCATAAATCTGTTATTCGTATGCTGACCTATTTTCAGGGCAACATAACCTCAAACATACGCAACAATGGTTGCGGGCACAACTAATTTTTGTTTGACTCACACTCGCCCACTCATTTCAGCTGCTGAATCGTTCCTTATACGCTTCGCGTTAACTGAAATTAATGCTTAACAATTATGACATTATACTGGACCTTTTGGCGTGTATCTAAAACAGGCTTCTGTGAGTTAACCTGTATATATTGGGTAGCGGCTAGTGGTCGAACGATAACGTACTAGACACGGTTAATTTTATGTGTCGGACCGTCAGCCAGCTTACAATGAGATAGACTTCAACACACTTGTTGAAATCACTTAAAGAATTGGCATATAGAAATGAACCGGAGTAGGTGACAGTAAAATGTTGTAGAGACGTTGTTCCAAGGTGTTGGTTTTGTCAGGAGGGATCTAGTATGTAGAATGATTTCTTTTTAACGGGAACTTCAACACCGACCAACATCACAATCACTCAGGTCCAGGTGAGCAACTGTGCGTTTAGAATACGTTCGTGTAAGCATTCATATTCCCGTTCTCTGTAACTAGTCCAGTTCACTATCCACAACAACGACTGTCATCCGCAATCAACTTATTGTCTAATTATTTCGTTTGCCAAATGTTTCATATTTGTTTTGTTGCACTTCCGTGATGTTCAAACGTAGAATAAAATGTCTTGTTTTCTTCACTGTTCGTGTGAAAACAGTCTATATCTTCAGCTATGTCCACAGTTTCGTTTTATTGTTCGCATCCTCAAGAATTTAAACTTGTAAACACCTGTTTCTAAGTTTCTTTGCTGAACCGCAATCGATTAAGTTTTCTTTCGATTTGTATCATCACCCTGCTACACTATGGTCAAGAATGAATTGGGTAGTCTCCAGCAATAAACACGCGTAGATCATACATGTAAACAGCACAAACGGTCAGGATACGTTAACACCAGCAAGCCGGATGAGACCCGATATGACAAAAATCACATGTCGTTTTTGATTAACTGCAAGTCTGCTTGAGTTCATCAGCTTACTGGAATCGATTGCCTAGTGACCGTCGTTTATTGCCATTGGGTTTCGCTCAGCCAAATCTCACAGTTGCTCACTATATCTGCTACCTACCCGTCTAACTAAACGCCGAGTCGAACGCGACTGCACAGTAAGTGACAGGCGATAAGACGATTTAGACTTTCAAATGGAACTTCATTTGCCTCTCGGTGCACCAGCATCTTAAAACTTCAGGCTTATTATGAATGGATGGAAAATGTTGTTTCAGAAATTTTTGTGACTGGAGGCAGTGGAGCTGTGAAATATAAGGGGCACCAAGTCTTTATAGTTGAACAGATAACACCGCATGCATTAACTAAGTAATAGTCCCTTTTGTGTGAGAATACTCATGTCATCGTCAAATTGTTTGCTACTAACATAGTGCGTGTGTTCAGTCATCCAAATCCCTAACGTGAAATTGCGTGTCATCAATCCACCTTCCATATTACTGTCCGTCATCATGCCAAGATCGATTGCACGGTACCCAGCGGAGAGAAATTTCCGTAAAATTGCTCACTGGTATTCAAAGGTAGTCAAGCAATCTTTCAACATAGAAAACAGAGCAAGGACAACAAGTGTTTGCTTTATTCAATCTGGATATTAAGTCAAGGAACGTGGGAAGTTCAAGAAGTGGTCCATTAGTGCAACACGGTTGTCACGTACAGACCTCACAATCAAACCGATGTAAACTGTCAATCACATATTTTTATTTAAGAGTCAACACCTTCCTATGACATCATTCCCCCATATCCATCCTTGAATGAATTTAGACAAAAATAACCTTTCATTTTGTATATGTATTTTTCTGTCGCTCTGGATGTTGTCGCTCGTATCAAGTCTTGGTGTATCGATTGAAGTTTTACATATCTTTTCACGCTAGCGCACACAACATATGAACTACAGTGAAACCTTTTTGACTTTAGTGGTTTGGTTAAGACATCGGAAGTGGTCCAGGCACAAGGAATGCCTCAACCTCTGAATGAAAGTGTTACTACTGACTACTCTTCGTGAGTAGGTCAAATGATCGCTGAAAGCAATTAGGAAATTGCCGCGCATTACTCACATGGACGAAAGATCTCATTGTTCTTTAAAATAAATACCTGGCCAACTCCTTGAACTCACTTGTGTGACATCCCCTCAGAGGTTAACCGAAAGGCATAAGTCTGTAAATTTACTTAGAAAACTGGTTGACACAGTGTGTGGACTTTCAGACATTATTAAGGCATAAAGGCTAACGCAAAATCTAAAAGCCAAGTTTCATCATGAAACAAAATTCGAACCTTATACGTCGGAAACTACTCAGTCAGGCAGTTGGTGTAACGGTCCACGGAACCATTTCCTACTTTCATAAATGTGAATTTGAACCAGCGATCGAAACGGTTTGCCCGTGTGCAGTAATTTATAATCTCACCTGAGCTAGAAAGAGTGGACACACATTATCCCCGTTGTTCTTTTAAACCAAACAGAATCCAAGAGGTGTCACAGTGGATTTTTTTAAAATTGATGGATCACTGAACAGAGTGACTCATAAATTTGCAGTGTTAATCTGGTAACCTACATGAAGTGGACTAGATTTTAGTGAATATATACTTTGGTCTGAGTTAGATCCACGTGGTGTTTTCCCATATGATTGCGACACCAAAGTCTGAGAGCAATGCCTTCAGTCTGCAAAATTACACTTCCGTAACTTTGTTCGTTTCAGCCATAACGTTAGTCTCATTCTTTCTGGTAGCTTACTTCAGCATGTCAACACGACAGTGATTTAAACTTAGCATCTGCGGCATGGCTGGAACAAACTTATATGTCAGGATCACGGCCGTTTTGTTATGTTTTTAGCCCAGTAAGTAGACCCTCTATACCCCTCTTCGTACCATTTCTTTAGAGGAGTAAGGTGTTGTGACATTACACGCAAACAAATTGACTGTTCACCTCGCTAACAAAAAGTCGCGCACATGGTATCGTTTATTCCACTTGTCCATTCTCAGTTTCAAGTCTGGCTAAGATTTAGCTCAACAAATGATGTTTACTAATCGGATGCAATCAAACGGAAAGTCTCAACGGTCACGTGCTCCGAGGCAGTTAACGAGATTTATCACGTTCCTGTGCAGTTGTTACATAAGGCAAGCAGACGTAACATCTCCATTTCTTTCCTCTTGCTCAAAGTAAGGGCTGTGAACTTACACCAACGAGTTGACAACGAACAATTTCGGTAGGTAAAAAATGACTTGAGCCGCTGAGGAAGAGAAATGTGATCTTCTCCGAAATCGCTCGCAGGAAATCAGAATATGTTGGTGTATCAGCAACCACTGGTTGAACACACAACGCATTGCATGAAATTTCGCAAGATTTAATCCCGGACGGTGATTTTGAAACTGAAATTTACTAAACTGTTATTACAGACAGAACCTTTATTCTCATTTCGAAATTTTTTTCCAGTAAGAAGTTTGGTAAATTGAACAACCACCGCCGCGTACAAAAATGTTTCTGGATGCGACCGATGTCCTTTGCTAATGGAACAGACAAAGCGATAACCACAGGTGTTTTACAGTCAGCCTCCTGTTTCAGGTCCTGTAAGAAAGTAATGGCATTGTGTGGAAGATATCAAACATTTTCATGGAATGACTAAATAATTAGAATACTTTGTTGCACCACTCAAACATAAGGGTTAGTTTCATCGGGAAACAATGTCGGTCCTCTTGTAGGACGTTCAGACGTTCACTTGTGTTCATCGTGAGCCCCATCAACACTTTTGTAACCGTGGATCAAGTTCTCATGCAGTTATTTAGACAACTCATCACAAATTGATAAATCAGAAAAAAAACGTCGTGAATTTTACTACCCTGTACATTTGGTGCTGCCAGTGTTTGTGACGAGCTAGGGCAACAGCACTCGTGAATGATACGTTAAGTATTACGTTGGGCTGAAAGTTTTGCATTAATTCCGGACGTAACATTGTCTCTACCACTGTCTGTTGATTCTGAACAGTTCTACTTTGAAATAAATCTGTCGGAGTTTGCCAGTTTCATTAGCATTGATTGTAATCTGCAACGTTGCACCCGTCGTGGGCTCGGTGATCAGTATAAACGTATTTCCGTAAATTAAGTGGACGTGAAGAATAATGTAGGTGTAGGTGCTAACACAGACTTCCAGTGCTACATCAATAAGTCTGACATCGTCCTGACACAAATTTTAAAATATGTGTAGAAATGACGACCTCGAAAGTACCACTTTATACCCTGATAACTGTTAACAAACACCGAAAGCGTTAAGTTTGCAACAACAGATTCAGGATTATCACTTGAGTGATGGGTGAATAATTAACTCAAAAAGGGCCGTAATACAGTGTCGTAACACTGTGTTGGGGGTAACGAATTGCTTTAGTATGTCCACACCAAATTTAGTACGAATGAAGTTGAACAGTTTGGGCGTCGTGTTTAACATGTTATTGATAAACAGATTGGGAATAACACAACGTTACGAGCAAGTTGTAATACTCTACGTTTCAACCACCTCGGGTGGTCTTCCTCAGGAGTGTTGTAATCGAATGTGATTTCGATTACAACAGTCCTGAGGAATGCCCCCGAAGTGGTTGGAACGTAGAGTATCACAACTTGCTCGTAACGTTGTGTTATTCGCAATCTGCTTTAGTATAAACTTTAGAACTACGAGTATGAGCTACTGACGGGCTATGACAAGAGCAAACGCAAGTGTAGCTCTTCTTCTCGAAAAAGGCTGACAGAAAAGTCTATTTGAATGTGAAGGCTCTGATCGAACATGCAAGATGTTCAACTTGAAATTAGGCAAATTCCTGACTACTTATCAGTACTCTAAAAATTTATTTGAAATGATAATTTTAAACTGAAGTGTCAAGTGCGAAACGGTCAGGAAACAGGTCAAAATCTAGATTTGTGAAGTGAAGGACGGAGATGATATGATTCTGTTCGTTTTTTTAACGCAACGAAACGTTATAAAAGTCAGTCAGTTGTGGCTGGGATCTGAACACTGTCAAATGTCAAGTTTGTAGTGCAGTTGAGAAGGTCTATCAAGTACCACGAGTTATCTTATTGCCCAATACCTGCCCGGTACTGGTGCCCACCTCAAAGGTAGTTTGCCTAGGTTTTTCTCGTCCTTTGTGTTTATCATCTCACCTGTTGTCAAGCTAGTTATGTTGGGAGAACCACAAGACAGCTGTCGGAATAGGCTTGTCAATACTTTCCGAAATGGCTTTGCGACGGTTTGATTAGGCCCATTTACAGTGGAGTCGGTTCTCACGTAACTGAGAGTGGTCATCAGATTGAGCCGGAAGAAGCCTTCTGTGTTATCTACAAGGTTTGTCATGCCTACTGCAGAGCAGTTGGGTTGCGACTGTTGTAGACAGCCTTGACACCCTACAACCCCTGCCTGCGTGTCCAAAAACAGTTCTTGCAACTTCTACATCTCTCTTGGTCAACTATTCTGCAGCCACTTGAAATTCATGCAATCTTGAACACATTGACAAAGAGGGCACGACTGGCAGTGTCACACATTCACCACCACTGCCACCCCACTCAATTAGACTGCGATCCACCTAATGTCTATGATCTTAACGACCCATTTGCCTTGCTGTAGTTTTTCATACATAAAACGCACGTACCTTACGTAATTGTAAAAGCTGGCTTCTTATGAGTTCTTAAGTGTGACAAGTTAATTCAAACACGGCTGGAAATGTCAGTTATAGTTCAGACATATGTTACAACTTAGCTCATTTGATAGAATCCATATAAAGGTTTTTACTGCACCGAAGGATTACACGCAAATCGCATAAAAATCTGTTGGATAGCTTGTAAGAGAAATTGCAGGGTGACTGTTGTTCCTTTAGAATTGAATAGGAGATCTAGGATGCTTGCGTGATTGAATATACTGTTCAACAGAAAATGACGGTTGCCTGCAGTTAGTCGACGTAGACAAGATAGAGTGTCCATACCACTATTTTCCTCCAGTTAGTGCATACGAATATGTGACACCCGTCCAGCGTTCTTTTTTCATTGTCTACACCGATCGATGAAATGTGCTAAACTAATTTTTAAATTAAATATAGCCTTGTCGAAAGATTATGTGCTAAGCCAAGACATCGCGATCTGAAAACGGATTTTTATGCGAGCAGCTTGATTTGCAAGCAATCCTGCAATTAGTTGTGAACATCTTAACGATCTTTCTGACAAAGCTGGATAGTCCCACGATCATTCGTAGGTTTTCCTAGTCACTGTTGTTTGATCGCAATATTCATTGGCTGATATTTGTAGTCAGTAATCTTGCGTGTGTACACACAAGATTGGGTCGTTCTTTATTAAATCTTACGGGTGCAAACTATAATATACGTACATATTATAAATGTACATATATTTTTTTTCATTCAGCTGACAAAGTCATTTCCTTTGCTGTCAACCTCGAACAATCATGACGACATCTGACTGACTGGTGATCAATTTATCCTACCAATACCTAGTCGGCTTCACTACCAGACTAACCTTTCCTCCCTTAAGTACTAATCATCTACACATTACGAAGTCGTAGATGCCTTCCGTTTTGTGTTTTCGGTTTGGAGATGTGTCAGGAAAGACTGTTCCTTGCTCGATCAGACAGCATAACTTACTCACCTGATTACATGGTTTGTAACAAAACCTCAAGCGCTGACTGTGTGCACACTTTCGGGCATAAAAGGACTTGCCGTTTTATAGCTCGTATGCCGTCAACTCAATCGATACCAAAATATGTCTGGTTCACAGTCATTAACTGATTGAAAAGAGTTGTGGAAATTCTTAGTCGTACAATTGAAAAAGACAGTAAAATTTTCAAAGTAATCAAAACTCTTCTGTTTGTCCTTGAATTGTCACTGTCGTTTCGAAATGCATGTTAATCTATCAAAATTGGGATTAGGTTCACCAATGTGCACACGATCAAAGTTAGAGCAAACAGATGCCATGGGGATGCACAGGCAGTATGAGCTAGTCAAGCTGGTTTTGGACCAGTACACCAAGAAGTTTGGTAATGGGGGAGGGTGAACTAACGTTATCCGGAAAATCACAACCGTGTGTGAGCATCCAAATGACCTTCTCTTCTTCATCAGAAAAGTGCAAAACGTCTGTTCTATGTGCAATCCCATCTGGTATGAACTGACGTAACTGAACAGATGTGCATGGCTCCTAATCGCGATGACCTGAAAAACAGCTAAAGATTGATTTGGACAGTGAAATTTTACGGTACACTTTATTGCTTCGGTTTGTTTCTGCATTCCCGTAGTCGAAAAAATCTTGATGAGATAGAGTTTTTAACCGACGGGCTGTTCAGTACTAGGAGATTAATTCGTTCCACTTCAGTTCGAAACGTATTAGCAAAGCATGATGGATTTGCAACCAAATAGCTGTATCGCAGATGACGAATGAAAGTTAACACTTTCTGTGCACATAAACCATTAACACTTGACGAAGGCCATGACCTATTTGTGGCGTAAATGATGTAAACGGTGTAAACTGGAATTGCTGGTTTTACCAGATGATATACTCACAAAGGAACGATCAACAACGGCGAAACAGGTCTAGTTGATGGAAACTTCCGGCAGAACAGTGCATGCAAATGGATTAAAACTTTTATCCTCCATGGTATTTTTTCGAAGAAAACCTTCCTACCCCATTTTTGTACCGGGCTATTGCTGTGAGCTGTAATCAAAAGAACAGTTTGCAGCAGTCGCCATTTTATAGCAACGGAATAATTCTTTAACTGCTTACAGCGTTTGAGATAATGTTTGTCGCTGGATTACACGAATTATTAAGAGTAGAAACCACTGGGTCCCAGCTCTTACATACCTTGCACATTTCTTAGTGGCTGGTAGCCAAGAATTCATCGACGAGCCGTCAGTGGTGTAATTTATTTTGAAGTTTTTCTAGAGAGCACCTTTGGTCAGGCCGTTCTGATGTGTCGTAACTATCATGCTGTACAAACTTAACCCGATGCTGTTGAGCAGCAGTCAGTAGAGTGTCTTTTCAAAAATGGTAAAGAATGTTCACTTCTAGATTTCAGTGACAGGTTTAACAACCTCCGAGTTAATCACGGTACACGTACAACCATGTACGGTATCGAGTTTATCGACGGAAATACACTACGCACTGATGGTTTGAAACGCCCTGTGACATTATACTGTGTCGTGGTCGATGAGATGCACGTGATCACATACTTAGTGTTTTTTCTTTTCGGAGTGTTTTATAGTTTTTGCCATTTTGTTGCTCCCTCCTTCTTACGTTTGTACTTATTTATTTCTGTGTCAGTCTTTGGGCCATTGTGATAATCAACAGCAGCATCAGCCATAATTTCTTGCTGTACGTCCACATGCTGAAAATGATGATTATGATGATGATGATGACGACGAAATTCAATGTGGTATGTTAATTAAGTGTCCTTAGTTAACATTGATGTCATCTTTGTCCGCTGACGGCGAATACATTTTATCCATAATGTTAACGAATATTAAAGCCAACATCGCAGATCTGAAGTTTAGATCAAATCACTGACTGTCTTTTAGTTTTGTGAGCCGATATGCAGCATGTGACAATTTAATGGTAAGTACCATTTTTTGTAAGCCTTATATTGATACTCCAGATTGCAGGCCTAGGGGGCGGGTTTCCCTGAGGACAGATTTATATATATAGAATAGCATTAATGCGCGATGTTCTTAAAACTACTTTGATGCAAAAAGATCTGTGTTCAAAGGATTATAATGGAGGGTAAAAATAAACGGAATCGAATTGAAAGTGGATGAAAGAGGTATGCGTACAGGTATGGGAGTGATCCATTCACTAATCCATTTATTCATTCGTGACGATTACAAACCCGATCGGAATGTACGGCATATCAGTATTTGGTAGCGAAACATGCAATAGGAATAACCTGACATATATGTGTAGTAGGCTATTCACGTTAATATTTCGGAGTAGAAACCCGGGAAGTTTGTTATTTCTCACATGTGTCTAACCCCTAAGGTTATCACGGTATCCACTGATTCTGTCGTGATCATAGAATTGATAACATACTGCAGTGTGGAAAAGTTTCGGCTGAAAAGGAGTCTCGCTTACGTAGCAACCTGCTGAGGAGATAACCTCTTCATCCAAAAACTGAATTCTCCAGTACAACTCCGTGTTTAGCGGAGAATCCATGTGCCTCAGTGTGCAGATAGTCGCACGAATGAAGCTTCTCTTCCCAAATATTTGTAGCACAATATACTGTAAATTAGTTACTATTCGCTGAGATGGTTTGGACAGTACAAGTCCCAAACACCGGTTGATTGTCTGTTCTTGGCACATCATTTCAGTTCAAATGGTGCTCAGACGTGCACGAGATTGGCAACTGGTCACGAATCTGCATGTCACTTAACTACACACCAATACAATACTGTGTTATAAATAACACAATTTCTGCGTTCAGTGATGATGCTGGTGGATTCCAACGTGAACTGCTGAGAAATCCTACTTGGTCAGTCCGCTAAATGATTTAGTAGATTCTGTATGGCACAGCGGAGTGGGCGGATAAATGGGTCTAAATGTAAAATTTATGAGCGTCAGGCTTGGCTTCGTAGCTCAGCCGGCGAAGCACTTGCGACGTTTGCGGTCGATGTTTCAGTCGTTGATTCGAGTAGAACCGAAGTGCAAATTTGTCCTAAATTATGTTTCATCCGGATGTTTATTTAGTGCCCCGCGAACAAATGAGCTTGATTTAAAAATGCCCGAAAAGTGCCGAAATATATTGATTTCTAGGTCAGCAGTCAGAACTACAATAGCCAGCTGCAAACGGAACAGTGAACAACACTATGAGCACCAATTTCGTGGCAGAGTCCACGTTATAATGTCCAACACTGCCTGAATTTTGTTCGGTCTGAGCTTGTGTACCCAGATTCAAGTACACTTATTTGGAATGAAAAACCTCTCCAAAATTGAATCCTTTCGTAAGCCAAGCCAGTTTAGCTGATCAGGATCATGTCCACCATACATGATGCATTGCATCCTAGTAGAAACCACTGCCCACTGAATGATTTCAATTGCACAATTGTCAGATCGGGAACCGGTTGTCATTTAACAATTCAGCCTTGCTGGTCATAACTGAATCCAAAAAGCACCAACTAGCCAAAATGCACTGGGATGCTAACGCTTGGCTAAATGACTCAGAAAGAACCGATACTGCGGCTTTTGTCTAAAAAACAGTCCATAATGCATATTTACTTATCGACTGGATTAGGAGCACGAGGGGTAACAGCAATATGTCAGTTTGAGGGGCATACTGCAACGCTTTTGTTGCCATTCTGTGTCACACGGCAGCAATAAAATCGTGTTAGTGTATTGAAACTATGTTGTATTACACAGCACATTCAACATAATTTTTGAATCGTTGAGACTCATGGATGATTCATGAAGTGTAGTACAGCTGCGGGAGTCGTCATTAGGTATATGTGTTGTTTAGTAGGACAAGATTGTTTAGCTTGCATGTGGTGTCGTGTTAAGCATGCTTGGAAATGATTCATGTGATTAATCGATGGTTGACTGTAGTTGGCCTAGAGCTTGAATAGATTGGTCACACAAATTGGAGACAGCTTGATACAGGTAGCTAGTGTAGCTACCCCTTCAACAAATCCAGTTGAAACAGGACTCATTAAGTGAATGACATTATAAGTGCTGTTCATTGTGATCTGACGGTCATATCGATCAAAAACGATCTGATACCACGTATGATACATTTTGGTATATCTGCAGGGCTAACCGGGGTGGGGGCGTAAATGAATCATTAATATCGGCAACTTGAGCAAAGCATTGCCATTTAGTACAAATAGTCAACTGCAGTCCACAGAATGAATAAGAAAGACGAACTGAACTGTATTCAAGCGTGTCTAATGTAAGCAATTTATAACAAGCCGTTTTTAAGTAGAGCAGTCATCCTTGTCACATAACATATATTTAATGACTACGTCATTGGCCAATCTGCGACAAAGAATTCGTCTTCGAACGGCAAAATATTGGTCATTCTTTCTTTACCAACAAATCACTAGTTGAGTATTTTCAAATCCCAAGTTCCCGGCAATAAGGAGTTTGACAGATATCTGTTCGAGTCTGCATTCTGTCTCTAGATAATCTGCCTTAAGAAGGTCTGGCAACGCACTGAAAGTGACTAAGTATTGTGGTTTCGCCACAGGAATAACAGTGACTGCGACGGAAAATGTAGATAGTTGAATAGCTTATCCAGTGAGGTTTAATTTTTACCCGCTTAAAGTGAGCATCGTGACTGGTTGTAATTACAATACAGGACACCTTTTCCTAATATTTGCAACGCAAACGTAATGTTATAGCCAGACAGAGAGATAATCCATCTCACCGAGTTATCAATGACCAGATGATGATTACTGTATAAATGTTTTGTAGTTATTGATTGGTTGGTCGTTTTCATCCTACTATCTTCACCTAAGTGTACGATGACGTAAGTATTATGGAGTTCAATACGTTAAACGGTGATTTCCTTCTGCATCGGAAGACTCGTCTACCCGAAGGGACAAGCTCATAAAAAACATAGTACCGGGATAGAAACGGAAACATACACCCACTGATTTCAATCACCTATTCCATAACAGTAAGGGACTTCGTAACCGCCAGTGGTCAAACTGGAAACTTCTAATGTTATGAGAATTATTCTTCTCGAGATGACCTGACGGGGTTTGCACTGTTCTGTGGTAAATTGATTCCTTGATAAATTGCTTCCTGTGATACCAGCCGACATTACTCAGCTGGGTAGTCCGTTTGGCGAACATGATGATTCTTGTTCTGTCAATCATACGACAACACTCTGTCTCAAGTTTTATCATACACACAAATTAATATACCGACCCCAGGTGGACTGTAACGCACGCTCAAGTCAGGCAATGGTACCAACAGGTGACCCGCATAAAGCCGTGTGAAATGACAGCAGATTACTCGTGCATATTCTTTACCAAGCAAATTGTGGTACGCCAAAAATGTTGTGTTATTTAAATGGCCATTATCAAGACTTAAATTGACAGCTCATATGTGAGTGTGATGCATGCACCCGTATCTGGTAAATCAGGATGGTCAAACTACAGAAACGAAACGCGAAATCCGTGGCCAGTTAGTCAAAAACCACTGGGTCTATCATAGGATATGTAATAAGGTTCGATTTTAAATTCATATCCACAGACTCAGTTCCCGTATTAATTGTCACCTGCTGTGAACTATGTCGAAGAAGAGCACTCAACAACACACCTGTATGTGGCATGTTTATGATACTCAACGGGGTAGCCTGTATTCACTTGGTTTGTACAGCTAGTTTGCTCATTCACACCATACTTGGGCGTGACCGCAACAGTAAAACGCTCTCCTAACCAGTTTAAAATGATGACCCGCTCAATGCGGTTCAAGGGTGGGCACATAAGGTAGTTAAATGAACGTACTCTTTCATCTAGACGGCTCATTCAATGTTGTCATTTTGGAGACTTATACCTGGGATGGTTAATTCTGTTGGACACAAATATCGCTCCTATGGAGTATCCTGTGTAATAAAATCAAGTTTCCTTCAATGTGTCAGTAATGCATTCAGAATTGCCCCAGTTTGCGCAACCTATCTGAATATAGTAGGGTACGTAGTGTAACGACCGCGTTTGTAGCTATAAGATGTACAGCTCGAGTAAGAATGACCTCCTTCACAAGATGAGGACAACAAACTTAGATATTCATTCAAAAAGTGAGGTGAACCAGCAAAATGAACCAGATAGCGAAACGGTCTGCAGGATACCGTCCAAACAGACCACTGAGTAACCAAATTTCTGCGTTGAATTTCTTGACCACTGACATGTGACTGAGAAACAGCCTAAGAGTATCCGAGGGAATCGTGTTCAAATTGTGCTTGTATATGGTGGTAACAAAGTTTTCACTTCCAAGAAAGTCACCCGTGCCTTGTGAATGACGGAAATGCATCACTCTACATTTAGCCTTGTTGAATGGGAGATTGAGAGGTGTACTATACTTGTGTCGTTCTTCGGTTTCCGATGTTTGATCTTACTGTCCACAATACGTCAGCTTTTATTGTCATCAGCATGGATTAACAACGGGGAATAGAGGAGCAGTGGGGTTTCCAACACAAGAAGGATAAAACACAAAAGTCTTAGTGTGGAGTCTTGTGGCACACGAAGTGTAAAGCGTTGACCCCCACATGTAAATTACATGAGACAATCAGAAAAAAACTGCAGCTTTTTGTAAAAAAACAACTTGATTCATTCAACCAAAACTCGACCTCTCTTTACTCCCAGTTACAGTAATACTCATGCTGGTGAAACATATTGGGCGGTCGAACGTTTCCAAGACATATGACACAATCGGTCAGGTGAATATGTAGTATGGCGGATCTCCGAATGATAAACTTGGCATCATCCACTATGGGGCACAGTGAAAACAGTTTACTCTATGAACCCTACTGAAGTCTTCATTTTGCTGTCACCTTATACAAACTTCAAAATTCTTGAAAGCAAGTGAATTCTGGTTATGCAAACAGCAACGATGACAATCGTCATATTGTGATCGCAAAAAATAACTTAAGCCACTGTGACGTTTACATCTAGTATAAATTCTTTTGATGTGCTCACGGAAAAACATTTGAATTTATCTACTACAAACATTCTTCTTCCGGATAAACAAACGTGATGTTGCGTAAAACCAACCGAATGAAACAACATGTCTCACTAGAACGAGTATTCAAGATTTCACGTGGTCATGACCAGCATCTCGATCTTCAACAATACTGCAGAAAAAGTGTGATGTAATCCAGATTAAAAATGCGGACTTCAAAACAATTTTCAGGTTTCATCGTTCAACGTGTTCATCACCGAAACGAATTTAGTAAACAAAACACAACTGAGACGAGGTATCATAAAGCAGTTACAAAACACGTTCACAGCTTAGGATTGATGCTTTTCCGTTCCGATTCAATCAAAACCAATCCCAATGTGATACACAAATTCTCCATGCAAAAATTTGCACCGTCAGCGAACTTCCGGCACCGACACCAGATGACCCAGTTCCGGCCAGTGACCATTTCAGTCAAGGACTCCAAATCCAACCACGCCAAATGTTCCGTTCTAGTTCAACTTAAGTTCTTATTCTCACATGCAGAGAGACAAACGAAATTAAGTTATACATGGTTAGACAGGTGTTTTGCAGTCTGGACAAAACATACGTTCACATAGGTTATGAAATCCAACAGTTCCACAACATTTGCAGGATATTAACATAGGTCAACACATCAATCAATCTTCGGTAGGAACGTCGCGTTTCGAATTTCGATTCATGCTTTTTCGGTCCCCCCCCATATCTTTTCGCAAACGCACCCATATTATACACACAGATAAAAGTTCAATGGATATCTTGCCCCCAGAGGTTCTAAAGTAATTCCATTACGTGACATAAAATGTCTTATCAGTTATCCTACGCCAACCACTTGCCTGGTGAGTTTAGGCATTTCCGTGGTTTCATTTTGATAAGGGTTTCTAATCATGAAGCAACCTCCCGAGTCACAGGTACCTTGTCTACTCTCGATAGGGCCTGGTAGTCATCAAACGCATATGTCGAAACTGGGTGAAATCTCGAACTTTCTGGTTGTTATGGGTTTAGTACGGCGTCAGTGAGACCAGTATGAAGGCTCTGTGGACATTTAACCAGAGCTCATATCCCTTCAACGAGAATACGTGCCCTAATACCAAGCTGCCATAAGAAAGTACTTTGAGTTTAGTGTTTTCGAAGGTAGATTTATTAAAATTCTGTGGGGATATGAAAGCTACGGTCAATTGTGAGCGATGCCCGACCATTAATAGCGTTACGAGTCTCAATACTTTCAGTTAGTTTGAGTTAGATAATGGAAAACTCCGTTTTACATCTGTACTCAAAGAAGACAGCTTTTGCTGCAAACCAACTATCTATTTTTCGGTAAAGTTGGCTGGTTGTAAGTCTATTCTGCCTCGCATTTGCTGTCTTTCTCACTTACCGTTTTCCGAAAAAGTTTGTGAAAACCAGAGATCACTAACATGTTACAGTTCTTTTCCTAAATTCAGTGGTGTTCACCACTGATCTAGGCGCTCACTTTCAATAAAAACAATGGAATATATTCGTGAAGTGTTTAGAAGAAAACTTTTGGCAAATACTAGAAGGTTTTGGTAATTATAAGCTGAAAATCACTCACAAGTGGTAAAAACTTGTCCATCCAAACAGGCTCTCCTCTCTGCCATAAGAAGGCATTAAACCTGAGTTTTGCTTTAGACAGACCTGATTAGTAATGAATATTCATTTTACGAACCGGCTTTGAGCTTCGTGATATGCTTTCACGAGGTAGCTGTGTCGAGCATTGTGTCACTGGCTTCAGAGCAGGTAGATTTGGGTTAATATATGTGAATTATCTGAATGTTAAACAAAATCTACCACACCCTGTCAGTGATCCGCTACTCAAAGATAACGAGAAGTGGTCAGCGTACTTATCACGGACACGTAAGACGGAGCGTAACGACACCCGAAACCCCAGGAGAGCACAAAAGAACTTGACCTCCAGTCGGGGATGTACTTCCTCTCAAACCAACGGGAACATAACAGACCACCGTCTGCGTATATGTGGATTTTGAACGGCTTCGAAGAATCCTACCTTGGCGAATAGAATGAAAGTGGATTTGCCCATTCAGAGATAGAGAAGAAACGTGGGCCAAAATTAAGTGTTAGTACATCATAATCACAACTTGTCTTCGACGATAAACCATTTTGGGAGAAAATGTACTTCCCGTAACTATAACACTAAGTAGGTTTTGTGATTTCTGTTTTCAACCTGAGAATAAGCTCTAACCATGGGGTCGTCCTTGTCTCGAGTAGACTGTGCATGACTCAAAACTGGTTGTGGCTGTTTGTTTAGAAATGATCCTGTAGTGGTTCCTAAGATGATATCGGTGGCGCAGTAATTTACACGGTTGCTCTATGGAGTTCAATTCCTGGTCGTAAAAATCATTTGCATTCACGACTTCCTTAAAGAGAAGCCAAGTTGGATCATCTTACTTACTTCTGTAAGCGACTGAGTGTACCCTCTAGACAAATACGGAAGCTGCAATCAATTTTACATGATATTCAGGTTATGTTGAACTACCCATCCTTTGATGGTTTGGACCTTCACATTTGCATTTATCTCACTGTGTACTGTGGAGCAGAGTGCAGAAGTTCAGTTACTTCTTTCCTTGCCAGCTTTTACGTGAAAAAATTTGGACGGTCACAAATTTGACCTCTTGTCCTGATTATTGATTCCTCACCTGCACCTTTTCTCACAATTCAAGTAGAATACTTCAGCTAATACTGTTGTTGCATAGTTTTTCTGACTTGTCCATAAGGCAACGCACAAGTTCCACCTTTCGAGTCAATGAGACAACTGTAACCCACTCCTTGATTCGTTCTAGAGGTGTCTTTCAGTGTGTGATGAGGTCGTATCTTCAGAAGCTGGACCATAGTGGATTCAATAAGGTTGATTCTTACAAAGTATAACAAGTGTCACGCATGCTGTTTCCAATTGTCACAACCATAATAATATGAAACAGTGATCAATCCAGATTTACAGTTAACTCCTGAATACAAGACACAGGTGTTTCTATGGAAGCCGAACTAAACAGTAATTAACATCAGGACAGTAAAGCTAGTGACTTTACCGGATCGTAATTACTACAGTATGCTAAACTGAACCATAATTTTTCTCCTTGAGTGGATTAATAGAAATTTATCACACAAACGGTTAGCTACCAGAGAACAATATCATATGCTGGAAATCTCATAGCAACCTGATAAGTATACTGAGGTTCTATCAAACATTACAGACAAGAAATCGGAAAGAAAAATGATTCATGTAATAACCGCCATCTTTTAATGAAGTCAGCGTTAACTGACAGCAACGTAAAAGAATTTGTCATGTTTAAGAGTGGTAGGAAGGGAAAGAACAAAACGAGACCGCGTCAGAATTTCACACTCAGAAGTTTGAGAAAGGTTGAGAGAGTAGCAACTGTTAAGGGGTAACTTATATGAGCAATCTGTGGTTACTAGTCAATCAGATTACCGTGTTGTCAATTTAAGGCAATGAGAGACTACCGATAGGTGTTGTAGGGAATACTTTACTCAAGAAACTTTCCTTCGTTCAGAACTTGAGCTTCGGCTGGGTTCGAACTAGTAACAGAAACCGCATGTTGTTTAATAATGTTTTCTCACTATTTGGAGAAAGAAGCCACGGTAGTGTCTAAAAATTTCACAACGATACCTTGATATCCAATTAACTGCACACCTCAAACAGCTGAGTTATGTAGTAGGGTTTTTCATCATTCTAAATTTCTGCCAGTTTTTCCAAGCTGTATAGCGCTACGTGTTCCGGTGCTTTCAAGTCTCCTCGTCGTTTGTCATAACCCCTTCAGTTATTCGTTTTTTTTTTGAATTATATGATAATGAACAAACTATGCTTAAGTGAATGTCACTCATCGTTTTTAAATCATTTGTTAGAATGGTCGAATTTATCAAACAATCTGGGTGAATAATTGTAGGCCCACCGCCCTTTGTATCTCCAAGTACGGCGAACACACTAAATCCGGGATATGTGAGGAATGCATCTGGCATAACTTGTACAACTGCCTTTTCTCCGAAGCAAGTTGGTTCGAGTATCGCGCCACTTCACATTGTGTTCACCAATTTGTACATAACTGCAGAGAAAGTTACATAGACAGAACCGAGAGATGCTTGAGCTCCAGAATGAAGGAACATTTACCTGAATGGGTACAGAAGTCTGTGTTACCAGAGAATGGTAATGTTGCTGAAACGCGTAAACAGCCAGTTTCCTCGGTCGATAGACACGTCCTGAGCACCGGCCACGCTATCGATCCATCTTGTGCATTCAAAATCCTGTTGCGTCATTCTAACGATTCGTTGAAGCAGTTGCAATTAATCGACTCAAACCAGCTCTCTGTGTCCAGAAACAACTGTTCGTGAACTTGACAGTTCCCTGAACTTAATGACATAGCCTAACCTGCTTATCGATTATCCACCCCTCAAATCGATCGCTTTAAAAATGCCCAACAATGTTATTGTAAGTTTGGTACTGATGAGTTAATACGAAATGCTTGCATCTATCAGTTTTCAAGTTCTGTCTGCTTTGTTCAAACTGCTCGCGGGAACCAACTGTTTCAAATATTCCTTATCGTTAAACCTTGGAAGTTATAGTGTTGTTTTAAATGCGATCGATATAGACATTTTCTTACTAAGTTCTGCAAAACTTTTGACAGCGTCAATGAGTTTCACTAACTTTTCTGAATCTACTCGTTCCGTGATATTTCTGGTTGGTAACTACGCAGATTTTAAAGGGCTGTGTGCTATTCAGCAGACACCAACAGGTTCAATTTAACTTATTCAAGACTTTAGCTGCCATTTAGAACTAGTCGTCACCACAAGTTTCTCAGAGTGAGCGCTAGGCATTGGATTCACCTTAAGCAGTGCGCAATTTCGTGTTTTTACCACATTTAGGCCATTTCAATCTACTACTGTGTTTTCTGATATTCTTCCTCAACATTTTCATGCTAAAATACTTCTGAATGAATATGCACAATTTATTGGATAACTGCACTGTGTCTGAGATATAAAAACAGTTTTTGCGTGACAATTCCGAGTAAGTCATGACTTGCAGCTTTCTAGTAAGTAAAAAATCAAACAAATGGTCGCTTTGAGCAGATGGAGTGCACGATATGTCCTAGTCTGTTCAAAAGTACTGAATAGTTTGACAAAATTTTCCAATAAAAAGGACCCAAATTTTCATTAGAAAAGTTTCCGTTGCAGGATTTCTGATACACTCTTTATGTGCAATTCCACAGGTTCACCATATTCGTTGGTCAGGTGTTGGATCGAATCTAATTCTCTGGCAGTAAATCACGTGAAAAAACTACTGATGATTTGCTAGAATGTGCCATTTATGATATTCCAAAATCATAATGTTCCTTAAACTTTTAATTATCATAACGAAAATACTATTAAACTTCAAGTTAATGCCCCTGGTCTTGAGCTAGCTTAGTAAATTCCTGAGGTTCCACCTAGTTGTGCGAACTCTCTTGCTGAACATACCATTGCAAGCGTGTAATGTGCACAGTTTTGAAACAGGTAAAATTCAGAGACTTTTGTCCGATCATGATGAAAGGATACCTTAGGAGAGAGAAGACAGAAACGAGCTTGTAACAATTATTATGCATGCGAGTACTCTTACTGGCTTCGATTGATCTTCACTCGTTCGTAAAAACATTTTAATTCGGGATTATACAAAATATCCTGTGTGTATTTCACATTGTGAAGGATTTACTCCCATGTACAGGAAGTGAACTGAGTGATTGAATGAAGCTCATCGGTTATGTGAGCTAGTACTGCAGGTACGCAGTCAGACCTAGTCTTCTGTGTTGCAGATATGCATGCTACTGTTGCTGAATGGGAATGACATGTTCATTGTTTTGTTGACCAATCCAACAGCACACATACCTCGTTGTCCACCCGTATATTTGAAATATTTGAAAGAGGCACAATGAATATTGAACGGTGTGTTGCAGCGCTTTGAATCCATGCTACCACTGGTTATCAAACAAATGGATGCCGGCATGAGACTGTTCTGTCACTCACCGAGCTCGCCTGCCAGTCTGTCTTTGCTTGTCTTTCCTTTCAAATTTAACGTCGCTGAGGTAGTGGCTGACTTTATCCGAGTGTCGATTGAATGGATTCCGTGATTAAACAGTTTTCAATACAAACCGTTTCCCTGTCACTTTCGCCCGCGAAGGTGACCTGTGTCCACGCAGCTGTGATCTAAAGTCGGCTCGTTGCTTTTTTTAATTTGAGTTCGTGCATGCTTCTGTGCAGCTGTTTACTTCTCCCTCCCAAGTACTGTTGATCACATCCGAGTTATATAATAGCGTAGATCAGATTAGATCGTGTTATGCAAATATTGAAGCCACACTTTCGCGTGAATGCCCGAATAGCTACGAATCCAAAGTATTTCATTACAGCGTCTACAAGCTCAGACCCAATGGTATACCTCTCTTTTGCAGGTAGCTTTGCTCGTAATGACGTTTCCATGAAGAACTTCTAAAGCTGAATCAGTCATTATGGAGAAAGATTCTTTCTACTCTGGACACGGTTATCCTCACTTATCAGGTGTTTCGAACCATACATGCAAGTTTCTTCGGTGTGTTCGTGAACAGTAATGTAACGTCGGGGAAAATCAATGAGTGTTCTCTTCGTAACCGCAGGCACTTTATCTGATTCAGAAAATCCGCTGAACTGTTTGCGTCGTGTTTACTGTGAGGCAGACGTGGTCTCGCTGATGTGAAAGAGGAATCTCACCAAACGGTAGTTCGGGGATGTTCCGAACACACTGATTGGTACACTTGACGAACGACTAAGTGGACAGATGGATAAAGTTACCATGACCCATTTGCTCACTACATAAAAGTGTGCTTGTGTAGTTATGCCAACCTACATCTAAAAACGTACGATTATTGGATGTTTAGGAGAACACGTGAAAGACTTAACTGTGGTATGTACGATGATCTAGTGTAAATTACACGCATAATGTAGACAGTTCGGCAAATGCTGCCCTTATATATAATGCTGATACTGAGAGCTACTTTGTTCATTAATTAGATGAGTTAATGGACAACATGGCGCAAATATAAAACAATGAGATACACGTAATACTAATCATCAGCAGTTGGTTAGCGAAAACCAGAGCGAGAGGAGTCAAACGTATATTCTAGAACAGCGAAATCAGAAGACCGGTTTTGCAAGATGGTAATACCTTTTCGTATGTTCTCGTCAGTTGCTAACACAACAGCGGTGAACATAAAAAGAATATTTAAGCGAATTAAGTTCATATATCAAGTCGATGTATACTTTAGAATCAGCGCTCCACTACAGAAACCTTCATTCAAAGATGGCGGCATTGCTTAGTTAATGCAGTTTTTCGTCTCCTCTAGATACCATTCTACTGGCGGGAAAATGACTGAATGCACCACTTGAACACTAATTAGTTACGGTTTCCTAATCGCTTTGTTAAACTGATGGGAAACAGGCACGTTTTTGCGCAAAATTTGATTTCATATCCCAACAGTTCTGAAGCAAATTCTATTTCTGAAAATAATGAAACCTGATGGAACGAACTTCTCTCCTACTGGAGCCGAACTTATGCAACTGAACTATCTGTCAATAATCACAGTGTTTAGTCCTTTCTAGGTTACCGGTCAATAACTTGCTTACAACTACATATCTACCACGTGTGCTCATGCAATTTAATCTTCTGTTGTCATTCTATTTCCAAGAATAAAGTTTCACTTAATCCGGGTTCAGAATGCCTTCTGACCTTAGATAATCCGCTGTAGTAAAACTCGCTTCAATTTACGCACTCCCTTACTCCCACCAATTGTGTAAAGTGTAAACTGATCGCACACACCTTCTGTTTGTGATCTTTTGATGTTTTTTACTTATTATTCTGATTTGTTTACTGATTTTGGGAAAACTGGAAACATCGACCTCGAAATATGGGGTTGTCAACTCAATAAAATCCAACAACCTAATGGAAGCATAATTTATGTATATTGAATATGCTATATTTGGGAGAGATAAATTTGAATAGGAACCATATTATTTCTGAAAGGCAAACCTACAACAAAGGAGGTGGTGTGAAGTTTGTCATTTTCATCTCAAGGTATGCAAAATCGTCAGATTCTAATTACATACTATACGGAGACAGCTGCAATACCGAAGGATTTTTCCGTGCTTGCAACTCAGTCCACATTCCCTCACCACATATACACATCAGCCAGGAAGAGCAGACCGGGCAATGAATTATGTGACACGTTGCCACATACCACCCCCCAGTTATTTTTATCCACTAACAAAAGAATTTTGGGGTAGGAAATTTGATAATCACTCTACATAGTTACGATATCAAGCCATTTGCAACAAAACTATTTCAAGATGAAAATTGGTCGGCCAAGATAAAAAATTCTTGGATGTGACAACTCCACGTTATTCATTCTACAACTTCCTTCGTTCGAAATTATCTTGTCTGAATGTGCGTAACAAAACCGACCTATACTGCTAACTTGACGAGGTGATCGGGCTTCTGTACTGTTCTGACCCGGTGGGCTATGCCGACTAGAACTCCGGTCCTTCCAGGTACAACTTTTTCAGACAGACAAGAGGGGAGTAGTCAGATCAAAAGCAGTTACATTCGTAGGATTGTATGTCGCACTACTGACTGCGTAGAAGTGCTTATGTAGTGAGGCACGATCCTATGGGCACACAGCAGAACCATTCTTATAGTTGCGGCACTGCTGTCTTTCGTATCAGAACGAAGTGTGTTAGAACAGGTACCCTCAAACAAATAGCACTCCGATCGTTCAACGGATGACCGTGACCGCCGGCGTATTATTCAATACGATCGAAAAACATCAAACATATCTCGAAAGCCCGATGTAACTTCGAGTAAATCCGCTGCGCGCAGCAGTGTTCAGAATAAGACATTACTGCCTTATTCGCTGCGCCCTCGGGCTAGGCAAGCCCCTCACTCTCAAGTGAGTCAGTCACTTGAATCATTGGCTCCGGGTAGGGTCCCCCAAGAAAACCCTATATCCTGTTGTTTCGCAAGTCAGACTTTTGAGTCGGAAGCCCGGGGTGGAGTCCCTCACGTCAACCCCTTCCGCGGCATAAACGACCGAGAAGTATCAGAAGTTATCGTTCTCTCGACAGTGACATTACTAACCGAGCACGACTTTCTCCTACCGTTTTACCCCCTATTTCTTCTGCCTTCCATGTGCCTTCGGGCGATAATTGTTTTCTGAGGCCAAGACAACTAGTAAATATTGGTGGCCTCAATGTCCACACTCTCCGACAAATTGGTCAGCAAGCTGCACTGGCAAGCACTCTCTCAAGTCTGGAGCTTGATGTGTGCTGTGTGTCGGAGACGCGAGTCTACGACTCCAGCACGGTTATCCATTTGAGCTCACCTCTAGATAGCTGTCGATCCAAGCGCTTCTGTCTCAGGGTTTCTGGTGACGCCGAAGCTGAATCTCGCGGTCGAGCTGGAGTGGGAATCGCACTGAGTTCCCGTGCAGAGCAATGTTTGCTCGATTGGATCCCAGTGAACAGTCGCTTGTGCGCTGTCAGATTCGATACGTCGGTAAAAGTCTGTTGACGCAAATCAGAAAGGCGTTGTGTATTCATTATATCGGCGTACGCTCCGACGGACAGCTGTCCGAATGCTACCAAGAATGCGTTCTATGACGCCCTCGTTGACCTTCTGAGGCAGTCTAAACACCCAGAAATCATCGTATTAGCGAGCGATTTTAATGCTCAGCTTGGTCGTCTTTATCCGGATGAGAAGCGGCTAGGAGGTATGTTTGGTG